>OY982584.1:4944947-5271259 GCA_963859945.1 Euplagia quadripunctaria
TGGGCGTCATATTCAATATTGAGATACCGTATTTTATACGAGAATATTACGTCAAAATTGAATTCCGGTTAGAAGACCCGGGAAATGTGCGAACTAGTGATATGAAGTGGAAAATGTGAGAAATTTTTTGACATTAAACGAAACTCGTGTCGAAATGGCATTTATTTCGAGAATTCGTTTGTAGGCGTTGCAGTTTTAGCCAGTTTTGACCGGTAACCAGTTCAACCGATTTTGTTTCATGTACAAACTTAAGTAAACAAATTGGAGGGTTGGGTTAAGAAGGTTGAAATCAGAAGTGGAGTGGGGAGGATTTTTATCGGACATCTCTGGTAGTGCAAATATAATGAGGTGGGGTCGTGTGGTTGTTTGCAAACAAAAAAAAATTAGTTTCGCGAGTCACGTTAATCCAGAAAGTATTATCCGACAAGTTACGGAAACTTGTTAGCGAGATTCATAAAAAAAACATGAAATAACAGTCAAAGTGATAATCGCCCTTAAATGCATGTTGGTCTAATTTCGCGACACAGAGATATGTCTTAAGTGAAAGAGATGTTTTTTTCAAGAAAATAGAAAAATAACATCTTTTAATTTGTTGTAGTATTTTTTTTTTTTTAAAGATTACTAGTAACGTGGGTCACACATTACTAGTAATCTCGTTAATCCCTCCAGCTAAGCTTAACGCTTCTGTTAGGAGTGGGTTCACGACGGTAGTGCACTGGGTGGGGTTCGAAACCGCAACCACTTGATCGCAAGTCCGACGCCTTAGCCATTACGCTACCGCTGAATATTATATTCCCTTCTCTTACTAAAGTACGCTTGGTAGACGTAGTTATTTTCTGAGAAACTTATTAACACGCTATTGATATGGAAACAACGTTTTTGTTTATGCTTCAGCGAATTAACGCGATAGTTAATTAACTTTGACGCAAAAGCTTATCATGATAATGAAACCAGCAATAATTAAACACTGTATTACTGTATTTTGTGTTAAGTAGTTATTGTTTTGATCCTAACCAATGGTATAAACGCGAATATCAGATTATTTATAAAATAAAATCACTACATATTATAAAACAAAGTCCCCCGCCGCGTCTGTCTGTCTGTTGGTCTGTTCGCGATAAACTGAAAATCTACTAAACGGATTTTCATGCGGTTTTCACTAATAGACAGAGTGTTTAATGAGGAAGGTTTTGGTATATAATTTGTACCCGTGCGAAGCCGGGGCGGGTTGCTAGTTATATTTATTTTAAACTTTACATGAAGGCAGTTCATCAAATCATTAATATTTCAAATCGTTATCATCAATAAACATCAATAAGCCTCACTTAATAAGTAAAAAGTAGTATTTCGTGAAATAATAATATTTTAGAACATAGTGGACAGCACACTTTAACCCAAATCACAGATTACTGAATAGTTAATTTATCATGGGAGAGCCATCCTTCGTATCGACACGTATGGGCCGGCTCGACCGGAGTGATACCACGGTCTCACAGAATACCGCTCACAGTGAAGAAATGCTTGTAATGTTTCGTCATGAGTGAGTGAGGTTACCGGAGGCCTTAACCCTTCTCTCTCCCCCCCCCCCCTTTCACCTCTACTCCCATCTTAAAGGCAGGCCTTGTGACTTTCGAGTTGCAGGTGCCCATGGGCGGCAGTAGTCACTTACCATCAGGCGACCCGTCTGCTCGTTTGCTTCCTAACGCATAAAAAAAAGATACTACGTAACCCAAACTGAGCATAACTTGTATTTCAGATTACGGATAGATATACGTAGGTACATATTTGTTTGTAAATATGTACTTACATAACATACATAGAAATACCCAGTCCAATGTAAGTACACATCTTTATGCATACAAATAACTGCACTAAGCGGGATCCGAACGTAGCACCACAAATGTCACATTTAAAATCCAATTCCTGCCGCTTTGGTCATTTCGTCATTTCATTTTTTGGTATAACGTCCCACGCTTCGCTTCCAGTTAGTGTTTATTCGAGAAAGATTTACCATTCGAGAACTTTTCTTACCCAACAGTTATCTATTCCCCTGACTATGACCAGCCTATTGTCACTTCATCCTGCTAATGGCAACTGCGGTGTCAGTTACTTTGCTTCTCCAGTTCCTCGTTATGATTCATAACTCTCTCTACAGCTTGTTGGGTGACTTGCGCCTAGCCAAATTCCGCTGTTTCATCCCTTATTACCATCACTGTTCCTGTCCTGAGTCGCAGCTTGACAGTAATTCTTTAACCTTCTCAAGCATTGAGTAATGAAGTGCAAAAAAATCTTCAAACCCGACTGGTAGTTTCAAATATTAGCGCGATAAAACTAAAAGATAAATTTTAGCTTTATTATTGGTATTGATCTGCATAATTATAAGCTTTTTTCTGTAATGAGCTCGCAGATAACAACCATCTCTTCGAAATCCATTTATACAAATGAGGTTTGTATTTATTTATTTATTTCTGAAAGGTACGCTTACAGATCACTGCCATTACATGACATAAAACATTAGAAGATAGGTACATATTAAGTCAAGACAGTGTTCCAAATATAGCATACACAACATAAAAAAAAGTTAAAATACAAAGCATGTGGCAAAATACAAATATTTGCCACGCTTAATAAACGCTATTACCAAAAATATTTGTCAGTGACACTCTTCTTAAACGCATACCTCTTCGGTGACGTGACGTAAGCTCTAACTTATCACTAGTATCAAGCTTAGAGATTACTAAGATAAATCTAATTGGAAGTAGTAATGTTAAGTAAGGCTTGTTTTCATAAAACGTCTTATACCAACCAGATATTTTTTGGTATTGGTATTGGTGTAGGGCTCTGTTTCCGCATTTAGACTCACAGACGGTCCATTATGCGTTCAGATTGGCTGACTAGTTGAGCCAGCCTAGCTCCTTCCAGAAGCACAAAAGCCTCCTGGGGCGTTCACAGGCTTCTAGGAGCGATCTCGCACCCGCGAGAATACTTGCCCGTTGTGTGGCCACTCCCTCGCACTCCAGGATAACGTGGGCGGCCGTTTCCTCCGCGTTGAGACATCCTCTGCATAGAGGACTGTCTGTCGCACTGATGGTGAATAGGTGCCGGTTTAGGGCTAAGTGGCCCGTAATTGTTCCTACAACTATTCTGATGTCGAGTCGGTCAAGATTGAGCAGTCTGCAAGTTAAACGTGGTGAGACCTCCGTCAGCACCAGTTTAGACTGCCTGCAGCCCGGTGTGTTGGCCCAGCGACCGTTATGCGCCTCACGAGTCCGTTGCCTTACCCATGAGCGAAGTTGATTGAAGGGAAGTGGCAGTAGTGTTGTTGGGCCTGCCACTGAAGTTACAGATCCCTTTCTTGCCAGCTCATCGGCGGCGTCGTTCCCGAATGAATTACTATGCCCTTTGATCCATTGCAGAATTACCCCGTTCGCAGAGGCTAAACGCTCTAGCGTCTGGTGGCATTCATAAATGAGACCGGAGTTCATGGTGTTGCCCTCCAGGGCCCTTAAAACGGCCATACTGTCTGACAATATTCGGATGTTGTACTCCTTTATGCCTTTTGACATGACCGCGGTCGCGGCGTAAGTTATTGCAACACACTCGCATTGAAATATGGAGCTGTGTTGACCAAGCGCCAGTGATATTTTTATATTTAGGTCTTGTGAGAAAATTCCGGCTCCTGTCCCTGACCCCATCTTGGAACCGTCCGTATAGATTCGCACTTCATGTATGCCAGATTGATCTCGGTCGTTTTCAAATAGTTGTATTTGATACTTCCTCTCGAAAATGTGTTGTTTCGGGATCCTGTCGCATGGGGCAGCGATTAGTGGTTGGTATTCCACTAATTGATTCCATAGTTTGATATGGGGACCCTCTCGGTTATACCAGAGACCTAAGAGTTTAAGTCTGATGGCTGCCACAGCTGCCTCCTGTTGTATATACAGGTCTAGTGGGGCTAGATCAAGAGCCACCTCTAGGGCGGTTGTGGGAGTTGTGCGCATGCAATTAGTGACGGCAGTACATGCTAGTCTCTGGAATTGCTGCAGTTTGTTTCTGACAGTGCTTAGTTCCGTTCTGTGCCACCAGGCAATAGCACCGTATGTGATGATTGGTCGTATAACCGTTTTGTACAGCCATAGTGTGATTTTCGGTGATAATCCCCAGCTTCTGCCGAGGAGTCGCTTGCATTGGCAGAATATAATGCAGGCCTTATTTATTTTTGCGTCCAGGTGCCTGTTCCATAGGAGTTTACTGTCCAGTATCACTCCTAGATACTTGACCTCCTTGGTAAGGGCTAGACTGGTGTCAAATAGTTTAGGTAGTCTCAGTTCTCCTAAACTACGTTTATTTGTGAACATGATTAACTCCGTCTTTGTCGGGTTCACTGTTAGGTTGTGTTTTTCACACCACTGCTCTACGACCTTCAATGCAGACCTCATTTGGTCGCATACCACACTCTCAAAGCGGCCGCTGATGAGGATGGTCAGGTCGTCCGCATAGCCCACTGTGAAGAATTTGCGGTCATTGAGCTGGGTAATGAGCTCATCGACCACAATGTTCCATAGGAGAGGTGAGAGGACTCCACCTTGCGGACATCCTCTGGCCACCACCCCTCTTGATGTGTTATTCACAGTAAATTGTATAGCTCTGTATCTGAGCATGCTGTCGATCCATCCCGCAATTGTGGAATCGACCCCATGTCTTGACAGAGCCTGGCTTATGCTGGTGAAGCTGGTTTTGTCAAAGGCACCTTCGATGTCGATGAAGGCTCCTAGGGTTGATATTTTGCTGTTTAGATTGCCCTCTATATATGAAACGACTCGATGTAAGGCAGATTCTGTTGATTTGCCCATCGAATAAGCGTGTTGGTTGGGGTTCAAGGGGTAGCTGACTAGTGCAGTGCTCCTTAATTCCCTGTCTATTAGTCTCTCCAGCACTTTAAGTAAGAATGATGTGAGACTGATGGGTCTAAATGATTTCGGTTGTGTGTAATCTCCTTTGCCGGGTTTAGGGATGAAGATTACTCTGACTTCTCTCCATTTCAAGGGGATGTAGCGGTGGGCCACGCAGCTTACGTAGATGATCTGGAGGTGGTCTATTAAGGACCCATCGCACCATCTTAGCAGGCCTGGGAAAATACCGTCCAGTCCTGCCGCTTTGTATGGAAGGAAGCTGTTGATCGCCGAATTTAATTTTTCATGATTCACGATTTTTCGGGCGGTGGTCCAGTCTGAATCACCTGGTGTATTTTCTCCACCGTCTTCCCATGTGTCCTTCTCATTTGATATTCGGCATCCTGGGAAGTGGGTTGTCATTAACAGTTCTGAGGTCTCTGAATCTGTTTTTGTATACGTCCCATCAGGTTTTTTCAAGAAGCCAAGGCTGTGTCCTCTTTCACAGCTCATAATGTTCTTGACTCTGTTAGCCTGATTGTTGTTATCAATGTTAGTACAGAAGCTTCTCCAGCATTCAGTTTTCCTGGTTCTGATCCGCTTCTTGTAGTGATGTCGGGCCTGCTTAAATGCTTCCCAATGTTGGTCAAGTCGAGAGTTCTTTGCTTTATTAAACAACTTCCTAACCTTGCGGCGTAGTTTCTCCAGTTCCGGTCCCCACCAGTAGTGTTTACTGTGTGGTCCCGTTCTGGGGGTCGAAAGTGGGCATGTTTGTTCGAAGCAAGTGATCAACGTAGTAGTAAGGTTGTCTACATGGTTATCAATATCCGCTGTGGTCCCGTGAGCATTTGGCAGATCGATATTTTTCAAACAATCCGCGGTTACTTGCTCATACTTACGTACATCCATCTTGCGAGGATTTCGTCGGGGTTCGGGCGGTGTGAGAGTCATCTTTAAGTCAAATTTGATCCAACGGTGATCCGAGCACGACGCCTCATCCGAAACATGCCAATCCGAAATATATGATGACGCGTACTCACTGGCTAGTGTTAGATCTATAATTGTTTGGGCTCTCGATGTAACGAATGTTGGTTCTGAGCCGTTATTGATTACGTTTAACTTAGTGGTAAGTAAGAAAGAAACAAATTCCTCACCTCGTTTGTTGTTGATCTGGCTGCCCCACAGCACGTGATGGGCATTGGTGTCAGCTGCGATGATAAGTTCCCGTCCCTCCCGCTCGCAATTACTTACTAGCGCGGCCAGTTCAGGGGTGGGGATGTCTGCGTCGCCCGGCAAGTAGGCCGACGCCATCACCACGTCGGGTAGGCCTGAGGAAGGTTCCCTGAGCCTGATGGTAGTTAGGTCTCTAGAACAGAACTCGGTCATTAAGGTTGTGTTCGCATGTTTCGGTGCGAAAATACATGTACGCGGGTTATCAATAGTAGTGTCAAGAAGTAATTTACCTCCGATGTTGCTTAAGCCGCAGATCCTGCCCTTCCTAATCCACGGCTCCTGGATTAGGGCTACGGTCTTGGTGTTGACCTCCAGCATTCTGCGCAGGTTAGCCGTTGCAGTCTGGCTATGCTGGAGGTTGGTCTGAAGAGCAACGAGGTTATGGATGAGGGGAGCTGGCAGCGCCATCTTCGCTGTCCAGTACATCCTCATCCAGATCGCTCTCACCCTCCTTAGAGAGACTCTCTACTGGCGAGTTCTCCCTCGGTGGGCTGGTCCGGACGCTTGACCCCTTGCTGGGGCCAGGTTGGCCTTCGCCTTTCGCGCCGCTGCCTAGGTCTCCGGAGACCTCCTGGGGCTTAGCCTCAAGGTTCGGCTGCGGTTGAGGGCGGTCGTCAAGGAAGCGAACGTAGAGATTACCGAATTTATAGTAAACTCTACGCTCGCTAGCCCTGAGTTTCGACGCGTCCTCTTCGGGTATACCGAGTACCAGGAACAGACTTTTCTTCTCTTCCTGGGGCTCGGCATGGTAGAGTGCCCAGTTGGACACGTTATATTGTCTGTTATGACACGTCAGCCGCATACGGATGCGGTCCAACGTGTCCTCGGGACCTACCTGTGGCACCAGGAGTCCCGCCTTGATGCGCTTCGGAATCTCAGACTGTCGTTTGACGATCAGTCTGGTTCCGTCGCGCGGTGTTTGCACCTTGGCCACGGCTTGGTGAAGCCATCGAAGGGCATAGTCATCATTGCACCACATCTTGAGGACGCCCTCACTGTGGAAGGCCTTCCCCCTGAACTGTGGCGCAACGAATTGGCCACCGGATGTACCGGGCGCGAAGATCTCGTCGTCCAGCACATCCTGCAGCCGACCCTCCACGGCTTCAGCCTGCTCTTTGGTCAGGTCGTGGTACGGCTCCAACATTACGGCGACGCAGTAGTCGTTTGACTTTAAGGCGTCGGAGTAACTAGTGGAGCCTTTGGTGGTGAGCTGGGGTTTTTGGCGCTTACCGCTGGCTGGTGGAGTAAAGGAATCGTCTGGACGATTCCTTTTGGTGGGTTTGATTTGGCCTGTAGCTTTACCCGCTTGGTTAGCGTTCCCAGCTTGTTTAGCCCGTCCAGGTCGATCCTGCCGTGGGGATGCATTCGCGGCAGCAGGCTTCGTGACAGCCGGTGGCGTCCCCGTAGGAGCTCTTCCCTCGGCTAGGCTACTGCCTTTGCCATGGGTTGGCGCATCACTGACGTGAACATCGTGGGGCCTTGCGGTCCCTTCAGCAGCTTCAAGCTGCTTACTACCACCTACTGCCAGACGCCGCTTTCGCTTTGCTTCCGCCCGGGTTTTCGCCCTTCTGGCCTTATGGTTCTGGTTGGACGGGATCTGTTTTTTGGGAACCCTCTTCTTCTTCACGCCCACAAGGTTCCAGCAGGGTTCATCCTGATTGGATCCTATGGGCATGGGCATTGCTGCCTTTAGAGATGAGAGGTCCATGGTCGACCCTGGCATTTCACTCTGGTTGGTCACCTGAGGAACTGCCGGTATTTCGGATGGCGCTGCATTCGGGTTGTTTGCCCGAGAAGCTGCCGGATTGGAAGGCGATGCTGCATTCGGGTTTACCACCCGAGAAGCTGCCAGTTTGAATAGCGGCGCTGCATTCGGGTTATCCACCCGAGAAGCTGCCGTTGTGGAGGCTGACGCTGCGTTCGGGTTATTCACCCGAGAAGCTGCTGGTAGTTTGCTTGGCGCACCACCTGGGTTATTCACCCGGGGCGCAGCCTTGGATTGTTTCCTGGAAGGAGAATTTTTAATTTCTTTAGTATCCATGCGTGTTGTGTTTAAGATTCGTCTCTTCGTCCTTCCACCCTCCTTGGAGCCCTCAAGTGGGGACGTCGCGGCAAAAGGCACGCGGGCGCCAGAAGTAACGAAGAGATATAGAGCTCCTACCCTAGTGGAAAACAGGCCGAGCTGGGCAGGAAGACACAGTCGTCCCGCCCGTCGTCTGCCCCCACAAGGAAAGAGCTCTCGCCTGGCGGCCCTCTGACGGGTCGTCGCAGCCGATTGACTGAAGGTGGCTAGCCTCCAGCCTCCCGTGTCAGGAGAAATCCGGGCCAAAGCAGTGTGTTGCCTTTCAGCTCAACTACCAGGACACCTTCTTCCCCCCATACGGGTCCCCGCATACGGCACAAACATGCGGGTGGTTGCCCCTCCCCCCCCCTCACCGTCAGTCTTAGTTGATGATGAGTCCGCAGGTATCAACCACATACTACCCGCAGAGGGTTTGCGGAAGGAAAATAGGATGGGTAAGGTGGGATATGGGAGTGCGACTGGATGTTTCAGTTACTTCTGTTTCATAGGGAACCAGATCAAAAACAGGCGGCAACCGCGGGAAGGAAAACTCTCCAGACTTGACATGGGGATCTACACGACCTGCGCTCGCTCCCATGGCCATTCGCCGTGCACGTCCTCCGGACAGGAGGCCATGCCAGGACTGGATCTGTCCCAGGCGATCAGGGCCTTTTGGAACAAACCCAACCCCGCCCTACCAACCAGATAAATATATCATGTTTATGTTTAACGCCTGCCTACTCCTTTAAGCGTGAGTGTATGTGTGTACGTTTAATTGCTAATTATATATATAATAACCTTCATGAAGTGAATCCTTTATCTTAAACGGATGGAAGGCTCAAGTAATATCAATTCTATCACTAATGTATATACATATATATTGTATATACTATCTTTGTAACTGAACCCACATTCAATATGCTTTAGACACCGTTAGATCATTTGCGGTGGGTCAGAATTAGTGATGTCCTTACCGAGATAACACCGGGACTGAGACCGGGATTTTGAAGATTGTTGTTGGAATTTAGTTTAGCGAAGTTAATAGAGAATATTTATTTAAAAAAAAAACAACATTCATACAAGAAAATTATATCTCAGTTAACAAATTAATGAAATACTTCTCTGTGGCAGTTAATTTTATTTTTTATTTTTTTTTGCGTTAGGGTTTCTTTAAGGGTACACACCCATTTATTACGAATTATTTTCACTTTCATTTACTACGAAACAACATTGTTGATCTGATGGTCAACCATTAGAAGGCCAAACGAAAATCATTGAGCTATAGGTACCTTACAAGCTTGACCTACAGTTATTATCTTTCATACAGGCTCTCTGTTTTCGGATGTGTCCTTATCTGTTCTTCAAAATATTTTTTTACAACAAAGTAACTTGAAAATAGTGTTGAATTCAAAATACATAGTTAAATTTCATACAGATCCATAAGATTAAATGATACCACGGGACGCGCAATCGAACCGAGCGTCGCGTCACTAGTTATGATAGCTACAGACCGTAGGCATTACGTCTGAGTGAAACCGCAAGCGACGCCCGGAGATCGCAGTTGTATAAATTGGATCCTCCGATTAGATGCCTAGTTGGCTATGGGGAATCAATAGATTGTGAATGTTTCACTAAATCGTTGTCACTACATATCATAAAACAAAGTCCCCCGCTGCGTCTGTCTGTCTGTTCGCGATAAACTGAAAAACTACTGAACGGATTTTCAAGCGGTTTTCACTAAGAGACAGAGTGATTCATGAGGAAGGTTTAGGTGTATAATTTGTACCCGTGCGAAGCCGGGGCGGGTTGCTAGTTTAATAACATAATACCTTGTCAAAGTTAGTAGTTCTGAAACAATTACAAGACAACCTTTAAACAGTGTTGCTTACAGAATGCGGAGTTTCTTCTGGTCGGTATTGTCAGTAGCGTCAAAGAGCTCTAGAGAGAGGACAAGTTTGGCAATACGTGAGTGATATCCCAGATGTTGCCAGCGGTTTTACCCAAATGTTATCCACTTACCATCAGGTGGGAAGGGTACTGGTTTGCTACCTCAATTGGCGCCTGAAACCCCTGCAGCAAGATGCATCACCCCTTGTTTACGCGATCTTCGAAATACACACGTCACGTCAATACGTACAATCCATATCGTATAGTATTTGTAAGGTTAGGTTGAATTAAAATAATAAATAATACCCTGACACTGTCATATCACAGGCTTATTTACGATCACGAACATCATGATCATCATCACGCCAGCTGTAGAACGTCTACTGCTGTATATAGGCTTGTCCCAAAAGTCCAACGGCAAAAGTACAAAAGAAATGCCTTAATATGTTAAATCACTTTTGTGTATACAAGTCTCGTCCATTACAGCCATCTCATTTCAATATAAGCCATACATATGATCAGAATTACCCTTATTTTACGAGTTTACGATATCAGCATAGACTAGATCGTGATCCAAAAACTATAAGACGGACATAAAATTATTTATGTCTAGTCAATATACCCAGGCTATGGGGCCACTTAGTTAAATGGGATATTCAGACTGTAATGGATATGTCTGTTTTATAGGACACAAAAGTGCGTTGGACCATGTACACTTAATATTATGTAGTTTTATCAAACAAAGCTCGATGGACCATGACTTCGAGGCGATAAGTTTTTATATTAAGTACTGGTGCAAATTTATATAGAAAACTAATTAATTCGTGGTAGCTACGACGTTTTAGTGATGAAGGGCAGTTTTTTTAGGCATCTCAACTGCACTTTGACTTCTGTGACTCCAGAAAGCAAAAATATTGAAACACGATAAAGTTATGTATAGAGTTAGGCATAATGTTTTCCGATATTAGGAAAGAAGAAAGAAGGAAGTTCCTATACCTTACGGTTTTTGTTATGCCGGATGCTTTTTGTAAACGCGAAACACGTATCGAAGTATCTCTTCGTAAGCTTGTGCATTACGGGTTTGCAGTGACGACAATTCCATGCAAGTAGTTTACATCTGCATAGAGTTGAACCACCACTTTGAGGTCATACTATAGCAATGATACATGTAAAATTGACCATCGGGGTTGTCATTATTTCAGATCTCGATGGTCATTCCCACACCCACACACTGCCTGACCACAAAGAGGTTCACTGACCTTTCAACAAACGAATGACCATTTGTATCAGTTTGGTCATAACCTTCTAACAATACTTGCTTCATAAAAAAATAATAACTTCGTTCACAACAACCACAAGCGGTGACTATTGTATAGTTTTTATTTTTCTGTATATCTCTCTCTTCAATTCAAATCCCAATAGCGTAAAGGCAGGTTTACATTGAGAAACTATGTTCTTTAGTTATTCGTAAATATCATTATTTATTTGAGTTTATTCAACATCTGATTATTCAGATCATAGGGTATCAATACATGAAGAATGATGTCCAGAGAGTGTGGTAAATCAATATAATAATTATATTATTAGATGCATGTATCATTGTGATACAAACATACAACAATACAGGTAAAATTCAATAGCCTACTTAGTTCAAATCTCTCCGTGAATCGCGTGTGATGCCGCTCTCCAGCAGATTTGTTGTTTTTAGGGTTCCGTTCTTCAAAAGGAAAAAAAGGAAACCTTAAAGGATTTTGTTGTTCATCTGTCTGTCTTGACCCCTTTTTCTCAGGAACCCGTAGACGCATCAAGTTGAAATTAACATCAAATATTTATGTCTGTGGTCCCTTAAAACTGTAAAAAATACAAAAAAAAAAAATCTAAGTCAACGCAAAAAAAAATACGGCCATTAAGCCTTAGATTTAAAAAAAAATTTAACAATCTTAACCTTACTTCCCATTTACCTAGAATCACAAAATTTGGTAAGTAGCAAGGTCTGACAGCACAAGTAAAGAAAAGAAAATTGTGATAATAAACTTATATTTTGTGATTGGAAAGTTGACTTTTTTCGTACAGCGATGTATAGGGAGGGAGATTACTTTTAGAACCGCAAAGTCAAGTTTGTCTTTCGGAAAAAACGGCAAAAAAATCTTCGAGAATTAATTCCCGAGATGGACATGTATGTACGTCCAATTTTTTAATATCGTGCACGTGGGTCACACTTTACTGGTATTCTTGTTAACCTTTCCATCTAAGCTAAATGCTTGTGTTAGCAGTGAGTTCACGTCGGTAGTACATTAGGTGGGGTTCGAACCACTTGATCGCAAGTCCGACGTCTCAGCCATTACGCTGCCGATACTTACAACCCTACCTGGTGCAGGGCTATTTCTGGTTTTGATACGATCAAATATCAATATAAATTGATCGGTGTATGCTTTTCGAAGTCAACTCCGACAGACTTGCCTACTTACAAAATTTTAAAATTTAGTACACTGTAAGAATTGCGCTACTAAAAGTTGGCCGATGTGTTCACGGCTTTAACTATCCGGCTGTTCTCTGGATACCTACCATTAAGTGATTGCTAGCTCATCCGTTGTCTGTTTACTATGCTGTCAGGATAAGAACCCTGGATTTTTTGCAGTAGCTCTGAGCTAAGAACTGTGGATTGAATAGAAGTATGCAGGAGAAAAATAGCGAGATTTAAATTCAAGTAGAATAACAGCGTCGTCGACAAAGAGGTAAATATACCAATTGACTCTGATCTCTATCACTACATGTTATAAAACAAAGTCCCTCGCCGCGTCTGTCTGTCTGTTCGCGATAAAGTGAAAAACCACTGAACGGATTTTCATGCGGTTTTCACTAATAGAGAGAGTAATTCATGAGGAAGGTTGAGGTGTATAATTTGTTAACGTTTTGTGTAAATTGGTTGAAATATGATGATGATTGTTGAAGATGTCTCTGCTACACGTGCGAAGCCGGGGCGGGTTGCTGGTATAGTATAAATCAAAGTCGCTTCCGCTTTTAAACTACGCAACGGATTTTAATTCAGTTTCCACCAATAGATAGAGCGATTCAAAAGGAAGGTTTATACATATAGTTTCATATTGTTTTGTGTTAATTTGTATAATGATATGACGATAATTGTTCACCCGTGCGAAGCCGGGCGGGTCGTTAGTTCTTGATAAAATATGAAAGTGTTTCTATGTTTAAAAGAACTTAACTCAATCATATTATGTTACGTTTCTTAGAGTCAGATCTGTAGAAATATAGTAAATTCATGTAGATCAAAACAAAATTTAGAGGTTGACTTTCTACTAACCAATGATTATGTGAACACTGAATAACATACTGCACATGACAAGATTGTCTGAATATGAAAAAAAAGCGGCTTGAAAATATAATGGAAACCCCCACGGGTGGTCACCCCGGTCAGCCCATCGGAGCTAAGCGGTAGGGTGGTATGTCGGACTCGAACCGACTAAAACCACACGGTGTTCCGTCACAGTGCATATTACCGGGGCCTCAGGTGTACCCTTACAAAAGAAATCCCTGTGAACCCTGGCAGACTTGATGATTACCCACCATGTTTCACCATACTCAATAATGAGTTCAAAGAAGTAACTCGATTCCTGTCTGTAAGAGTAGTCTTTTCGCATTGTACAAGCATTAAGCTAATTGAGTAAAAATTAGTAGGGTAAATAATAACTTGCAATTTTATCGTTGGATGGTTTTTGTTACTGGTTTGTTTTTATTTTTTTAGTTTGCTTTTTAGGCAGTCGAATAAAAATTTTAAAAACTAAAAACTTCAAATGAACTTTCTTTTTGTATCCACAAACTGGATCGATATATATGAAGATCTAGTATAAAAAGAATATACATACTTATATAATAAAGCTAAAGAGATTTTTTGTTCGATTGTTTGTTTGTTTCAATGCGCTAATCTCTGAAACTATCAGTCGGATTCGAAACATAATTTTTGTATTCGATTTTCGGTGCTTTAAGTAAGTGTTCCGTTGGCAGGTACACCTTGTATATACTCAGATCATCGCAAATAACATCTTCATAATTTTACAAATATTTTTATTAATCGAAACCGCGATCCACGAGACGTTTCAGACATGCATTGGTCGACAGCCGCACCAAATGTGATTACCTGAGACTCGTGAAACACATAATTTTAGTTTTGCTGGTATTTTACGACTGCCAAGAAAGGCTTGTTGGTACAAAATAAACAAATCAATTAAAATATAACATGATTAAACACATAATTTAAAAGCGGGTGGCGCTGGCACATCCTCGTTTTAACGAGAAATCTACGCTTAATATCCTAAATCGTTCTCAAATCATATTCTTATTTAAGAGACTACCTCTCTTTTCACTTCTGAGTACAGGTAACGTGTTAATAACACGAGGTAAGGTGATTCATACCCGTGTGAGCGACTACATCGATAAGCCTGTGACTCACGAGTAAACGAGGTCGGCAGATAACGTTGCTCACATCCATTGTTTAAACAATCGATTTCTTTGTACTATCTCTATGAATCGATTACCTGTTAACTGCCATATTTATAAGGAAAAGATTGAAGACACAGTTTTAAGTTAAAAATATGTAAACAATACATAGGGCAAAATTTTTAGCTGTTGAATGTAGAATTATATCGTTTTGTCTCCAACTTACAGAGGGCTGCCGATGAAAATCATTAGTATTTCAATTAATCAATCAACCTATTGTAGTCCACAGCTGGACATAGGCCCCTCCCAACGTGCGCCATAGCACCCAGTCCTCCGCCTACCGCTTCCAATATATCCCAGCTACCTTCATCAGGTCGTCATTAGTAGTTAGCATTGAGTTAGTGTTCAAACTATTAAGGTCCAAACCTAAATTTACAAGTGAATAAAAGTAATAACTTGAGAAACCTCACCCAAGGAAACCTCTGATCCCAAACTAGGCAGAGCTTGTACTATGGAAACCAGACTGCTGATAAACATAGGTATATGTAACCAAACGACTAGACACGACCTCTGCCACAGCAGTCAGGATCACGAACCACTAGACCAACAGGCCTGTCAATATTTCATACTATGGTTTTTTTATAGATAAATAAGAGAACTACACTAGATTTTTATAGATAATTAAGTCATTAGATATCAAACTGAACGGACAAATTTATTAGACGATCATCAGACCTGCCGTCCCTCATGGATCTGAATGTTGGCCAACAAAGAGAACGGATCAGAGCTTAAAGGGAGCCTAAAATAGCACCAATGAATGAAAAGTTGAGAAGCAATAGATTATCGTGGTATGGACATGTGATTCAGAGGGATGAGCGAAGTGTGGAGAAGAGAATTTTAGGTACTGACGGATACAAGACCAGAAGGCGACCAAAGAAAGGATGGATGAACTTTGTGAAATAGTATATGGCTAGAATGGCAGTAAACCGTAAACTGACGAGTGATAAAAAGGAATGGAAGAAGAAAACACATTGCGGCGACCCCAAAAAAAACCGGAAAAGGGCACGATGATGATGATGATGAAATAAGAGAAATACACTAAAAGTAAAGGGAGTTACACAATGTATATTACACTAAAAATTTTGAAAATGTATATGTCATTCTGCGGTCAGATACCGAAATAATCGAAAGTGTATAAAAAGGATCACTAAAATTGCGGCTGCGTTTGCGTACAACTAGTCTCTTTACAAAAAAAAGCAGTCGCAGCAAAATGGACAATCCATGTGGCTTTTGTCCTAGCGGCCAGCGACCTCTCTACAGCATCTGAAAACCTCTGGAAAAATACACGGTGTTCTAACCTCGGTTCGTTCTTTCAGTTAATAAAATTTAGCAAACTAGGCAGAAATTATTTTAAAAGATATGATGTAAATAAATCTCACGTGTTTCCTCGACGACAATAGAACGCAGAATGAATGGAGAATGCCTTTTTTTCTTGAATTTCGCGAAGGGGAGGGTACTACGATCTTTTTTACTATTCGGCTAAAAATACCAAACTGAAGCAGTTATAAAACTGTTTGGCCTTGGTTTCTACCTAGGTACAGGAGCCTTCTACTGCTACCGTCCTATCTACATATCGAGTATAGATATTTCATATAAATAACTGAACTGAATGCTTCATCTGTAATTGACATTAAAACCTATGAATTCCTGTTAATAAACAATTTAAATAATATCTCCCAAAATATTTAGCATTAGACTGATACATGTTCGACAAAATAAATAAATAATTCAAGAGGATTGGCGTGAAAATGACAGATATAATCCAACAAATCTGACAATTATATTAATGTTATCATGTTTTTGCGTTGATACGGTGGCCATGAAATAAGTGTTTTCAGGACATGCTCTACATTCTTTTCTATCTCTTTCTATCTCGTTCTAATTATAAGTATAATATGAACAAAAGAGTTACAGCAAAGTTTTAACTACATATTGAGGTAAGAATCCTCACCAAAAGTATTGAAACTACTAAATTAATTTCTTTTTTAACAATTCTTGTTTTAATTTAGGTACATATTACCTTACGTGGGAGAGCCATGCTTCGGCAGGTATGGGCCGGCTCGACTCTGGTCGATACCAAGGCCTCACAGAGAACCGATAGTGAAGCAATGCTTGCATTGCATTTTGCCGCGTGAGTGAGGTTGCCGAAGGCCCTAACCCTTCCCTCTCTCCTATTCCCGTCCTCCCCCTCTCCCCTCTTGCCACTCTTCCCCCCTCCCCCTCTTCTCCTACTTCCATCTTAAAAGGCGGCAATGCACTTGTGCGGTAGTCATTTACCATCAGGTGACCTGTCTGCTCGTTTGCCCCCTATACCATAAAAAAAAAACATACGGTGAAGTGAATTTCAACTCTCAGGAATAAAAATGATTTTTGGAGTTGGCGTACTGTGTCGATTTAATATTGTACACCAACTTTTGAAAATTTTCTATGCGAAGAAGAAGTTGTTACTACTTCTTTCAAACTGCAAAGTCAGCAAACTGTTATGCTTACAATGCCAGATAAATATGAATATGTTCAACTAGATATTCTTGACTGAATCCCGTGTAATGTCACAGTTGCTGTGCACAAATAAAAATAATTACGGTCGATCTATGTCGAAGTGAAATGAATTGGACCTCATTTTGTAGTAAATCGTCTATTTCCAATATAGGAACTTATATTAAGAAATTCATCTTGTCTGTCTGTGTACTATATTCTCAAAAGGTTTGTTTTACAAACCTTTTCACGTGTTATTATAATTATTATTTAAATATTTTTGAAGGCATATTATAGAGCTGATACAAGAATTCCACCAACTATATTTTGACTCTACTTAGTAGTTCCCCATTTTAACAGTGTTTTTTTTTCAACGATAAACTCTAACAACCTAGGAATAAACCTCTTCCTGGGTTCGAAAATTCTGAATGTAGACAACGCCCTCAAAAAGAACACGACCTACATAAATTTCCTCTTAACAAAGATATATATATATATATATTTTAAAGGAGGATAGGACATAATATATTTTTGAATGTAATTTATTACCAGATATTTTTAATACCTTTTCTCTAAAGTAGGTACATATTCAGGTTAAAAATGTTGGCAACCCTAGCCATCAATCTGTAACTAAACTGCGAAATATTCATGTAATACTCCATTTCGCAATAACTCGGAAAGAAACAGGTCTCATATCCTTTTATATCCTCACTAAAACCTTCGACATCGATATTCCAACATCAAATCGACATTGAATGTCGAGACCCTTCCATTCAACCCATGGCCTCCCTACCGCCATGCCCAATCCAATCGCATTACCGTATAAAAATACAGATTTGTACTCGATTTCATATGACTATTATATCGCACTGTACTAAGCTAGTGAGTATGGACATACGAAACTACTATATTACTGTGAACAAACAAATTCTAGTTAGGTGATAGCTTACGTAAGGGTGGTAATACACTGACAGATTGGTTTTGAACTTATGAGAATAGTTTAAACGGTAATTAGTTAGAAGAGTGTTAGGCCTCGTTACTATAATAATAATATTAACTTCACACATCTCACACACGGCCGTCTAATCCCAAACATAATCATGAAACGATTCGTTTTGCTTACGGACGGTAAAATTTTCGTTGAAAATTCAACGAAATTTTACCGTCCGCAAACAACCGATCGATTGTCGTTACAGGTTTGCGACCCTGACCCTGCTCGAGCAGCGAGCTTTGCTTACTCTTCCGAATCCATCCGTATAAAGCAATTTCCCTTTCCTTCCATTGCCAAGAAGGGATTCTTACCTACCTTTCATTTTCAATATACTTCCAATTTCCTCATCTAAATTCTCAAACTGCCAAAGTCTTACGTATAATTCAAGAATTTTGTTTTTTTATGGTATAGGGGGCAAACGTGCAGACGGGTCACCTGGTGGTAAATGACTACTGCCACCTATGGGTACCTGTAACTCAAGAGTCACATGTGCATTGCCGGCCTTTAAGGTGGGAGTAGGGGAAGGGTGGAAGAGGGGGGAGAGAAGGGTAAGGGGCTCCAGTAACCTCACTCACTCGGCGAAAAGCAATGCAAACATTGCTTCACTGCCGGTTTTCTGTGAGGCCGTGGTATCACTCCGGTCCAGGTGGCCCATACGTGCCGAACCATGGCTCTCCTACGCTAAAGCTAGATAAATCTGTTTGGCCTATTGTTGAAGGAATTTTGGAGTCGGGGGAATTGTTGATATGTTTTCTGTGTATGTCAAGCTTGCCTAGAAGTCCTGTCAGGTCGTTCGGCTCCCTTCATTCTGGTTGATCTGAACGATAGCCGACGTGTGCGTCATGCTCGTGAACGGGTGCCGTCGGTCGGGGCTTGTCATCTCCGAACTACTATTACTTAAATATAGCAGTAATTTGTCTGTCGCATCTGTTCATATTTTTAAACATAATGTTAAATTTTTCTCAGATTTCACTTAGATACGCTTATAAGTAATGTACTAGGAGTTTCTTGCCTGTTCTTCTTCATAGAATCTACGTATTGAAATAGACAACTAACTTCTCTTCTGACTTAGTTTGTTAGACTCATACTCCTGATAATTCAAAAATACCTATAATTGGTTTCATTGGAGTAAATGGTTTTGATCTTGATTGATTTCGAGGTATTTTAAATTTATACTTCTTATTTGTGTTGATCAATGATGCAGTAATTACGCACTTATTTGCATAAGATTTCTGTGTTCCTCATAATGGGAGAAGACACTGATTTCTGTAACACAGGTCTATGAGCCTAGCTCAGGAGTCAGGGACTTCACATAGTGGTGTACTCTTTATGTAAAAAAAAGTAATCCAATGTTTTAAAAATCCTCAATCATATAAAACAAAACCCGTCTCACAAAGCTGACACGCAAATCTAAGTATCGATTGTATAAAGCTACTCGTGTAGTACTGGCTTAAGAGTATTCATAAATTGTTACGACTCATATACGTGGGTATTCGCTACGATTGTCTATGGGTTCGTCTAGTTGCATACATAATATCATAGTATTTTAATAGGTTTTTATTGCTAACATACTTACTCAACTGGTGTAGACAAATAGGATCATTGACTTCGTTTCTAATGCTGAACAGAAGTTCGTTGTTGTATATACACATACATTCACGCCTGTATCCCTGAAGGGGTAGGCCGAGATGTATTAAACACCCATACATAACTAGAAAGAAAAAAAGCGTAAAAAATATTAATTTTTGGCAAATTGTGGTACACAATTACACACACCAACACTTAAATTTTCACTTGAAACAATAAAATAAAAATAATAAAAACAAGGACAAAATGTAAAACTAAATACTAAAACTAAACTAATAAACTAGTTTATCATTTCTGCTCACTGGCAACACCACATCTAACCTTAAAAAAAGGCTAGGTTCATTGAAGGGCTTAACGAGAATAAAAGTTAAATTAAAAAATTAAAGTAAAATAAAAGTTATATTATCCGAACTATTTCAAGTAATCTATCTGCATTCTAATTTTGAGCGAAAATTTCTTTTATTTTGATTCCAAGAAATTTCATGCGAAATCCTAACGTCCTTTCACCTTAAACATATTCATTTACATACGGTGCTTACATGACGTGTTGCCTCTTTCCTCTTATTTTGCGGTTGGCTTTCATACCCGCCTAATGAAATGAATCAGCCATGAATGTTTGCAATGAGCAACTTGTGTCATTTGCGGGAATACCAGTGAGGTATAACCGCTACGTGTACTGTATTTTAAAACTGCAAATTTATTGGTATATATGTAATTTTTATTTTCGAGTCGTGACAATTATTGCAATTTACCGCTAAATGACATTTATAATTGAGATTAGTACGAGATTTTAATGCAATATGCATGGTTTATATAAAAAACTCATTTTTTCAAATGTTGTCATTTAAATACAAAATAATATAATTAATGCGAATGTGAGTTTGTTTGTTTGTTTTTACGCTTTCACGCCTTAACTATATAACCGCTTATCGAGAAATTTTGCATAGACATTGGGCTACCGAAATGGGCAAAAAAATAACTTTCAGCAA
The DNA here is from genome assembly GCA_963859945.1 of Euplagia quadripunctaria. Taxonomy (NCBI): domain Eukaryota; kingdom Metazoa; phylum Arthropoda; class Insecta; order Lepidoptera; family Erebidae; genus Euplagia; species Euplagia quadripunctaria. Next base: position 4,965,576 of record OY982584.1, read on the forward strand.
GTAAAAACTACTGTTCCGAGGAATAAAAAAAAATTTTTTACGCGAGTGAAGCTTTGAATAATTTTATGTTGCAATTACTAACAATATCCGCCAGAACAATGAGTTTTCGATGCATTGCGTATTTGTCAACAATACCTATCAGCACGATGCTGTTATCGTTGACAAATACCATACCATACCATATCGGGTATCGGATATCTTTGACATCGATACGCATTTAAGTAAAATAAAAAATGCATTGACGTATTGTTTTTCATCATCAGAGCATCAAAGCTCCATTCTTGGGAGGATTGGTTTTGCAACACAATGACACTACTATTGTTACAAATCTTTATAAGTTCCGGTAGCCGTTCATGATCAGCGAGGCTGTGTACTTACTGTCGACTTAATTGCATGCGGGAAATATTATAAAAATCTCTAATCCTTTAATCAATCAACCTATTGCATTCCACTGCTGGACGTAGGCTTCTTCCAATGTGCGCTATAGCACCCGGACCTCCTTCGTTCAGCATTCAGTCCATCTCTAGCTAGGATGAACTGGATAATAATAATAATAACAACTTACACATCACACACAGGGCCGTCTGATCCCAAACTAGGCAGAGCCTGTACTATGGTAACCACACTACTGATAGACATACTTATATATTTCTAAATACATACATATTGTATATAAATTACAACCAAACACAAAACAAATGATCATGTTCATCAAACAATTATTTGTCCTGGGTGGGAATCGAACCCACGACCTCAGACTCAGCAGTCAGGGTCTCTAACCAACAGGCCAATCAGTGTGGAAGGCCTAGCCTATCTTCTTCGCTAATCTATAAGTAAATTATAACTAGTCTAACTACAGTGCTTATCTACTTACCTTGTGTTGGTGAAAACAAAAACATTACCGCTTAAAAATCAATTAATGTAAATCGGATTTAGTTAACACACAATACAAAATAATGCTAGCTATTAAGTTCGTAGTAATTAGTATGAGTGGCAACAGCTACAATCCACTTAAAGGAATTATAATTAAACCTATGACCTTAAGGTAGCTAATCCGAATGAAACCTTAAGAATAAAGGAAGCTCGATCAATGTTAGGTTACCCGCACGTTAAAGGATTATTATACAGCGTTTAAAACGAGGATAGTTCCTGGAATCATATTACATTTTAAGGGATTGACGTATCATTAGTGTAAAATAAGAATACTTTCAATGTTGCTGGTGTTCATGTTCTAGCGTCTTCTCACGTCATAGGAAATACAGGACATTCGGGTACGCGACCCCGGCCTCTGCAAGCTACTGCAGTCTCAACCTCGTTCCCCATCCGAGACTTGCTCTGTCCATTACCCTAGGTTCCTCTCCCTACCCATTTTTCTGCCTTCTTTCCCGTCTTAAAACGACTACTACATTCCCAAGGAGGGTTGGCGTCAAGCAGGCCGGCTGGCCATAAAATAAACTTGGGAAAAGGGAAAAAAGAAGATTAATAATTAAGATGTACACAAATAACACAGAATGATAAAAAAAAAACCAAGTTTATGTTCTATTAGAGAGGAGCTGGCGGAGCTTTTTAGAGATCATCTAACCTCTTACGCTGGCAATAATTATGTCATTGCTCTTTTTATTTTTTTATAGATTCTCAAATATGGCAAAAGCGTTCTTGACAGCTTAAAGCACAAACTGGTCATTCCAATTTTTCAGTTCGTAATGTGCTCGTCCGATGTAATAAACCCATAAACACTGATTCCAACTTAAAAGAATATAAAAATATTAAGAAAAGCGGCTTCTCGTACCCGTGCACCACCTGTACCGACAAGTGTTTCCATTTTGAGCTCTCATTAGACTACCAGTGATCACGATCGGTGCATTTGATCAAAACATCTCTTAAACTAAATTAAATCCTGAGAAAAATAGTAAGACTAAAATGCGTCCGACACCTAAATGCAGCTCCGAGCAAGCCGTTCTCTAGTCAAATACAAAATTGATACAATTAATACACTTCATTCCCACTTAGCAATAAAGGAGCTTTGAGAAACGATGCCTGAACCACTCCTATTTATTAACTCATGCTGGGTCTATTTGGGGAGCTTTCTATTATATCGCCTTTTGTGGTTGACATCAGATTTTGTAACACCAATGCAAGTATTAATTTACTTTTAATTTTAATAAAAATTGCAACAAAAAAGTGATTCATAATATTGACTGAATATTGTTAAAATTATCCTGGTATTTAAATAGAGTTGTTCTTCTCACAAGGTTAAGCCAATTAGAAACGGACGGCTATAGATCGAACTAGGCCGATATGATATTATGTTTTTCATTTTCTTATTTATTTTATAATTTTACATTGTGGTGTCATACTCTATGTGGTGATTCAAATTTTTTTATTATAGTAATTATTTTTTTTATTGACGATTTAGAATTGATTGTATTGATGATCAATTTTGTAAAATAACGATATTTGAATTGAATTTGAATTAAAAATAGTCTTTATATATATATTTTTAAGAACTGATTTTCGCTGCTTTGATTGCAGGAACCTTCGATCCCAAGAAATTGAAGGATTCTCTCTCTCTCTCTCTCTCTCTCTCTCTCTCTCTCTCTCTCTTTCTCTTCATCAAAATTTAAATGAATTGCCAGATTTTAAAATACTTTATTAATTGGGTTCTGAATTGATGGTATCATTTCCGTCAGTCGATTTGTCAGTAGGAAACATCTCCGTGAGACAATGCTAGTTACAAAGGTATGTATACAGTATTGGCTCAGAGATACGGTGTTGTCCTCTAGTGTTGTACTCTAGTGCGGTAGTGTCTGTAAAACATTTACTGAAAAATTGACTAATATTCATTGCTAAGGTATTTTCATAAACAGTCTTTCGTAGATTTTTCCCAGTCGAAATTAAGAACTGTGCAAGTAGAAATAGAGTACACACCACGAGTTTTTCATTCACACGAGCAGTTATCGTGCTGCGAACCCCTCAACGAACAGGCAGAAAGAGATGTAATTATTATGGCATTCCCCTCGTATAATTATTTAGCATCAAGCACGAACTAAAACTCTCTCTTCTAAAAGAAATGCCTGACAAATTTTATCGTAATAATAAAGAGAATTCCTCGTAAACTTTATGTGCATTCCTAATTTGTTCTTTGGCATTTTCTTTTTTACAAAGTCCATTGTTAACTACATGGGCTATATTTTCACATTTAAAATTCTCAAATAAATATTATTTTTGTAGATAAGATTTGAGTTATATTCAGATAAGTTGAATAGTATAATAACAACACACAGTAGATAGTTGATGGGTTTTTCTGATAGTAAAAAAAATCTAAAAATAAAAATCTCAAAAACTCAAAACTCAATAATAAATCAGGGAAGAAAAAAACATATTTTATCAATAAGCTAATCATTGAGACTATTCTAATGAGCTCAAACACGATACCTCTGCTATAAGTTGGTGACGAGTTGGGTATCCTGCTGATTCCAGATGATGTTGCAGCATCAAGACAAGGTTACCGTGTTATTGCAATGTCATTAAAGTCACAGGATACTTAATTTTCATGTCGATCACACTAGTAGAATTACTCTCATCTCTTCAGGATTAGAAAAGAGCTGATGATCTTCAAATGGCTAAACAGATTTCTTGAATTATGGCTGAACACTCTCGATCAAGTCATCTTTGAGGTAAAAAAAAAACTAAATCAAAATCGGTCCATCCGTTTAGGAGCTGTGATGACATAGACAGACACACATACACACAAGCACACAGACACACAGATACACGGACACACACATACTCCTTTTTGCGACGAGGGTTAAAAACAATATGTAATATTAATATGTACGTAATATTAGCGACTCAAAATACGTATGTAAATTGTTACCTTTTCAGTAAGATTTTTACAAGTAGGCGCTGTTTTTATTTGGTGGTGATCACAAATCACATACAAAAAATACCCCTTTTTTAATAGATAAATCAAGGTTCTTTCAAACCCGAAGCAGATCACATGCTTTATAGGTTTGACACAAATAAAAATATAACCTACATACTGCTTAAAGAGACTAACAGGTGGATTCTTACCCGACTCTCGAATCCAACTAAAATATCTTTGCGACTAAATAGTCTACCATAACTCAGAGAAGGGACAAAAAAAAATTCTAAACACACTTTATTAGTGTTAATGTTTTTTTAAGTTATGACAAGTTATTCTATTAAACAAAAGGCGTAACAACCCAAGTTTTGGGTATCGCTAAATTATTTCTAATTTAGCGAACAGTAGGGAATTCAAACGCATTACTAATACGTCTGTGAGAACGCATTAGTTTCTGCAGTTATTTCAATTTGACTTTGGGCACCTTCGCTATAATTATTTCATTGAATTCTTTATTTCATTCATTCTTTGTTCTTTATATTGTAACGTTATCGGCACAAGTACTTTTTGTAATTTCTTTCATGGTCCTTTTTTTAAAGAGCGACAAAAAATTGCGGATTTGACATTTCTTATGAAAATGGAAGAAAAACCGGAGCTGGTAAACAAAATAGGCCTGTGTACGAACAACATTTCTGCGTAAGCCAAATTTACTGCACATTCCTAGTTAGGACTACGTATCGGCAAAATTCTTATCAACTACAAGCTAGCCGTACGTTCAATATAACAAGTCGGGAAGTTGACGTGGATCTCTTCACTAGTATTCCCAACCTAAAGAAATCCTTATGTGACCATTACCATAACTAAATACACATGTATCAAACTCACGCATTCATTTTTTAATAAGTAGGTACATAGACATATCTCTTTTTAAAATTGGTACAAAAATCGTAACGTTAACTGTGAAAACTTTTGATTGGCTTTCACCATGGTAAATATGTGTAATGTAATATGTGTAATGTATTTCCATACAAATAAATTTTCCATACATACAAATACAAATAAATAAAATTGAAGTGTCTGTTTGTAATGTCACAATAATTGTTTTTTTTTAAGCTCATACAGTTATTTGCACGATACCTATGAGTAAAAATTAGTTTTTTCAATTTTTGTCTGTCTGTTTGTTTCGGCTAATCTCCGGAACGGGTGGACCGATTTCCACAGGACTTTCACAGGCAGATAGCTGGTGTTATAAGGAGTAACTTAGGCTAATTTTATTTTGGAAAAAGTATTAGGGATCTGCGCAAAATATACAAATAAGTACACGCGAGCGAAGCCGCGCGGGAACTGCTAGTTGTAAAATAAAATAAGTCCGTTCCCGTATTTCAGCAAAAAGTTTTCGTTGACGTGGACTCATTTTAACAATTATATCGCTTGTACTACCAACATCTACTTTGCTATGGTGTACAATAAACTCTCACGAATGGAAAGTTACTCGTTTCACTTCATTTTAAGCTAAGCTATTCAATAACAATATGGTCCTATACTAATCTTATAGAAAGCTCACGACTCTTTATTCACATAAACGCACGTAAATACACTTCGACAATAAAATACAATTAAATTTCTACGCGTACAATATTCATACGCCCGTTATTTTTGAATACATACGAGTATTTAGACGGAACACACTAGAGTTAAACTGTAGGAATTTGTGTTAACAATTGAAATTTTACACAACAATTTCATACTAGCTGACCCGCGCAACTTCGTCCGCATATGTAAATTTTACCCGTTTTTGCAACATTTTTATAGCAGGTTGTAGCCTGATGTTATATAGCCTATAGTCTTCCTCAATAAATGGGGTATCCAACACTAAAATAATTTTTCCTGAGATTAGCGCTTTCAACCAAACAAACAAACAAACAAACTCTTCAGCGGCAGTGAAGCAATGCTTGCATTGCTTTTCGCCGAGTGAGTGAGGTTACCGTACCCTTCCCTGTCTCTCTTCCCCCTCTCCCCTTCCCTCCTCTCCCCCTCTTCGCCTACTCCCACCTTACGGCTGGCAACGCACTTGTGACTCTTGATATGCAGGTGCTCATAGGCGGCGGTAGTCATTTACCATCAGATGACCCGTCTGCTCGTTTGCCCCCTATATCATAAAAACAAAAAAGTACAGATATTATGTTTAGACTTGCGATTGAGGAGGGTGTTTTTTAAAGAACATACATACACTCACGTCTATATCCCCGAGGGGTAGGCAGAGGCCTCTTAAACACCCACATTTTGACAACTATCATTTGGCCCCAATTACTATTAATAACTTAATAAAGGGCAAGCCTTTTGCCGACAACGACACTTTAAGAATTAAAGATTTGAAAATTGAATATTGAAAAGGAAAAGTAGGTTAGAAGGGAAAGCAATGAAAGGGATTTTTAACCGACTTCAAAAAAGGAGGAAGTTCTATGTTCCACTGTATATTTTTTTTTGTTAGACCAGGTTATCAGCCTTTTTAGGGCTCCAACTACCCGTAACGGATGCCACAGTTTGTGTGGCACCCGGGACCGACGGTTTAACGTGCTCTCCGAGGCACGGAGGCCCCTCAATGTGTAAAGAATGGTCACCCATCCTACACTGACCTGGCTTGTCTTGTCTGATTTTCATACGGTTTTCACCAATCTACAGAGTGATTCATGAGGAAGGTTTAGGTGTATAATTTGTTAACGTTTTGTGTAAATTGGTTGAAATATTATGATGATTGTTGAAGATGTCTCTACTACCCGTGCGAAGCCGGGGCGGGTTGCTAGTATAATATATAGAAATAAACTTTAAAGTATATATATTACTAGCAACCCGCCCCGGCTTCGCACGGGTACAAATTATACACCTAATCCTTCCTCATGAATCACTTTGTCTATTAGTTAAAACCGCATGAAAATCCGTTCAGTAGTTTTTCAGTTTATCGCGAACAGACAGACAGACGCGGCGGGGGACTTTGTTTTATAAAATGTAGTGATATGTAGTAAAGATTTTTATAATATGATTTTTTTTTTATCATTAGCTCAGCTACATAATATGATGATAATTCTAAACGCAAAAACCTCATAAAGTAATGAAAAGTAAACAGAAACGCTATTCGTTCCTACAATTTTCGAGAGTTTCTCTCAATTTTATCAGGATCCCATCATCAGATCCTGACTTCCTTGACATGGGACCACCCTTGAGGTTCCCTATCTAACAAAAAAGAATAATCAAAATCGGTTCGGCCTGCCAGCCGCTCTGCCCCCGCTTTTTAAATCTCTGATTTCTTCTAATATATTCATTTTAATAATATGCTGTTAAGGGCAATTTTGACGTACATGAAATGCACAACGTATCTAATGTATTTAATTGGATAACGAATTATACTATATTGTTTAAAATAGTTTGATGACCCATAATTTTTTTGTAATATGTAAAAGATAAAAATGGTTACTATGGGTTATCCGTAGGAGATAAACATATCCCATCGCGGACTTTTTTATTGATCTTTCTAAGATATACAATTCCGTAGTACATTATTTTGATCTATCTCGCAGGGTTCAGCCAGCGTTTGCAATGTAAGCGCAAAAAAAGTGTTTATTTACGACATCACATTAGAAACCCCTAAAATTATCAGTGTTTCTCTACTATATTATGCATGTATTATACATATAAACCTTCCCCTTGAATCACTCTATCTATTAAAAAAAACCGCATCAAAATCCGTTGTCTAGTTTTAAAAATCTAAGCATACATAGGGACAGACGGACACCGGGAAGCGACTTTGTTTTATACTATGTAGTGATAAGTTTAAGGGTAAAAGCAAAGAACAGGTTTCTATTGTACTTGTATCATGACTAGACATTATCTATATAGGAGTGAGTAACTCACAATAGCGGGCCAATATACCGCACACTCGGAATATAAAGAGTTGGCTAAAAAGAACATCAATTTTAGTTTTCTAAAGGACATATAAATGAGATTAATTGACTGCCAAATATTTATTCATATTTAGTTAGTTTATTTAGCAAAGTTTCAGGCTTGGAAAGTATAGTGTCTCACTTTATACACTATACCCCGCGTACATATGTACACTTCACTGGCTCGCCCACTCACTATAGATACGCAAGCCTGCACACGTCTGCACTCGCCTGTGTCTCATGCAATCCTGACTAACCTGTGATCTCTACAGTAAGCACGAGGCAGTGCATATAACTATTATTTAGTTCTACCCTACATACACCACAGAAAGTTTAAATGATAATTTTGGGTTTAAAAAATTAACATTTTTCAGTTGTGATCTAGACATCTATATATAAAAATTAATCCCTATTTCCCTTGGTCACGGCATCACGCGTGAACGGCTGGACCGATTTCGCTAATTCTTTTTTTTGTGTTTGTTATTGTCCTTTGTCCTGAAAGAAAAAATTAAGGAAGTTGCGCGGAAAATTACAAAATTTGTAAAAACTTAACGATCATATTAACGTTTCTAATTTAACCTTAGCGTTTTTGACATAACTGTCTGTAGTTTGACATTTGGCGCGATTGACTGAATGAGCGCGAATTATACCGATTCGAAATCGAATTCGTCGTTTCTTTCCCTCTGATATGGCGAAGGAGACGATGGCTGGTCCATGCGTCATACTCGTGAACGGGTGCTGCTTGGGGTGACTGGTCGGCCTAGTCAGCGATACTTTAGCCTACACTATTATTTTGGTTCGTTCAACTGCAACTCTAGCCTCTTAATCCAGTCACGAATTAGTTTTAACAGTAGACTTTGTAACTGACGTGCAACTTGAATGATTTCTATGTTTAATAGGTTCAAACATTCAACGGTATCACTGAGTGATATTTTTTGTTTGTACGTTAGCTTTTGGAGCATTTCAATAAAATGAAATTCAGGTGGCAACAGCTTGCATTATGTTTACCTTTTATGTAACACTAATACCATTGTACCTGAAGATCTGACTTTTAAAAAGAGTGGCCATGAGTTTCTTTGCCAGTATTCTTCTCATAAGGCTCTACGCATTTTGGAAACTGGAAGTTATAGATCGACAAAAGCAGGCACTAGATTTTGGTGTTTTCACCTAATTTACCTCGACAATCCAGTACATGCTGTGGCGTCTGTTTGCGTCGATCTATGATTTTTAACAGTAGCTTCAATTTAACGTTCATAAATGTCACTTAGTGTCTTAATTGAATAAATGATTTTGAATTTTGAATTATAACGATAAAAAATATATCAAAGCTATTTCTACTTGTCATTTTAAAAATAAACAGTTAATTTAACTTTAATCGACCAAACGTAACAGCTATTAATATGAACTAGGCATTTGAACATTAAATGCAGAGTGCAGTTCATAGAAATATATAATATATGATTTACTAACAGATTATTGTATTTTGTTTCAGGTAATTTGTGGTTGGCTGAAGTTGATGGGTCCTGTGGTTAATTGCTAACATCAAAGGGTTATAATAGCGTAGCATTGTTCACTTTGTGCTTTGTTTAAGTTATTTTAAATTATTATTTAGCATTATTTTGAAATTTTAAGGTGTGTATACATTGCGTTTGCGAGACAATTCTAACACAACGGTGGTTAGCAAGTATGTTATGCTGTTGATAGGCAGTTACTGTAGCCTCTGAACTCGTGCAATACTGGGGTGTCACTCGCACATAGACGAGTATGTCATTTATTTATTTTTCATCATATTAATTTACGAAATATGTAATGATACAACACTTATGTGCAAGACATTGTATCTAATGATAATGATAACTGAAAACAATATGTGGTGCAACAACCCTGCTCTCTGGCCATTGTAAGAAGCGAAAACGTAGTTTTAGAGTAGCATATTAAATCTTGATTGATTTAATGTTTTTACACGAGCTTTTGAAGACAACAGTCATAAATACAAGTACAAAAAATTAGATTAAGTTTAAAACTATGAATATAAAATGAGTAACGCGAACGTAGCGAAAATATCTTTAAGATTCTGAGAACTCTGCAACTTAGCAAAAACAATTTAGAACATCTGAAACTTAAAAAAAATTAAATAGCTCCCGCTTCGTTGACTTTGATCTTGCTTGAATTGTATTTTTAAAATGTTAGACTTCTAAATGCTTTTGCTTCTCTGAAATTCCACAAATTCTGATGGCAGATAAGACCGACGAATATTTAGACATTTGAATTTGTGCAACCAGCTTTCTTAAAGATCTAACTTATTTTTTTTTTTTAAATGAAATTACTGGTAGGTAACGTGGGTCACACATTACTAGTAATCTCGTTAACCCCTCCAGCTAAGCTTAACGTTTGTGTTAGGAGTGGGTTCACGACGGTAGTGCACTGGGTGGGGTTCGAACCCGCAACCACTTGATCGCAAGTCCGACGCCTTAGCCATTACGCTACCGCCGCTTACAAGTTGTTAAGTTTGAATCCATTTACTCATTGAATTCTTAGTAAGAATTTCTTACTTAGGCTTGACGCCACGGCTCTTAGGAGCGAAACAGTGATCATAAACGCGGCTGAAACTGCCGGGAAATGTATTACAACGACTTTCTAAAAGTAGAGTATTTTCATCACTAAAGGTTCAGGGTTCGCATCTCGTATCCCACGGGCAACTTTTTGATCTTTAAAACAGAAATTATATACATATATAGGCATACAGGGAACAATTACATATTTTCACCACCCAACCTATTTCTGTGTGTGCGCCTTTTATTGTCCCCATCCAACCCTCGATGTTAGGGGTGGACTTTCCTCATAGAACCTTTTAAGCTTTTATCGTTTTTCCCATTGTATGTAAATATATAGATATTTCATAGAAATGTGCGAAAATGTATAAATAAATTGCTTTGTGAATGTGAAGGGTATGAAAAAGGTCAAAATTATATGGAAGACCTAAGACAACGATAATTTAAAACAGGGTTTTTGTCATAAAAACATTGCCATCGAGTTTTATTGTTCTGAAGTGTGTGTTGCCATCATTAATATAATAATAATAACTTGACAAATCTCGCACACGGCCTTCTAATCCCAAACTAGGAAGAGCCTGTACTATGGTAACCAGACTGCTGATAAACATACTTATATATTTCTACATACATACATATTATAGATAAATTACAACCAGACACAGAACAGATGATCATCGCACAATTATTAGGCTAGATTCACACTCAGACACACTCTGGCTCAGCAGTCAGGGCCACTAACCACTAGACCAACAGGCCAGTCAGACAGTTCAGTTGATAGTTTATTATATAGTAATATACTACTTCGTAAATCTTTACCTTAACTCACTAACAGTAAAACGCATTCCCTGAACCGATGGGCAGTGGCGTAATCATACCATCTGAGGCCCGTGGCTAATTCATAGGATGGGGCCCTCCCTTAGGGTGCCAACACACACATCGATCGATCGTTTTCGGCCGATCATCAGTAGTTATCACATCAATCTGAGGGCCCCCTCAGGCCTGGGGCCCGTGGTATTTTGCCCGCTCTGCCACCCTATTGTTACGCCACTGCCGATGGGTCTTATACCATGAAATATAGCACAAGAGTTCCTATTAAACTAGCAACCTGCCCCGGTTTCGCACGGGTAGTAGAGACATCTTCAAAAATCATCATCATATTTCAACTAATTTACTCAAAACGTTAACAAATTATACACCTAAACCTTCCTCGTGACCACTCTGTCTACTGGTGAAAACGGCATGAAAATCCGTTCAGTAGTTTTTTTGACAGACGCGGCGGGGGACTTTGTTTGCGAAGTTCGGTTCAAAGGTATTATTACCTATTAGTAAGATAAAACATCATTCCTAAATACGCAACCGTTTCGATTAAATAATTATCGGTAAAATAAATATTCTAATCATAAAATATTCCTAAACTCATCATACGTTGTAGGGTATACTTCAAAAAGGTTGAGGGTGGCAATTCGGTTGTTCTTTTTGTGTATGTTGTACGGAATGTTACAGAAAAGTTTGGTGAAATTTTAGAAGTTATGTGTAGCTGAAAAACGGTCGATTTAGCTTGAAAATGGATTAAAAAAATATATCTATAAAATAAAATAAACTTCTAAAAATACTTTTCCTAGTGTAGATGTACATTTTTAAAGAATATATAATGAATTTTCAGGTATATTTATGTTTTTTTATGGTATAGGGGGTAAACGAGCAGACGGGTCACCTGATGGTAAATTACTACCGCCGGCCATCAGCACCTGCAACTCAAGAGTCACAAGTGCGTTACCGGCCTTTAAGGTGGGAGTAGGGGAAAGGTGGAAGTAGGGGAGAGAGGGTAGGGAAGAGTTAGGGCCTCCGGAACCTCACTCACTCGTCGAAAAGAAATGCAAGGATTGCTTCACTGCCGGTTTTCTGTGAGGCCATAGTATGACTCCGGTCGAGCCGGCCCATACGTGTCGAAGCTTGACTCTCCCACGATAAATTTGTGAATATTTTTAAGTCACTTTTATCGCTGACTTTTTTGACTGATTTATTTATCTGGAAAAACTGGCAAACTTAGATAAGTGTACACATATATGTGTTTGACTTTTCAAACGTATTAAATCATCAAACTCTGGTCAACTATCGAGGTGTGTCCCTTCGGCAAACAACGATTTCACAGTTCATTTTTTAAAAATCCGCGTCCGATGACAGCAGAGCATAATATACACCTACCTGGAAACGAAATCCGAACCCGTCTACCTGAGATTGTAAACAATTGAGGCATAAATATTATCTGTGAAGAAATTTAATTAGAAGAAGTTGTGTTTAGCAGAAATTTGAGTGTGTAAAGAATGTGGGTGGTTTATGAATCACTAGTTATTAGACCCATTGCGCAACTGTCTTTTGTTACTATGCATATTTTTATAATCACTGTTATTCTATTTCCGATTAAATCTAGCCTAAATTTTACCTATGAGTTTCGTAGTAAATAGTATATTTAAATGAATACTAGTTGACATACTAACATAGGGGGGATAGAAGAGACCTTTAAAAACGCACTAGACGAGCAAACTTCAACCTTCTTATTACCTCAAATAAATGTTATTATAAAATACATTATCATGACTATTGAAAAATGTATAAAGAAATTCAATAGTTGTGTAAGGATTAATTTGCTTGTTTTGCAGTCAATATTAGTATTTAAAATCCAACATCTTTGGGTTGAAGATCATCATTTAATTTGTATTTTGAACGACATCTTATTAATCTACACAAGCAATGGCTTTAGGCATTTAGATGTCCACATCAACCTTTAGACCCTAAAAGACTCGTATCCATTTAGCTCGCAAATTTTGAACGAAAAAATCTTCAAATAAATAATTACTTCCAGTTTAACTCAAAAAGTTAAATTAGACCTTAAATAAAGATAATTATAGTTTAAAAAACTAAAAAAACACGCTTTTATAGAAAATTCAACTAAAAACATTGTCATCGGTCTTTGACACGTGTGCAAAATTTGAATGAAATCTGGCCGTTTAAAGTGGGTAAAAATCGCGCCCAAAGGAGTCGGTTACAAACATACAAGTGAAGCTAATATATAGCGTGTAAAAATAAAAAAATTAATACAAATAACCTTCGATCAACAATACCAACTGTTGATCGAAGCAAATAACTAAAACCAAAGATTTCAAAGTCGAAAGTATTAAACTAATATTCGTTGTAAAAATAGGGTAATGCATTGAACGTGGGGAACGAAATCTATTTGAAATCGGCTTCCCGTAGAATATTAGGGAGATTTGTTGGAAAGATCCCAAAGTTACCGTCAATACCAATTTAATCCGGGCATTAAAGTCATTAAGATATTATTCGCGACTTTCGCTGCGGTTGTTTGGGATAAGACATTACGCCTTTATAAACAGTAGACTTATCTATACTAATGTTATAAAGCTGAAAAGTATGTTTGGTTGAACGCGTTACTCTCAGGAACTACTGGTTCGAATTGAAAAATTCTTTAAGTGTTGAATAGCCCATTTATTGAGGAAGGCTATATAACATCACGCTATGACCAATGGGAGCGGAGCGTCAATGAAAAATCGGGGAAAATTTACAGACGCGGGTAAGCTAGTATTTAATATACTTGCGACGCAGATCGACTCCGCGGTTATACGATTTTTATATTGCAATTTCTTTCTTCAGTCAATAGGTAGGTACCCAACATTTTACTCGGATGAAAAACTGTATTCGAATTCTTCTAGTCGTAATAGTAAGACAAATATAAACAGCTGCATAATTTGTGTTGTCCTACTAAGAAATAAGAATAACTAATAATATTTACCGAAGCTTTAAACTACAGATGCCTACCGCGTTTTTATTTTAAGCTAAGGAATATCCTAATTAATATATTTTTTTTTTTTTAATATTATAGGTGCGAATGTGAGTTTGTTTGTTTATTACGCTCACAAGCCTTAACTACTAAACCTATCATCATGACATTTTGCATACTTAGGGGCTTACCGTTGTTAGGGGTACATCCAGAAAAAGTACTGTTCACGAAGGAGAGATAAATAACTCTCAGACGGTCATCCGGCTTAACAAAATGTGCATTAACGTGAAAGAACCCGCGGGCAAATAGTATTCTTGTCAACCCTTCCAATTAAGTTCAATGCTCTCACATAAAGGCGTAAAGTAGGGCTGCCTCGGGTGTTTAAAGGATAGTGCGCACTAGTGATTTTTGGCATCCTCACAAAGAGTCCACGAAGGTGTTAATTGTTAAGATCGATTTTCAAGAGAAAGTGAAATCGATAGTGTAAAAGCAGAGACGCAAACACTATGACTAAGTGCAAATACGCACGAAGAGCATAAATTTTGCACTTAGTCACAGGGTCACTTGCTTGTCAGTCGTAAGATTTATCTGCTGGATATGCAGAGAATACAACAACAGAAGACTACAAAAAAGTAAGAAAATCAATAATAAATTGACTCTATTATAATAGTTTGTGATCCTCAAATTAAGTTTTGCGCTCAATATTACTTAATTAAAAATGTTGGCCAATCTAAACCAATCAAATACACCACGTACACGCCCTAGACAAGGATAAAGGGACCATGTATAGCAGCGTTCTCTTTTATCGAGCTATCACATCCACTTACACGATAGTCCCAGTACTAGCTAGCTAGGCAGTCAAATTTGATTTTTTTTTTTTTTGTTTAAAAGCAATTTTAGAAATATGAATATCGCCTGTATAGGAGCTCGTTCGTCATTTCGTCCCAAAACAAACTAGGCTCATTGAAACGAGTTAACGAATTTCAACATTTAAAAAAATAAAATCATATTCTTGCTTTTGTTAAGTTTTAATAGGAACTAAAAATAAGGGACTGTTAGGAAAAAAAGTGCTTGTGATTGTTTTAATTAAAAAGAATATTAAAGCATTTTTGAAAAACGTTAGTTTTTTCCCCTGTATATATTATTTAAAGGACTGAATATTTTTTATTAATATCATATTATTGTTGATTATCTAAGTTCTTGTCTTTTATATTAATATCCTTAAAAGTTTTCTTCTCGACTGTACTAAATCAACCAAAGCTTTAAAGAATATAAAAAATGGGACGAGATGATGAATGAAAAAAATATAAATTATAAAATTCGTCAATTCGTTCCAATGGGCCAAGTTTGTTTTGGGACGAGATGGCGAACGACCCGATATATGTACTCGTTTTTATTGTAGTATAAACAATAAAAGCCGAAATGAATTTCAAATTATATTGCTGGACGTATTCTTAAAAGATTTACAATCTTGTATACATTCAATAAAATGGGTTATTATGTCTTAAATCTTGCAATAAAATACTATCTCCGAGCAATATTTCTTAGTTAAAGTTATCAGTGGACAGTTTAAGTTAATTATTATTGATTGTTTGTTGAACACTAAAAGTTGTGGGCTTTGGAATGATATCTATACTAATTTAATAAAGCTGACGAGATTTATTTGGTGGGTTGTTTGTTTGTTTAAACGCGCTAATGTCTGGAACTATCAGTCAGATATGAATAATTCTTTTTAAATTGGATAGAGTACTCATTGAGGAACGGTATAGGCTAGGTAACATTACGCTGCGACCCTTAGAAGCGGCACAGTGACCATAAACGCAGGTGAAATTGCGTCGAACGGATAGCTACTTACATATTATAATGTACATAGTGCGTGATTGCGGGACTTACATACAAGCCCAAAGACTTTGGTTAGTTGATAGGTCTTAGGGGCCGTCCATTAATCATGTGATGTTTTTTAGCAACTTTTTAACCCCCCACCTCCCCCCTGGTGATACGTGGTGAGGTGATAGACTAACCCCCCCCCCCTCTAGGCATAATCACTCGTATTTTTTTTATTTCCAAAATATTAACAAATCACAGAATATTATCGTTAAATACAGATATAATAGCTATACGAAAAAATAAATACACGTGATAACTCACTAAAACCCCCTCCTCCTTGTGATATTTCGTGACTTTTTCCGAACCCCCTAAATAGACAATCCCTTAGTGAAAAATTCCAAAATATACACATGTAGCATATTAGCATGTTACTTCACTTTGGTAAGCTTATCCACGATATGTAAGTAAAATGACAGAATAAATAGCGCACTCCGTTTACTGTTTCAAAAACAGACATCCAAACCCGTGGCTTTAATAAAAAAAAACAAAAGTATGAAATATGTAGGAGTATATACCGTTAGCTCCGGTGAGGTGATGACCCGTGGTTTTTCCACACGATAAAAAAAAAAAAGGATAAACCTATATTGGAGCGTTATTTTATAAGTTTTTGTTTACAAACGTATATTTTCATGGTAAATGGTTCTTAACTGTTTTATTTTACCTATTTATTTATAAATATGACCGTTTTGTAAAAATGATCACGGACACAGGCAAGTATAATCTATGGAATTTATTAATTTAAACATTGATGTTTTCTAACTTAAGTCATTTATACAAAAACAACAACGTAACGCTCAAATCATCATGAACGCTGACATACTACTGGTGTACTAGGAAATCGCGCACCAACAGTACAACTGAAACTCCGCAATAATTATGATATAAATTTGGCCAAACCAAGCGCACCCATATCTATCATTACTATAGCAATCCGTCACAAGCGTCCGTCTGCAAATAGAATTCTCACCGATATTCAAAATTACATTCCACATAGCATCAACGATTTAACAATAAGGGCTTAAGCGAACATTTTCATGTCCGAATAATTTAAATTGAATAAGCGAGTCTTGAATTTCATTCTTTACTGAATGTGGTCCGTTTAGAGCATTTCAAGTCAAATATTTGAACGAAGTCAAGAGCTTCCCCTAAAGTTTATGTTCTTAAGCCTCGTTTGGTTCATCTAGCGAGTTCTTGGTCGAGTTGTAAATCATGACATTTGTTTCACGAGGCATATAAGTTGGCTGGGAATGTCCTTTACTTATTAATTTCGCGACGATATCGATGATATAAAGGTTAAAGGCACCATATACCATTACGACTTGGGGAAGACTAGAGTGCTAGTAAAAATATGTTGTGAATACTGATAAAGAGATCGTTATATTATACTGAATTTATTTCGTATAATTAAATATTACAACCGCACAATTTCACTCCACTTATCTACAAAATAACATAAACAAAAAGGTTATCCTCAAAATTACAGTAATAATATCAAGTATCTTTTTAAATTTTTATCCGAAGACAATTCTCTATAAGCAATAGTTTTATCGAAAGAAATATAAAGTTTACAGCGAGCATATATATGTGATAGTAAAATTTATTATTTTCTGACCAAACATATTCCTAAATCGGAACATAGTTCGGACTTAGAAGAATATAAAAGAACAAAAGGAAATAAACTACGCTTAAACGCTTAACAAAATACTCTGTTCCGTAGAATAAGAATTATCTTTATCGCGTTGCATTCTACAAGCGATGTCGTGTATGTTAATAATTCGCTTGTGGAATGCATTCTACTCGGTCCCTTAAGTCTATTGAATATTATATTTAATTTGTTGTCTCTGAAACTTGTACCTATAAGTGATTCTGTCTAACTGTACAATTGTTACTACTACTTACTAGTGCGAAGTTTTGGGCTATTCCTTAATTAGACACAAATTCTGTTATCTGCCACTTATCAACTACCTAAGTTTCTAACTCATGACGTATCAAGTCTCCGCAATATGTGCGCACTAGCTACAAATTATTCATACTTGAATTACACCGTAACTAAACTATGCAGAACTTTAGTTTTAGTCTAGAAACATAGGTATTTAAATTAATGTTGCCATAATAAGTTTTATGTGAATTTTATCTAATAATGTTCGTAGTTCTTCTGAGTTCTGAGCTATATACACTCAACTTTTGCTCAAGCAAACACATACCTCTCGACGAAAGTTAGAAAAACTGATCAATCTCAAATACATTTAATCTTGTTGAAACTAGGAATGGAACCATTATGAACAAAGTAAGCCAAGAAACAAGAGTTTTAGTTTATAAACAGTGAGGAGACGCCAGAGGACTCGGGGCCTAGGTATCTTAGCCTGCACTCAGTTTCTGAATCGTTTATAATACACTACCAGAACCGATATATGTTGGAAACCAGTTTCTTCTAATGAAAAGTTGTACACGTCTGATTGTTAATAAATACCAAATTAGTGAATCTTATTAGATGCTAGTGCATAAATTTTTACAACAAAAATATCTGCCATGCATTGCCGACCGTGTACCCTATCTCCTTCCTTCCCTTTTCTTTCGCACCGTCTGCTGCATTCTAACGCTTTGGTTTGTATAAACAAGGAGTGTCAGATAAATCAAAATGAGGCTTGCTTTAACAAGCTACATTTATGCCCATGTATTAAACAGGCTCAGCAAAGATGCCACACCTTATTAGATAGGCCGAAGGCCATTATTTTAGAACAAGGCGATTCAATTCATTGGTATGTTTGTAGATAGATATCAAACCATTATGTTCGTTATTTCAATGTATATAGATTGTTTTAAGATTATAAGCTTTTATAGATATCACTATCTATCTATCTATCACAAAGAAAAGACTTTAAAAATTGTAAGCAGTGTAGAATTCTAGAAATCTGCCTACAGTTGGTTACCCAGTTTGAGTTTGAGTAAGTACGTGAGGAACCCTACTGTCAAAGGACAAAAGCAACCCAAGAAAACCTTTTAAAAAATTATTGAGGGATTTTTGGGGAGAGGCCTTTGGGGAGATGTGTAACCCCTCATCGGATCGAGCACGTGCTTGTCGAGAAGGGAGGTTGGTTTGCTCTCCTCTGAATCAATGGGGTCGCCAGAAATGGACAGGACCATGAGAATGGTGGGCTACACCCAGCTTGGCGATTATATCTGATGGAAACACAGTTTAGGGTTTTTGTCTTGCTCCGGGCGTGGTAGAACCCGGAAATCTCATTTTTGAGAACTCATAAATGTATTCGCAATGTAATGTTATCTATACAACCTCAAGAATTCCAAGAAATTGATAAATTTAGTATTGCAGTGATAAGATCGACACTTCCCACAGTTGTTTCGCGATGAATATATTTAATTGCTTAATTATCCATATATTAGCATTCGAAATATAAAATTAGCCAATACTGTGAGTGATATCTTGGAAAGGTGAGTCTGAAGGTCGTCGAGTCAGCCATGATGACCTATACACCTTTAAATGTACATTAGTAACACTTTGAACATACATTTAAAGATATATTTATTATGCAATTATCTTCTAACTACGGATGCGCTTGCACAATATTTTTAAATGTTTTTTGATTAGGTAACTTTTTCAAAATATCTTTCATATCATGTAATATGTGTCTATCTACGTAACTTTCTGTGTTTCTAAAAGGTGGTGTAAGTCTGCTTAGTGATAAGTGTTTGTCGTAGTACCAGTCGCTTAAGCTTCTCTTGACCTTGTAAAAAGCTGTTCGAGTCTGTGTGTACTTTATGTCCATTTATGTCCACTTTTTTGTGTTTGTAAAGTCCTACGACAACAAATGGCAATAAAATTTTCGATTTATGTATACCTCTTTTTAAAAAAAATTACAAAAGTCCTAATGTTAACAGTGAAAACTATTGATTTTTTTTTTTTAAAAAGACAACTCGCGCATTAGGAACGGGAGACTTTAGAAACATCGATTACAAACGACGGACGCAAAGAACACCAAGACTCGGGTGGGAATTGAACCCACGACCTATGGCATAGCAGTCAGGGTCACTAACCAATAGGCTAACAGGCCAATTGGCCTTTACCTTGGTATTACTATATTTTATTGCATGAATTTTAGCTGTAAGTTTTCCAAACAATGTAAAATAAAATAAATAAAAAATATGCCCTGCATTGTGTCTAGTAATCCTTAGGGGCTCTTTAGACCCTGTTTTAGTAAGAGAAGGTTATCATTCATCCGATTGAGTTGAAACTTTGCACAAGTTGACAAATGCGGAATGATTTCAGCCTAAAATAACATTTTTTTTATTGGGGTTAGGGGTGCCACAGGGTGAGTAGATAATAAAATATAAAATAACAATTTTTTATTGTATTGTGTATGTATTTTTACATGTATTAAATTAATATGTACTTACTGAATTTACTTTAAGTAAAATAAATTCAGTAAATATTAATTCAACAGTGGGAGAGCCATGCTTCGGCACGTATGGGCCGGCTCGACCAGAGTGATATCACAGCCTCACATAAAACCGGCACTGAAGCAATCCTTGCACTTCTTTTTGACGAGTGAGTGAGGTTACCGGAGCTGAGGCCCTAACCGTCCCCCCCCCCCTCTACCCTTTTTCCACTCTCTTAAAGGGCGGCAACGCACTTGTGACTCTTGAATTGCAGGTGCCCATGGGCGGCGGTAGTCATTTACCATCAGGTGACCCGTCTGCTCCTTTGCCCCCTATAACATAAAAAAAAGATAATAAGCTATTAAAACTTAACTAGCTACACCAGTTACTTATTAAGTAAGTCACTCTCCCATAACTGCAAGTGAAGACAGCATTCAGGTTAAATAACCAAGTGTCGCGCTGGGTGGGGGTAGTTTGGGGCAAATTTAAACTTTGGTCGGTAATAGCCGGGGACTATCTTTGGCTATTTCCTCTTAAGGACTTTTCAGAAGGGTGGCGTTGATGAAAATTGTTAAGGGCGACTGCGGCCATTTTGCTACCGAGAATGGATGTTCCTGAAAATATGCGCACTTAATTTATATTTTAATCGCAAGTCTTTTGTAATTAAGACTGTATTAAACTTTGTTCAATGTAATTATTACAATGTAGTTTTACGCAGTTTTCATATTTTTTTCTGCTGTCCGTTTTTATTTGCGTGCGATTGTAAGTTTTGGCATTCAATGACCCCTTAAAGAGTTCGGCTTATTTGAAAAAGGAAAAAACCTTATATAAAATATAAAATATCGGCCAAAAACAAATTATGAGCTAATGTTTTTTTATATATAAAGAATACTAGTAACGTGGGTCCCACATTACTAGTATTCTTGTTAACCCCTTCAGCCAAGTTTAATGTTTGTTAGGAGTGGGTTCACGTCGGTAGGGCACTGGGTGGGGTTCGAACCCGCAACCTTTTGATCGCAAGTCCGACGCTTTAGCCATTATGTTATTATCGCTTTTTAAAGAGTGTTGTGGTTTTGTAATGTAAATTCTAGTACTAAGGGTCATGCGTCATCACCGTGTATAAATTTACTACTATTTATATTTATTTAATACTTTACTAGCTGACCCGCGCAACTTCATCTGCGTTTGTAAATTTTCCCCGTTATTGCAACATTTTTCATTGATGCTCCGCTCCTATTGGTCGTAGCGTGATGTTATATAACCTATAGCCTTCCTCGATAAATGGGCTATCCAACACTGAAAGAATTTTCAAAATCGGATCAGTAGTACCGGAGATTACCCCGAACATCCAAACTCACAAACTTTACCTCTTTACAATGTTTTATACTTTATTTATTGTAAACGAGTTACTAATTTATAAAGTTAAAAAACACGACTACCCTCCTAACGAAAAGAATTGTAGATTTTTTTTACATTTGAAAATGGCGCCGTACAGCCGTCATAGGTATAGATTTTTTTTCAAAAAAATCCAATATCACTCGGGATGATGAAAGGATTTCAACGACCATGCATCCAAATCTGTTTAGGTATTTAAGAATTATAACGCAATAAAGAAACTCACATACATACATACATGAACCCTGAAAATATTAGATATACACTTTTTATGGGCAGTCGTGTAATAAATGAATAATAATTATCATTGTTTATGATTTCATTTTATATGATAATCATCAAAATCAGGTTATGCCAAATTGAAGAAGGCAGGCTAGTTTGTTTGTTGTAGCCTTGCTCTGTTGTCAGAGACAAGTAGGTACCTTATATTCTAAATGTTCCTAATATGGCGACTATAAAATTATTTAACGTTTGCGATCTTTATGTAATAAACATGTTCATAGGTATTAAAAAAAAAATCTAACTAATATAAAAAATGCGAAAGTAAGTTTGTTTGTTTATTTGTAACGCTTTTACACCTTAACTACTAAACCGATAATCATGAAATTTTGCTTATATGTTGCCAGGGGATCAGAAATGGACATAAGGTCGGGGAAATGTTCACGAGGTATAAAAAAACAAGCGATATCACGGGCAAAAGGTACTTACTTTATAATTCTTAGTACCTATTGTTATTTTTCAAGTCTCATCAAAAATTTAATTTAAAATTAACTACAAAATTCCAACTCAACACATAAACAAGGAAACAAGTTACTAGGAAATGATGGTAAAGTAGTATGTCTGAATAATGCACAAAGACCGTGTAGTAAACTATGTACGTATGGAATATTGTGTATTTTTTCGGTAAAATGTTCTGTTTACTGATTGTGATATCACTTTTAACCCAAAAAAAAAAAAACAAATTATGAATTTTCCGGCAGAAAATTCCAATGATTTTCGACTCAAAATGATGGTCTGAATACACTATTTCAATATTCGGTACGGTGTTTCTTACAGCCTGTATATAATGTGTGTGTTATTATTTTTTACTTTGATTAATCAAATTATTATTATTAATAAAATAAAATTTAAAATTATGTTCCTATATTTAAATTTTGTTTTCACATTATATAACAATAGAAAAGTTTTTTATGTTGTTGTAAAAATTATTATAACTTAACAATAATTTTATATATTATATATATAATGATATATATATATATATTATATAATAATTTAATAGTTATAATTACTTTTAAGTCGTCACCCGAGCAATGTATGTGGATAATAAATTGTAAGCGTATCAGACACCTATAGGACAGGCTTGTAGTAATTATTTGGCAATAAATTATTTTTATTTTATTTATTACTAGCAGCGCCACGCGGTTTCACCTGCGTAAATCCTGTTCCCGTTTGAATGTCGGGTTAAAAAGTACCCTATGTGTTAATCCAGGTCTCCAGCTATCTACATTCTAAGTTTCATCGTAATCGTTTTCGTAGTTTTTGCGTGAAAGAGTAACAAACATCCATACATTCTCACAAACTTTCACGTTTATAATACCAGCAGCGCCCTACGGTTTCACCCGCGTAAGTTGCGATCCCGTGAAAATATCGGGATAAAAAGTAGCCTATGCGTTAATCCAGGTCTCAAGCTATCTACGTACGTTTCATCGCAATCGGTTTAGTGGTTTTTGCGTGTAGTAAAGGGTAACAAACACCCATCCATCCATCCATCCATCCATCCATCCATCCATCCATCCATCCATCCATCCATCCATCCATCCAAACTTTCACATTTATAATATTAGTGGGATTAGTAAGATTAACTTAGAATCTATCTCATTATGTTTTTGCATCACTCCAAGTCCGCGATGTACATGAAGTTTTGCTAATATACATTAGCAAAATGACGTTTATATTGAATATTTGCGATCGTTATGCTACTGTAAAGTATGTGTATATGTTTTGTGGTTACTGTAGATAGATCCTCAGTAGTATAAAAGCAATTTGCTTGAACTATTTCGTATAATAATATAGATTCATTCACAAAGCATAGTTGGAAACGGGCCTCTCACTGGGTAGCATAATCTTGTCGTTATTCAATACAACACGCAGCATGTGAACTTGTTGTTAAAGAAATACGCAGCTGGAGACTGCCACGCATCCCTCAAAAACTTTCTAGCTGTCGACCAGTTATTTTTATCAGATACAACCAATACAATGTAGTACATAATTCCATTATATAGTTTTGCTAAATATTTGATTCAAGAACAACTTTCGAATTGCCGATTGACGGGCAAAGTTACACCTAACCTCTATATCGGTACGCCCTTTTCATGCATTTGACATTCTTTCTTAGATATAAAATATTAGAAATAGATTGATAGATGTATTCATTTGGCTACAACTCACAGACTAATTTTCGACCTTAGTGAATGCAGTGAGCAGATCGATAAATCAAAGCAAAAGAAGATTTAATAAAAAGTGCTACGACATGTAATACATTGCCGTGTCAAATATTAATGTTATTTACGTGCGTGCGAGTTAAATTGCACTTTGTTATATGATGGTGAGAGTCGCTATTTAATTCTACGTGATTTTTTTTTATTTAGGAACGAATTTGCGAATGACAGATAATCTATAAATACTTTAATCCCTCTTTTTCAGCTTTCAATACTGGACACATATTCTATTTTTGAAACTTGTATTAAGAAATATGTTATTATTATTTCATGTCTACCAAAGGGATTACAGGTACGTTCTAGATAAGTATAAGGATTGTTCTCTGTATTGCAATCCTTCTCGACTTTTTAATTAATTCAAATTGGCTGCGTTTTGAATGAAAGTCTTTTTCATATATTGTTTTTTTTTTAAAGATTCCTAGTAACGTCGGTCACACATTACTAGTAATCTCGTTAACCCCTCCAGCTAAGCTTAACGCTTGTGTTAGGAGTGGGTTCACGACAGTAGTGCACTGGGTGGGGTTCGAGCCCGCAACCACTTGATCGCAAGTCCGATGCCTTAGCCATTACGCTACCGCCGCTTATATATAAGTTTTGTTTTAGGTATAACGAAAATTAACGTAAAGACAAACCCTCAACAAACTTTAATAGAAAAATAATAATGACTGACGAAATATCACAAAAATACACCTCTGCGCACCCGGCGATACACGGGACGAGCCTGATTATATAAAAAATAGCACACACAAATAAATTTGTTTTACATTTAATAAGACCCACTTGGCGTTCTGAAACCGTTAAGTAAACAAGATCAAATAGACCTACGGCATAAAAAAGCCGAACAAAAAGCTACCCAAAAGCTTTGCCCAGTATCATTTAGTTAAGAAATAAGGCTAGATAATATTTCTGGATCAGTGATCCACTTAGGCCTATCCTAATATTGACCGTATCTTTAATCAAAAGAAATCTTGAATTTTACCCTCATAAGTGTTTTGAGATCAAATAGAAACCATTAGGATTTAACGTAGTTTTACTATTTAATTCTTTTTATAATTTAGCTTTTAATATTCCACTAGAATTTGAAAAAAAATGAGTTAATGAGTACCGGGACCCAACTCGGGAAGCCGCCGACGAAAGCTCTTTTTTGTTGTTGGCTTGTTTAAACGCCTTTAGCTCTGAAACTACCAGTCGGATTCGAAAAATTATTTTTGTATTGGATAGAGTATTTATTGATGAAGGTATGTAATATCACGCTGCTACACTTAGAGGCGGAGCAGTGATCATAAAGGCGGGAACAACTAGTGATTTAAAAAAAAATGTGTGGGCCTGTTAGAACTAGTTTATTTATATATAGGGGTATTGTATTTCTTCACGCTGAAAAGACATCACATACGGCAACTTATACCCTGCATTAATACAGCCATACGGGATATATGCCAACGAAGCCACATGCAAACACAAGTACTTATACTACACTAGCAGCGCCATCCCGTGGTAATATCGGAATAAAAAGTAGCCTATGCGTTAATCCAGGCCTCCAGCTATCTACATACTAAGTTTCAGCGCAATCGGTTCACAGGTTTTTGCATGAAAGAGTAACAAACATCCATCCATCCATCCATCCAAACTTTCACATTTATAATATTAGTGGGATAATAAAAGACCCTCACAACATTCTAACTGCAATTTCAGATATTAATACATTTTAATGTAACTGTTGATTCCCTTCGCTTCGAGACAAAAAACTCCGATAGTAATGAACTGAAGCACTGACTTACGTAACCTATCACAATGGCGTTATATATTTAAATTAGGGTATGGACACGTTGTGGAGTGGGTAAGTTGGCAAACAGACGCGCAGAACACCTGATGGTTAGCGTCTACCGTTGTCTGTAAACAAGTAACTGAGGTCGCAAGTATATAACCAACTTCCCTCTTTCCGCCATAGAATTCTGGGGATCTTAGTCACCAACAAAAATATAACACTTGATTTTCAGTGTTCTTTATATGAAAGTGCTTTCCAAGAAGGGCTGATAACTTTAAAAAAAAAATTGTTTAATAGGAAAAAATAAAATGTTTGCAAGAAAATAAAAACCATTTCGTGAAGCAGTCTTCATATAGGCGGAGACAAAGGGTAATAAGCAATAAAATAAGGCATCTTCAAACAAAATCAACCATACAACAGACGATTTTCACAGAATTTCGTTGATAGTGACATTTTTTAGTATATTATTATCTCTCACATCTGACATTTAATTTTTCGTAGAATGGCTTATAGTTATAATCAATTTAGCCGGGTATATGTTCTCTTTTAACTTATAAATAGAAAGTAAATTGTCCAATCATTACCCATGTAGGTGTTTTATTTTATGCATCAGTGTACAGACTGAAAATAAAGTATATTCGTATAGAGTCTGTGCGGAAAGAGAACCTTCGTAGGATTTGAGGTCACAGCAGTGCTAAATTACCTTTTATGTTATGTTGACAACACTGTTACGTCATTATAGTTCGACAGTAAACAATACTGTACAATACAGTAAACAATAATTACGTAACAGTAAAAAAGGTAATTTAGCACTTGCTGCGACCTCAAATCCTTCGACGGTTCTCTTTCCGCACAGACTCTACTTACTTTATTTTAACACAAAAGTATTAAGTAAATTTATGGATTCGCACGGGTGGGTAGCAGTGCATATTTTATAATGATTTATCCGAGATCTCCAAAAATCATCGTCATATTTCAGCGATTTTACACAAAACCTAAAGGAATTATACACCTAAACCTTTCTCATGAATTACCAGTTTTACTAGTGAAAACTGTATGAAAAGCCGTTCGGAAGTTGTTGAATTTATCACGTTCAGAGAGACAGAAAGACAAACAGCGCGGGGTGACTTTGTTTTATAATATGTAGGTTGGCAACCCTATTTCCAAGTCCTGTGGGTCTAGTACCCCCCAGTAAAAATCTGGGAAAAACAGGACAGGAAGGTGATTCATTGAAATAAAAAATACGCTGATGAGTCACGACACGTTATCTATAATATCATCTCTGTTCAAGTCGTGACCAGTAGCTAGAGTTCCTCGATTACGGTGAGTTTATTTTATAAAATTAAATATAAAAAGTATAGAAATAAACTGAAACAGAGAAACCAACGGGTTTCTCTGTTTCAGTTTATTTCTATACTTTTTATATTTAATTAATTTTATATTAAATTTTTTTTATATTAAATAAGCCGCTTTGACACGTACGAATATAAACAGCTTTTTTCATATAATAGGTCGTTTGTTAGCTATAATAAATAATTGTGATAGTCGTCAATACTGTGGGTTGTATCAAAAGTTCAACTTGTCTAGAGACGTAATCTTTCTAGCTAATTCAGATACCAGTATCTCATACAGATTCATCTTCTTGACCATGAGACGTTTAGCTTAAGATCTGATTTGTAACTGTTTTCTGTGTGAAAGAGAAAATGAATAATTGATTTGATTTTGATGTGATAATGTCCAGTATTTAGCACCAACCATTCTTATTTTGAACTGTTAAGTACTGAAAGCAGTCGACTGAAGAAGATATTGGCATTAATAGTTTAATGACTAATAACTCGAGACACCTCAATCACGGCCGTCTGACCCCAAACTAGGCAGAGCCTGTACTATAGTAACCGTACTGCTGATAAGTATACTTAAATATTTCTAAATACATACATATTATAGATAAATTACACCCAGACACAGAACAAATGATTGTGCTCATCACCCAATTATTTGTCCTGGGTAGGAATCGAACCCACGACCTCTAGCTCAGCAGTCAAGATCACTAACTACTAGGCCAATAGGCCTGACATTTTACATATTCAGTACATTTGCCAAATCAATTCTAGTTATTTATTCTATAGCTAGATTTGTTTGCAATGCTTAGAAGATTAACGAATTAATTTGAATTAAGAGTATGGTAACGTCAGTCATAACGTTACCATATTCGTTATTCAAATAATACCATTTTTTTATTATTTGAAATGAGAAGAAGATTTTTGACGTAGTTCTAACTATTTATTACGTCACTAAGAATCCGATTTCATTGTGACGTTAGCTTACAATGGCAATGAACCTTTTAATAAGGGTAATGTATTCAACCCTAAAAAAGCCGTGTGACTGTGCTAATAGTAGCTAATAAAGGATACAATTTGCGTGACATATTAATTTAAAAAACAAATGTGACGAAAGTTAGTATTGTAAGGCAATAATGTTGATTTTTACTTTCACTGTATCACTCTTCTAAATTATAGCATACATTTATAAAAGTACACGTTGAAAGCAAAAACAATATCGCACGAAAATGTTTTCTAAAACATAACGGAAAGTAGGGATCTCCATTCTGGATTAAACTATCCTTATTTAAGCACTAACTTCCATTTCGGTGACAGACAGCTTAAAATTTCCATTAATACCCTCAAAAATAACACTCTTCAACTACCCACTTAAATATCTGCATAGCCTGAATTGATAGAGACTTGTGGTTTTCATTACGTTTGATTGATCGACTGGCAATGACTTGAAATCATTGAGGAAACAATAAAATCGGCAAATCATTAATGGTTTCCACCCTCACAGTCTAGCAGAGGGGTTAAAACAACCCCTCCGGTATTTAGGTTGCCCATATGTCGGTATTTTGAATACAAATTTAGACAATAGAAATTCATTTTGATGTTTGTGATTTGGTTTTGAAAAATAACAAAATAATCAATATTATTTTTTGGTTCGACTTGAAACAAAGACCGCTTGGTTTGACTGACGGTAAGCAGATGTAATAAAGCCTATCAAATATCGTCACTATTGTTAGATCGTAGAAAAATGTAAACACACTCAAGGGTTCGCATTGAAACTACTGTGGCATGTTCAGATACTACTTTATTACTCTCCTTGTTAGTAAATTGTGTTAGTATTTATACTATAACTAGCCCCAACAGACGTTGTCCTGCCGGAACGTAATTTTTTTTATTGAAATCGGTCCAGCCATTTAGGAGCAGTTCAGTTAGTATGTCACACGCACAGAAGAAATATATATAACGATAGTGGACCCGATAGACTTTGTCCTGCGGTAACGTAAAAAATATTATTTCTGGAACCCTATCGCAGCGCCATCTACCGGGTCTAATTGTAAAGCTAAACCATTCTCGAATCCACCTGAAGACACACAAAAAATTTCATTAAAATCGGTCCAGCCGCTTAGGAGGAGTACAGTGGCATACACACGCACAGAAGAAATATATATATATAAAGATATTAAACGTGGGTGAGCTAAGATCTATACACACATTCAAACAGAGATTTAGCTGACTAGTATAAATATTATTTACAAGGAAACTACCTATATGCTGTTGGGGTCGCTTCTATTAAGGTGACACACATAGTTGTGTAGTGGAAACTAATAATAAAATGCTTACAGGTTCGTAACGCAGACTGGTGACATTAGGTTTTGCTAAATTAGTAAATAGCTGTTAAAATGTGTCCTTATAATAATAATAGTTTAGTAATACTAAAAAAACACGCTGTAATGGCGAACCGAATTAAAAAGTAAAAAAGAGTTTCACAATTTAGTTCCTGACTTCATCATTAGAACATCGTTGCCAAGCCAAATCTGTTGGACTCGTCAAAACGAATCATATGAGCCCAAACTCGAGAGGTTTACCAGTAACCACTAAAGGGTTCCACTATCCATCTCCTGGCTCAATCATCAGATCAGCTCCAAGATGCCAGACTATAGTATTGTCGTCCAAACTACATACAAAGTTTGATTTCGATAAAACACTAAGAAGTAGGTTAAAATTTACTTTTAACTTGAATGTGTTGCTTACCTACACTTTATAACTACTCAAATGTTAGTAGCCCAAAGGCCCTTGCAATTTTAGTAGCCTAAAGCCCCTTGCAATTTTATTAGCCTAAAGCCTCTTGCGATTTTAGTAGCCTAAAGTTCCTTGCAATTTAAGTAGCCTATAGCTCCTTGTAACTATCGTACCAAAAATGTGCTTAATCTATATTATCTAGGTAATTGCTTGACAATTATGTTTTTTCTATGCAGAATAAGAAGAGCACTACAAAAATATTACTCATTAATATTACAATATACTTTTTATCTGTCAGTTATCAAGCTATAAGTTATAAGGTTATAAGAGGTTCTAATTATAATTCACAGTGAAGTTCACTCGATCCGTGAGCGGTAGGTTATTAGCCAGCATTTAATTTTGAAATGCCACTAGAAATAATAAACTTTTGACAATGAAATTTGATCGATTTAATATCAGTGTGCATTTTTACAAAGAAAAACGTGCAGCCCCAATTCTGCTGGTGTTCCGTTTTATTAAGAAATTATGGATAGAAGTAAACTTGATCTCTAATACACTTTGAGTTTTTATTGTTGTTATTTATTAGGGAGTTTTTCATCTATAGATGTCATTCACCTTTTAGCGACAAGAGTCATGCCGTGAGCTTTAACATTTTAATCATTATAATAAGTTAACCAAAGTGGCTGTGAACAAAATGTGAAAGTAATGCCAGTAAATGTTCTGGTGTTTCATTTCATGGAGTCACACTGACAATAAAAATAAATTAAAATATAAAAAAAATAATTACCATAGTTAATTATGTATTTTTGATCGAATATTGTAAATGTGAGGCGTTCGTTTATTACCGGCTTTATCCGCACGGCATGTTTCAGAAATAAAAAGAATAGATATTTTTTATCTCTATATAAACTTTTCTAAATCATAGTTAATAAACGTAATTAAATTTTTTCAACTGAAAATCAGTGGTAACATTTTTAAGTAAAGCGGAAACAGGCTTCGTTTAAAAACAGTATTTCCACGAATAATTATTCAGTATCGTGTAAAGTAGACCGACCGAAAACGTTGTGCTGTTGCAATCGACGAAGTTTCAGTATACGCGGGAGTTTCAAAATACTTTTATAAAGCCAGTCATTTGTTTGTCTGAATCGTGTGTCGTTTTAGGGCTGCCACATGCTGAATTAGTTTATTTTTATATTGTATTAGTTCTAGATATTTTTTTTTTAGAAATGAACTTGAGCCATAATAGCAACAAAGATCGACAAGTTAATCTTATTGAATATTAGTTAATGAATATATTATATAAAATTAAAAAAAATATATATTTATCACCTAGTGTTATTTATAAATGACGTTCACTAGACTTAAAATAAATCAATTTTATTATTTGTGGTATTTATTTTGACAGTTAATTCTAGAGAAAATCTAATAAAACATAATTTTCCAATTTTAACACAGAAACTTTAACACTTTCTATAAAATGTAGGTAAAAAACAAAAGACAAACAAACATAAAAGCACTTCGGTTCAACCCTACAATATCGGATCAGAATGAATGAAATGAAATGCAAGGATTGTTTGCTTTCAATCGGATATTAAGGTGAATCCATTGCTTTATGTAGGTAGCTATTCGAATAAAAACTAGCAATGGTGTCCCTCTCGCACAATGTCCAGACATTTCGAAATTTGAATTATAGATTTTCTTTCGTTTTCGAGTTCTAACACGGTTTGTTTACGCATCCACACGTCTCAATGTCAGTAACGGCACTGTCACTGAGAGCACTGTGCCGTCACTGACACTGACAGGTGTGGATGCGTTCATAGAGAATGTATGAAAGAATAATTATTACGGTGGCGGTGCTGTGCCGGAACTGTGACTGCACTGATATGTGTGAATCGGCCTTAATAATTAAATTAAATAGTTTTATTCATACGCAAAATTGATAAACTTTGACCACCACATCTCAAAAAAAAAACATAACCTCATATTATAACCTTTGACTATGCCGTGCTATGACGTGTGTAATTAACTCATCGGCTCTCGAAATACACATATTTCCGCTAAAATACTCCATGACCGTTCTAGTTAGTGGTGATACGTGTGACTTTCATGGAGTTGTGATGAAAATAGAAGATGCAGATGTTATAACAGAAATATGAAGACATGGTGAGTCCAACATGTCCAATACGTGATTCCTTCCGTTGATGGCTGTTCATCAAATATAAAGTTATTTTATACACGTAGTGCTCATCATCTGCCTACCTTATTTTCTCTCAAACAAAAACATTACGTAACTACTAATTACCGAAATTCCACATTCTACCACAATTTGAATTTTAGGTACTCCTAAAATTTAATTCATTTCATTGTGGTAGAATGTGGAATTTATTAAAAAATTTATGAAACCCAATGCATTTTTAGATAATATATTTTACATTTAAGGGCTGTCAGTAATTTAATAAAAAAATTTACTAGTACTAAATAATAATATAAGCACTCATGTCTCTTATGTGACAGTTATGGTACAAGTTTGCTGTACGATAATCGACTTTAATCGGATCCCATTTCAAATATTGCGAGCGCGAGCGACTGTACAACTAACTGAAAAACCTACATAAAAATAAATCGCTTTTTTATATTTAAAAATTGAGCGCTTATTTTTTTATGTATGTGTATTACTTTTCTCATAGAAAATGGAGGTACATTTTGTTTTGAATTGTAATCATTAGGCGATTTGTAAATGTCAAAAGTAATAAAAAAATTGATGTGACGTATTGCGTATGTTCAGGCTTACATTGTAGTGATAATTGATTGGTTTGTTTAACCTAGGCCATCGACAATTCCAATGTGTGTTAATTGTCGGAATTTTTAACTTCGCTTTTTTATTGGTCGACCTAATTTGGGCCAGTGACGAAATGCTATAAAAGTGTCGTAAAGAATTTTTATAACGAATTAGTGAAGTACAGTGTCTTGTTTGAACGTAGTTTTTTTACCAACCAATAAAACTAACAGCTTATTAATCAATAAACTGGTTGCGAAGAATTATGTGATGACACACATTTTACACATTTTTAGTTTCCACTCACATTTCTATGATGTTCTGTAATTTATTTTTTCTGTAAGTACATTTTGTGACGGTATTACATCTCTTTTTTTAACCCCCGACCTAAAAATGTGTATCTGAGTATTTGTATGTCTGTCCTTAACGGATGAACCGAGGTGACTTGATCAAAAGTGTTCTTAGCTATAATTCACGACCATGTGTTCAGCTGTTCGAAGATCAGCTCTTTTCTATTTGTTGAAGGGATTTTTGAGTCAAATCATCATTTCAATGCTTTGAAAACACTTTTAAAATATGAATCATTAGTTATTTCTAAACGATTATAAAGCAAACTAAAATTCAGTCAACGATAAGAAAAATAAATGATACCATTAACCCATAAACTTCTTTCTATCAAATACAAACAAAATATAATCTCACCTCATTTTCTATACAAGCAACAACAAAGGCCAAAACACTCTCAATTTTATATTATTCAATTTATAAATTTTGCAAACTAATAAATTTACTCAATGCCAAAATACATCTTGGCTAACTTATGTCTTGGGCTCGGGGATGCGATTTTTAGTCGCATGACAAAACAACTCCGTCGCGGATCGCTAAATCAGGGCGCCTGAGCAAACGCGATAACCGAACCAGTCTGTTAATGAAGACAGATGCAAATGGCTACTGTACTGTGGGGCTTTGTACTTATTTTAAAGCCTTATGAGCAGATCATTTGTAATTTTTACCGTTCTTTACAAGTTTAGGTTAATTTTGGGCTAACCTGAGTGATGAGATCAGGAAAAAGTCATATTAGTGTGAACTAAGACTTACACAGAACAGATATTAAGCACAAATAGTATAACAGTAATATGTACAAAAGTTGCGATAGTTCAGAAGCAATATATGTAGGTATATGTTTTTTATTCCGTCACGGCTAAATTGCTGATCCTACACAAACTAAATTTGGTGAAAGTCGAAACCTGAACTGTAGATACATTTTTATCATTTTAACTGACATGCATATGAGCAGAGTTGCGTACGCAAACTACTTTAAAAATAAACGTGATAAAACGAGCGTGTTCCGTACCTGAGAAATCACGGTGATAAAAAGCTTCATAATTTCTGAAACTTTCCCTACTATAATAAAACAAATTCTATGTAGTTGGAAGATTTGTAGAAGATTAATTTAAAAGTATTTTTCTTCTTAGCACACCGAAGGCTTCCGCTCGGTGGGAGTCTGACAATTAATCATTAGTACAATTTTATTCAGACTTGGTTATTACCTGGATTTCAAGCTGCACCTGTTACGGACGATTTTTAACCGGCATCATTTAAAAATGTTGGTTTTTTGCTTGAATAAAGTGATGAAATTATATTTCACTAGCAACTCCGCTCGGCTTCGCACGGGTAGCAGACACATCTTCAACAATCATCAACATATTTCAATCAATTTACACAAAATCTGAACAAATTATACACCTAAACCTTCCTCATGAATCACTCTGTCCATTAGTGAAAACCGCATGAAAATCCATTCAGTAGATTTTCATTTTATCGCGAACAGACAGACAGGCGGCGGGGAACATTGACGAGCGTTTGTTTTATAATATGTCTTGATTATGTTAGGTAACAAGAGGATGTTTATAGAGGTGCATGTAATCGTTACTTCTCGAACTTCCCGACAATAGCCAGTTCGAGTTCCATGCGTGCGACGCTGACCTGCTGCAGCTATTGTCTACACTCCCCAATCCATCCCCATCCAAAATCCCTTTCCTTCCATTGCCTTCCGTTCTTACTTATGAAAAGGAGGATGGGAAAATTGGGGGTATAAAGGGGCTTTCCCTTTTGGTACATCCCCAATTTTTCCATCCGTAATTCGCAAAGTGCCCGGTTGCGCTAATACATGATTGCGACGAAATAATAGTTGAGAAAATGTGAGTGTTTAATGCACCTCTGCCTACATAGGCGTGTGAGGGTATGTATGTATGTGTGTAATAGTATGTATGTAACCGTTGGCCATCAGGTGAGCATTACGTTGAACTGCAGTTTTCTGTAGGATGGAGGTGCTTTCTGCTTTCTTCTGTATTGTGGTTTACAACCTAGGAACGCAATGCGACACTAAATTAGGATAGGGTTGGTATGATTTAGGTGAAACCTGAGAATGTCGTCTATGGTATTGCGAGGTGTAACAAGCGGTAACAGAGATAAAAGCAGTTAAGCCTGTAAAGTAAGCGTATTAATATCTAAAAAAAAAAAAACAAGTTCTCTAAAGTATTATCGTGAAGCAAAAAGGTGGTACGCGCAAAAGGGCCTGTATAGAACACAATAGTTCTACTATTGTGTTCATATAATCTTTTCTTTACCCTATAATCTTACGGCAGATTCCTTTTTTTCCACGTAACAAAAGCTTTATCTCCTTTATACACCCACAAAAGAACTACTATGATCTTTTTAATACGGCATCGTTCTTTACACCTTAAAGAATGATTACTGTCGGGCCGTATTAAAAATATATGTAGCCTCCTTCAAAATGATTGGTCATTATTAAAAAAAAATTACCTCCCATCTACTAATGTAAGGTCTGTCTCTAACATGCTGCTGTCTTTTATTTTTACATTGTTGCTAACTTTATGTCGGGAGCCGTCATTTTACACTGTGGTTGTACTGGAATACAATAACTATTATCTTATCTAGGTTTTATTAAAGAGTTGGAATAAATGCAGCGTAAAAGAAATGCACGCACTGAATCGAATGAAATAATTATAGTTTAAAAAACTAAAAAACACGCTTTAATAGAAAATTCAACTAAAAAAAATAAAAAAATTAATCGAATTATTGCATTGTCATCGGTCTTTGACACGTGTGAAAAATTTGAATGAAATCTGGCCGTTTAAAGTGGGTCAAAATCGCTTCCCAAAGGAGTCGGTTACAAACATACAAACAAACATACAAGTGAAGCTAATATAAAGCGTGTAAAAAGATGTGGTACGTTTTTGAAAAAAATAAACGTTTGGGAAAAAAGTAGCTGTACCGGTATACATATAAAATATAAAACTGATGCGACAGCAGTAATTCGTCATATTTGATTGGTCGTTCTGTGTACTCCTATATTATCTTGTTTTCATTTTTTTTTATTTTTATCTAACGCAGTCGCGTTTGGATTATTGAGATCTTTTATGAAATAAAAAAATATATGTATCCGTTATATCCTGGTTTGTATCGTAGCAGAGTAAAAGCCGCTCTTAAAATTAATGATTCAAATCATTCATTCATTCACTTATGAATACCAGAATTTACCTAACATTTTGTAAAATTTATTCAGCGATCAATTTTCTTCTTGCAATGTTTTTGACGGTAGCATTTGACTGTAACGTCAGTAGTGACGAGTTCGATTCTTACTTAGTGCAAATATTTGTATGTGTTATTGCATTTGTATAAAAAGCAATCTTAGTATGTTTTGTGTTTTAGACCCCAGATTTTAGATAACACTATGTGACGTCCTTAAAAAAAATTTCATCATAAACACGGTCTCAGGTGTGGAAAGCTCTTTCTTAAACAGATCGTTACACAAGTTGTTCTTATTATGACTTCTGCTTATACCAACTTACCAAGTAACCTCACATAGAACATGTTAATGTATGTTATAATTACATTAGGGGGTGCTGCCTGCATGATGTAGTACATGCGTCGTTCCTTCTTCTCTTACAACAAAACAAAGGAACGAACACAAAATAAAACTGTTGTTCGAGCAATTATTTACGACGAGGTTTTTTTTTTCACAGAGTCAAAGACAAAAATTATACCTTTGTGACGTCAGATTTTCTTTTATTTTAAAGAGCTTGTATGAGGAAATAAGACAGTAATACACGTATCCACTGCTGAAAGAAACACCTACATAGCATCAGTTAACTCGCATAGGTGTATTGGATTTGGTAGTCAATCTCGTGAAATCGGAGTTTGATGCAGAAAGAAAACTTACTTCCTCCTCATTACATTATAATTAAGCATAGTACAGAAAAAAACAGCAAAAGTATTCTGTGTGTTTGATTCGGAAGTGAAATAAGTAAATAGCAAGACATGACAGACAGCATTACAAAATTATGCATTAAGACTTGAGACTTAAATCGATCTTATATTAACTAAAAAGACACGGGGCACAGCGACCTCCTCGCAGTAAAAATTTGTGCCAAAACGCTCTAAGTACACACACTATACTGTCAGTAGGGGATCAACTTTTGCCCTCACTTAATACTTTCTTGCATTCTAAGGTACATAATTAGTTCTACTGTGGATAGTTGAATCCGCTGAAAATAAAAAAACTCTTTTAAAAAGTATCATATACCTATAGGATTGTATGAAATGTGGTAAAGCGCTGTCAAGTTGGAGTGAGGTCCACTGTGGGAAACAGATAAGTTTATCTTCTCGCCAATACTTACTAATAAATATGCTTTAATATTACAGTACACTTATTTGAAGGCTCTGCAAGTAACGTGAGATTCACATTTCTAGCAGCCATAAAAAAATGTCTGTACATAATTTACGTAGTTGAGCCTTACTGAAATATACAATTACATAAACATTATGGCTGTGTGCCATGACAGAAAACAGCGTCGTAAAAACATCTGATGGACACGCACCTTTATCTTCAATTGTGTACGTAATTATAGATTTTACGCAATAGTCTCTACGGCTTTCATATTACTGGGATAAGAATCGCTATGCATTTGACTCAGCGCCATTTTTTATACGCCATTAAGACCGCTAAAGCTTTGAGTACGCTTTGTTCCGAGATTTTATAATTGACTGCGTTGATAATGAAATTAAATACTAAACTAAGTTTTTTTCCACAAGATAAATTGGTTTATTTTTATTGTTTAAATACATATTTAATTTAATACACGTTTAATACGTTTTCTAATCGACTTTAAAAGGAGAAGGTACATATATATGATTTAATTGGTTTTTGTGATCGCGTTACCAGATTTCTTGGCCGAATTTGAACCAATTTTTGTTTTAAAAATAGTTCTAATCAAAATAATAAAAAAAATATTAGAAATTCCTTTGGCCACCTACTTTTTACTTGTGAGTCTTGAGTTGCAAGTGTCCATTACTGTCCATGCATGCATGGGTGGCGGTATTCACTTACTATCAGGTGACCCGTCTGCTCGTTAGCCTCCTATGAAGTTCCATCATTAGACACTA
Source organism: Euplagia quadripunctaria (assembly GCA_963859945.1). Classification (NCBI taxonomy): domain Eukaryota; kingdom Metazoa; phylum Arthropoda; class Insecta; order Lepidoptera; family Erebidae; genus Euplagia; species Euplagia quadripunctaria. The sequence continues at coordinate 5,003,994 of OY982584.1, forward strand.
CATCCCACCTAAGTTTATTATTATATTTGTCAGGATAAATCTAACGAGCCCATACCAGACAAAATTCTACTTCATGTGACTAGCTCTAAGGCTTAATTTTACTTGTGTAATCATATCACCAAACATACTTTCTAATCAAAAATAATAGAGATATGTTCTCCATATGAGACACATCTGGAATGCACTTCTATGTATAACTTTAATATTACACTACGAACCCCACACCGCCCCTAATGTTTTTTTAATGTGGAATTGCGCGGGCGCAGGTGCTAACCCACCAGATGCCCGTCGCGTGTATAATCGACCACGCCATGTTGCTCACAAATTGCGTTGCGATTTTAGGGTTAACACAGTTTTTTTATAACAATGTACGGTGTAATTTGAGATTGACTTTCTAGTCTTTTTTCATTTCAAAAAGCAATGGGTTATGATTTATTTATTAGGTATCGTTTTTTTTTTATTTCTTTATTATATTTTCTTTTTTAAATAAAGTGTTCTTATGAAGGCTCGGGTTCGACAATAAAAAAACGTAAGCGGCTACCGTGGTTTCTAAACACTTGTTGTGTCACCTGACCGTGCTTGCCCGACCGTAGAAGAACCTTTACCCTACAGAAGACATACATACACTCTCGTCTCTATCCCCGAAGGGGGAGGCAGATGTGTATTAAACACATACATTATGCAAATTGTAATTTAATCCCACTCATGTAATAGGGGGCAAGCCTATTGCCGCCAATTAGGCACTTTGGGAATTAATGGGAAAATTGGGATTATATTGAAAGGGAGATGTAGGCAAGAAGGCAATGGAAGGAAAAGGAAATTGCTGATACGGATGGACGGATGGATTAGGGAGTGTTATCAATAGCTCAGCAGGTCAGGGTCTCATACCTGTAACTCGAACCTTACCTTCACTTGTATCTTTAAATAAACATGTAATCTAATGCTGGAAAAATTAAGCACTCAGATATCGTTGCCTGGCAACGGCGAGTCACGGTCACGCACCGATTTTGGTTTAGAAATCGCGCGTTCAACGAAAAAGTAAATACACGTGATATCTTACCTTTTTTTTTCTTTTTTCTGTATTTTTCTTTTTAGGCTTTTAGTTTATAAGAATGCATACCTATGTATATAAATTGTATCTTTTTTGTACAATAAAGAGTTATCTATCCATCTATCTATCTATCTTACTAAACAACTGTGATTGAACCGATTTATACATTTTTTTTATTATTCGACTACGAATTGAGTTAAAAGCCTACACCAATAATTGTGCCCCTCAGTTCAGGATATTTTATTTTGTATGGTTGCTATTCTGCAACTAATTTTATGTAAATACGAGTAGGTATAATCTCTCTTCCTCTATAACCGATCTATCTAAAGTTAAAAAGACTTTTTCAAATATAATAAAACTTGAGATCAGCTCAATTAAACAAACGAACAATTACACTCTACAGAACTGTTTCTAAGACTTTTAAGATTAAAAAAAAAGCGCATTAGTCTTACACATTGATAGTTTTAATATCAAACTGTTAACCGCAACCCAAATGTTAAATTCGCTTATAAATTCCCTATGCTAACAAAACAGAATATTTTCTTTACATATTACATCGTAAAAAAGCGAAGCTTATGTAAAAGAAATAGTTTTTAGGTGCCCATTCTTGTGACATATGTTAGATAGTAAATTCCTAAGTGTATTTGGACTATTCGTGCCACATTGAATGATGGCAACATTGGCCTATTTACATTTTTATGGACAACCAACTTTTACCCGCAGCTTCGCTCGCATCAATGTAACGACTGAACGGATTGCGCAATGGTTAAAGTGGTCGCGTCACCTCTTCGCCACACCGAGTGTTGAGGGTTCAATTCTCTCATTCCCTCACGAGACAAAAAATTTGTGTTCCACAAATATTTGTCCCTAGTCTGGGTATTGTGTCCATTGTTTCAATGTTAGTTTGTAAAGTCCTTCGCGACACAGGAATAATTACGGGACATTTGGCCCTGAATCGGCATCTATTCACCATTAGTGCGACAGACAGCCCTCTATGTATGGGATGTCTTAACGCAGAGGAAACGGTCGCCCACGTTATCCTGGAGGTGCGAGAGAGTGGCCACACAACGGGCAAATATCCTCGCGGATGCGAAGTCGCTCCTAGAAGCCTGTGAACGCCTCATGAGGATTCTGTACTTCTGGAAGGAGCTAGGCTGGCTCAACTAGCCAGCCATATCAGAACGCATAATGGACACAGGAATAATTTCTAGTGCGGGAGTTGTCTATTTTTAAGAAAAAAAAAATTTAGATTTTGTTAATAAATTAATTATCCCTCGGGAACAGTACTATGTTTGTGGAGGGTACCCTATATCTTTTTTGGACCCCTGGCTACGTGTCTGCAACCTTTCATGATGATTGATTGAGTAAAGGTGTGAAACCATTACAAACAAAACTACAAACAAACATACTCACTTACGCGTTTATAATATTAGCTAAGATGGTGGGCTATTTTTTGTCTGCCTGAGCCCAGATGGGTAGCGACCTAGATAGTGCACCTGTTTTCTATCTTAGAGTCATGGTTGATTCTATTACCGATATTATATTATTACTTGTTTTATAACCAGCTGTGTTATTTGTAGTATCTTACGACAAGGTTATGAACAGGCATGGCCTAGTTATGGAGCTAGGTATTTTAGGATTCTAAGGTAACAAAATAAAATAAGTAAAAGTTCAAAAAAAAATATTTCACGCTTTGTTAAGTAGAGAAGTGGATTTTTAATGTTTCTTACTCCTCCAACTTCTCTAGGACTTGCTTAGTGTCATGGTCTCTGTTGTTGGTCCTGATACTAAAGTCACAACGGTTGCTATATGGGGTTCTTCAAAAAAATAACTGTACCATAAGACTGCAAAGATTGTCATGGCCCATTGGATGGTAAATAACACCTACTATGTCTTTCGCGCATTGTCAACTTAATCCTCCCTTCGATGGAACTCTGACGACCCAACCTGACAAGCAGGAAAAACTATGCCACCTTATCTAGAGTGGAACTATCTCTCTCGTCTTATGACTCCGATTAGAGCAACTGTATCTCCGTTTCCAATTTTCTGTTGTAATAGTAATCATAGGAAATTTTTTATGTTAAATACAATTACTTCTTCTGTGTCCTCTTTCAACCCAGTACTGTTTTTTTCGTCCGCGCAGTGTCCACGAGGTCGCCGAGTTTCATGTTATTTTAATGACGAGAGGTCTGCATTGCTCTCTCAAATTGAAAAAAATATAACGTATTTGCTGTAACAACGCGGTCTCTAGACAGGCATATCCGGTTGCGTTAGGTTGGCGCAAATAAATTCGTTTCATATAAACACGCCCTTATGGTCGAACGGGCCGCCTGTTTTTCACCAATAGCAAATAAATGGTATAAAAAACGAGGCTATTTTATTTTGCAACTATAGATCGGTACAATGAATTTAAATAAAAAAAAACAAATTGTATTCGAACAAAGTGGGTCATCAGTATTCATAGTGAAAAGTAGGTATTTTAATTCTGTTAAAGATTACATTCGATTAAGCGTGACAAAACAAAAACCTGGCAAAAAATGGCCTTTTCACGGTTATAAGAGGAATGCAGTTTAGCACGCCAATGATCGGATTGCTAAGGCGAGATAATTATATTATTGCCGCTAGTTTAGCTTATTCTAAACAGTTTTAAAATGATCTCTCTTTAATGGCTAAGGAAAACACCGTGAAAATTGTATACCAAACGTTTCTCCGTAATGATTGGCACATGTCACAATGTTGTTTGTGAATTTTGCCAAACTGCACTAGGCAAACGAAGTGACATGACTATGACATAACCATTTCGTTTTACAGACAAGGGACACAGCTGTAGGATAGCATAAGCCTAAAAATATTAAAAATAAAACCTACAATATACCGTGGTGTAAAATAGCAGATTTGAGATATACATTTAGCATGTCATAATACATGAATCATTGAAGTGTTGGCTCTCTCTCTCTCTTGCTCTAAGTATTGGCGATAATATAACGCGATAGCATTTAACTGTAGGTGACCGGAAAAAAATCCATACTATATAACCTACCTTTTTTAGTGGTGTTGCAAAGATGCGTTTAGTCACTAGAAGTACTAAAACTCTACTATCCACAGAATATCGACTTTGCGGACATAGGTCTCGGCTTATTTCTACAGTAGCTCGTATTTCAACTGGCACATAAAGTATGCATAGGAACACAACAGTACAGTTGGCAACATGAGTGTAAATGCTAGTGTTTCTAGGTACCAACACCGGTGCTTGTTTGATAGCTTTGTAGTAGAAAATAGGATGTTGGTCAATTACTTAAAGTTTGTATACTTAAAGGGTAAAAAATACCTGATAAACAGAGCTTATACTAGCATATGGCCAGTCGTCGATAGAGGAGTAATGAAGGAGTATAACGTCTCCTGAAGTAACTGTAAGAAGCCAGTTAGACAGTGACATCATTATTTCTTAGTTACGCCAGAGTTATAACTAGTGGTCGGCGTAGGTAGTGCCATTTAGGATGAATGACCTCAAATGTTTATGTTAAAAAGGATATACCCCGGGATTCCTGGATTTTAAATTTATTTGGATGGATGGATTTTAAGTTCACTTACTTAAACTTCCCTCTAGGAGATTTGTTTTTTAATTCTGGGTACAGTATCTACCCTTATACTGAAGCGGTTTTAATGTTTATCTTTGTGAGCTGAGGCTAAAATTTATAACTTATAACTGTTTGTCTGAAAGCTAACAGGCACAAATAAAATGTAGTAAAAATAAAATCACCTATTCATGTAGGTTTGTGTTCCATAAAATTCGTTTTATCTGGGTAGGTTTATTGGATTAGTTTATGAATTAAGGATTAATGGGCCATGTTGGGGCTATAATTAAATTTTTGATGCACATATAATCTGTTTTGTAAGGGCCAAATTACAAGAACCGAAGAAGAATGATTAACTCAAGAGAAACCTTTTAATTCTATATTGATTTTAATTTCACTCTACATTAAACCTGCTTGTTTGCGGCCCTGGTTGTATTATTAGTAGAGGGCCACCTTGTAACTCTTTCACCGGACTCTATGATTACGTATGCAGCACAGATCAAACAGCTGGGATAAACTGACTTAATATTCATTTGTATGATATGACATACACAGTAACAGTTGAAATGCAGTTGCAGGATTTTACTCATATATATAGATTAAAGGACATTGTCCATTTCTGGCGTATAGGGCGCAAACGAGCAGACGGGTCACTTGATTGTAAATGACTACCGCCGCCCATGGGCACTTGTAACTCGAGAGTCACAAGTGCGTTGCCGCCCTTTAAGGTGGGAGTAGGAGAAGAGGGGGAGGGGGGGAAGAGTAGGAAGAGGGGAGAAGGGAAGAACCGGAATAGGGGAGAGGGAAGGGTTAGGGCCTCCGGTAACCTCACTCACGCGGCGAAATGCAATGTAAGCATTGCTTCACTGCTGGTTTTTTGTGAGACCGTGGTATCGAGCGGAGTCGAGCCGGCCCATATATGTTATTTATTATTGGTAGATTTTAAACGATTATCTTTGTTTTGTTTAGACCGGAGTTTATGAATCGATTATCAATAATCGATATCAATGAAACGAAGTTGGTTGATAGGAAAAAACGGGATTTTTAAATGGAAATTATTTTATTTGTTAATATCATAATTATATATTTATTTTAATTCGTTCATTCGTGAATAAAAATAAGAATAAATGACTTTTTTACTAACGAACAATATTTAATCTATTAATTAAGACTACTGTGACTTATTTTTATATGTGTATAGCAACACAGGAAACATGGTGGATTATTTGACCGTGAAACTGATGGTGTGAAAAACCCCGTTGTTATAATGGATGGCACATACTTATATGTACAAGAAAGATCAAATTACTTGTATCAAAAAAATACATACTCCCTGTACAAGTATAGGAACCTAATCAAGCCTTTTGTTATGAAAAATAGTAACACAAAATAGTAATGAAAAATATATAAATAGTTTATAATAATAATAAACACGGTAGGGAAGCAATCAAGCATTATTGCTGCAATTGTAGTGTCGACCAAAAGGAAGGTGGGTTGCTGCGCTCATATTGTGATTTTAATCATTTGATTTTTTAGGTTGGGCAAGGTATGAAGAAAATATAAACGTACTAGCCCAGTTTATGGATAATATATTGTTAATTTATGATTCATAATAAAAAATAATGGTGAAGAGTGTTTTATTTACAAAAATGTTACATGAATTCTTCTGCTACCATAATATATAATTCTGTTTCTTACTAGTATAAGCTACGAAATCTATATCATATTTGTCTAAATAGTAACTGTCACGTTAAGTCAAATCTTCGAACAAAATGGACATATAATAGTCCCTTTGTATCTGAACAGCTAACGTAGGCAAATACGTTACGATAACTTCCCCCACATATACGTACAAGCAGGTGATATTCAGTTGCAAGAATTGACCCACACGTAAATAACAAATGAAGCGCAGTTGCAAAAATTTACCCGTATATGTTGACAAGTTAATTTACATGAAAGCTTCTTATAAAAAGTATGACAGTTTAACAGAATAAAATAATTATGTTGACGGGAATTAACGCGATCAGGTATTTAATAGGTATTACCTTTGATTTCCCTGACGTTTCGACCAGGTTGCATTAACCGTGGTCACAGGCTGTCAGCCGTAAGAGCCTGTGACTACAGCCCAGTCCACCACGATCACCTAATTATATTTAGCATGGAACGCGAAAGTTTAAAAGTTAGTTTATCAGAATATCAGTATGCAGTCAAAAGTATTATTAACTAACAAAGTCAGTTAAAAGGACTTTTGTCCGCATTTTCTTACAGTCAGAAGTACTTTGACCGATTTTGACTGTATCATATTATTATGTATATTATACAATTGTTATTTAGATACTTAACTTACTCTTAGAAAGACTTTTATGTAAGTGGAAAGTAAAATTGTCCTTAAAACTCCTGCTTCAATAAAAAACGTCAGTCATATTTGACAAGTGAACACGAATATAATTTATCTTCGTAAAGTAAAACGTTTGCAATATTAAGATTAACGGTTCGGACCAAAAAAATATAAAATATTAATACTGATTTTGTATATTAACCTCAGGAAAACATAAACTCTCTGAAATAAAATCTTGATTTGCGAGCACTTTTATTAGGTTTATTTATTTTATGTAAAAATAAATATAAATTTTCGATTTTCGACTTTATTAACGATAAAGGCTGTTGAATCACAGTCTCTGGTATGTGCGGCTACTCGTTGAGCGTGATGGCTATTATGGTGGACATGGTTGACTGGCCGTACTTCTCACGCTGGCTTACAGGCTTACACATATAATGTTGTCCGACTCATCATATAAAAATAAAAATAAAGAATATCTTCTTACACCTTGATAGGTGTATTCATTATTTTTATATGATAAGTCTGCGTGATGTAAAATAAAATTTATCATTCTATGGAAAATCTTGTATTATAGTTTTTGAGGGAAGAAGAAATAAAAGGAGATCAATATTTCTAATGAAAGAGAAACTTGATATCACATGGAAAAAATCTACTCCGAATAAAAACATTGCCGTCTCTTATTCGGAATGCAAATTTAACCATGCAACCCTAGCCTCCCAACGACTAAAAATATTTGTCATTTGACTCTCTCTCTCCCTCTCCCCCCCCTCTTCCGTGTTTAAACAGCACTACCGGAGTAACGGTATACGCGATATCCATCAGTAACTTTTTACCATCTGACGGGTAGTGTGGTTTTATAATGTTTTAATGATATGTCATATTTAAAATTTTGTATTATCTATTAATTTCGGCAGTGCATTTTTTTTCCATTCCTAACTAAAAGTAAATTACGAAAGCGTTAATTTTTTACGGTGACGGTTAAATATTACAATTTTATAGAGCACTTCATTGACCTGCACCTTGATATTTTTTTTTCTGAAGAAAACAGAGCGTAACTTCGAAAAATTCACTTACGCCACCATTGAATCGTTCTTCGCAATACTGTACCGCGACGAATCACAATTTTATGCATCCAATATTATTACTGTCTCAATATTCAATTAGTCTGTGGACCTTCGTACCTGCTATTGTCATATGTATTTCTCTTTTACTCGCAGTTGCCTTATCTGCTGTCTCTTTTCTAACGTTCGAAGATTTTTTGTTGAGGTAAAAAAAAACATGCGGGCTTTTGTTACTATTTAGTTCGAAATCGACTCGTCCGTGAAATTTTTAGTACAATTTGTTGATGAGGTGGGCTGTTGAACGCAGGACAAAGAGTTTGCCTGAAGTTTGGTTCGGTCACTTGGCCCTACGCCCTAAGATAGCTAGCAGTATATCAAATAATAACTCCACTTCATTTGAAGTAGTTTTATAATTTTTTATCTGTTCCTATGTATACATACATTTTATTTTTATTTACAGAAGAAATAACTAAGTTTATCAGTGTTGTAGAGCTCATAGTTCAAGCTGTGCTGTTGTTATGCAAAAAAAAACCAATTTCAAATTTCTAAACAACAATTTAATGTTTGCTAAAAATTAATTGATGACCTCGTTATCTGTGGTTCAATATTACCCAGTCCGATACAGGGGCTTGAAAGGCCGTTTAACAGCCAGTAGCCGCCCAAATGACAATACCAAACCAAAGTAAATCTAACGATAATTTTACCCCTGCGGTTACGAAATAACTAACAAATTACAACAGAATTTTACAACCTCGTTTTGAAAAATATTTATTCAAAGTGTACTCCATCTCTTTCTGGTAAGATACGAATACTTACCCAACAATTTATAAATGAAGTGAATTTTCCAAAATTATTTATCGACAGGCACAGCAGATGGCAAGCGGTTACTGTTGTCAGTATCAGTAAACATTAGCAACAATAGTGTTGCCAAACATAATTTTACTTCAACATCCCCATAATATTTACCAGCGAAAAAGAAACAGGACTGAGCTCGTATCTCTGTATAATTAAAGTCCTGTGTTGAGAGGAGGTACTATCACCTTAATTTAGTCAGTATTAAGTGTTGAAAAGCCATGTATCCATCTCAATAGCAATCATCCTTAATTCTCCGTCTGTAACACGAGATATGACTACAAACATTACAAATAAAATAAATTCGCAATTGACTCGTCAAAAAATGTTTTATTTGTGAGTAAGTTAGGTAGGTGACATCGTCAATTTTCTTGATAAAGATGCTCAATTTACAAGGCTTCGTTCAAATGTCGGTTGTCAAAGATACCCAGTAAAGCCACTCAAACACATTAGAGATAGCTCGGGCTGTTTCAAATACCTATCACATTGTCTGAGGTTTTATTCGCATGATTCTCAATCTATATCGGTTTTAGTCAATATACTCTTTGTTCTTACAAAAGTCATCAACTTTAATCAAGTATTTATTTTTGAACTTATGCTCTTGTATAAAGCTAAGCAGTGACCCATCACATTCATCCTTTAGTTGATAATAATCTATTATTCAATTTACAATTTACGGATTAATAAAACAGTATGTTTCGAGAAAATAGCTAGAATTCCCATAAGTCAGATATAGCTTTGTGATCATTTTATATGGGGGCAAGGGAAGGGCACTTGCCTCCCTCCCCCTGGCTGTTGTCTGCTCACTTAGTTTTAAGTTTATTAAAGTCTAGTAATTTTGAGTCAATTTTATTTGTCCCTCTCCAATGACCTACAAAAAGAAATGTTGGTCCCCAAGTTGGTACGCCCATGGTCAGCACCCTAAACAAAATGAAGTCCAGTTCAGTAATGAACATACACGCGTTGGTGGTAACTGTATCTGTTTAGGACATCTAAAATCTGATATAATTAAGATAACAATAATTTTAAATATATCTTAAATCGTGGTATTGAAACTTTAATATCCTGGAAGAAACGTATGCACGTATGGGCCGGCTTGACCGGAATGATACCACCTCACAGAAAACCGGTCGTGAAGCAATGCTTGCATTGCTTTTCGCCGATTGAGTGAGGTCACCGGAGGGCCTAACCCTTCCCTCTCCCTCTCTTCCCCCCTGTCCCCTCCTCTTCCCCTATTCCCACCTTAAAGGCCGGCAACCACTTGTTACTCTTGAGTAGCAGGTGCCCCGTCTGCTCGTTTGCCCTCTATACCATAAAAAGAAAAAGTTGTTTTATCCTTAGGAAACAAGTAATTGAGAAAATGCTTTTTTCAAATATCATATTCAAAATGAAGCAATATAAGCATGCCATGTATACTAAAACTGTCTTCCACGCTAAATTATTCCAAGACGTGGTACATAATAACGTCAAAAACATTAAAGGTCTCCCAATTTTAAATGAAACAAAACGAAACCAAACTGTCAACGTAAGAAACAGATAATTTTGATATTTATTTTACTCCAACAGAAGTTTAAAAAACCATTATCTAAAACATCTAAAAACCAACCCCATGGGGTGAAAAAAAAGACAATAACGGACTCGTGGACCTTCCTTAACCATTATCGTTTCAACCAATTTTACAAAAAATTCTCATCCTCCCTTTCATTATTAAAAATACTTTATTTCGTGGACTACAAAGTCTATTTTCATTAAGCAACAGCGATTCATGTGACAGCGGTTTTAAATTCAAAATCATCGTTAATGTAACTGATAGTTTGACAAAAATTTTGAAGATAGAGAAAGATCAATCGCTATAAATTCCCAGGGTGATGTTGGAATGTAATAACATATTTTATCTTATCATTCTGTTCTCCAAACCAATTTTTCATCTTATGGACATTTTGAAGTATATTTAGTTTAAAAGACATTACATCTAAAATCAAGACGATATATATATCTCTTACAACTCCAGCTCACTCACAAATCTTAAATTATTAAAGTAATAAATCAGGATTTGTGTCGCTGTAAATCTCAAGAAATTAATGTTTTGATCTGGAATCAGAAAACATCGTAAAGAAAGGTTTCGTTTCTTCTTGATGGACACTATCAGTCTGTATCTTTGGTACGCAAAATGAATTTACAATTGAAATAAATATTCGGCCGACATTTTGGATTTACGAAGAGGTCTTATCAGCATCTTTAATAGCATTTGTAATAAAAAATTATTTTGCAACGATAGTACGTACACGATGGTACTTATGTTAATGTCCATCCAACACAAATTCCAAGATTTTATTCCAAATGATTGCAAATATTCGTATGCCATTAATATGCCACATATTTTCAAGACTTTGCCCAGAAATGGACGTCTTATGATTGATGAGATTGATGATAATTTTTTTAAATAATACGATCACAAACTTATCTCTGATTTTTGGCATTTTAAATAATTTAAAAATGTAAATAGAGAGTATCGCATGATCTATGGCGACATAGAGCGTTTGATATAGGATTTTAATGTCTTAACTTCCTTTTAAACCATGACAGCATTCAAAACATTTGCTAAAGTCTATCTTTCGCCAACCAGCCACTTCAGTAATTAAATATTTATCCGGCTGTAAGTGTTCACTTAATGACACTTGATGTATCTTGTTATCAGCTATTCTAAACGTGTCAACCTCAAGCTTAGTGTTGATAGCAGTAACGTGACGGCTGGATAGCTTAACGTGCTATTTGATGCCTAAAGAGCTGTCTATCGGCAAACTGCGGTCACCCAAACACCACACAGATGAACTCAAGGTGGCTTAATCACTAATGATGAAGGCAGGAAACACCTACATAAATCAGTATGTAACGATATTGCACGATATGCAATTTGCTACAGAACGGAGAGGTTATATTTTAAGATTGTTATGTAAGGCTGATAAATAGTTGAATCAGCCTGATAAAAATAATATTAAAAAAAACATTCTTCGGAAAAGGTTTTCTCTCGTGGTGATACATATTTCTAAATAAGGCTTCACATAATTTTTTTTTGTTTATTTATTTCCTTAATACAGACATATCTAGACAAATTCGGTAGGTCTTTATAACCTATATATTCATTAATGTCAGTTTTCTCTCTATTAATTTACAAGTAAATTTACAAGTTGACATTATCATTGTCAAAATAATGTTTTGGTTCTAAAAGCCAATGCGTTATGTAGTACGTTATTCAAGGAGTTTACAACCCGACTCTTAAAATAAATATGATCATATTTAACGCGTTTAATATAACTGGAACTGAACTTAACATAATTAAAATTTTATAGAATATAACATTTAGATTAACAGTAAAACCGATTTAATCTCTTCCTGATGCTCTTTTAAACGCTCTGCAGATTCAATTCTCTGTTCATAGGGGACAAAAACGGTAAAGCTCGAAAAACGTGGAACTTTCAAATGTCTGCCATCAAACTGAATAGTTCAAAGGAGTTAGCCCGGTAAATAGTTTGTGTCCGACCGACAATCGGCTGAGCTCTAGGGCTAGCAAACAGCGAACGGCTGTGGGAATATACGTACATGATTGGATTATATGCTTCTCATACATGTTAAAACACTGGTCAAGTCTATGTTTCTGACAAAAATCACATCTCATGTGATGTCATCATATTATGTAAATGATAGATAAAGGTATGCACACCATATGCACACTGTATGTTTATACATGGAGGGAGGACCAAACTGTGTTTGTCAGCTAACACGGCCACTATCGACATCTTTGATTATAAACTCTCTCGAGAGAGTTAATAATCAAAGATGGAAATATAAGATAGTTCAAAATTAGTACATACATTCCTATAAACATACATATATGTAATTGTGTATCTAGGCAAGTACGTTTGTTGTGAAACTAAATAATTTATTTATAATTCACAAAAACAACTAAATTAGTTTTCGCAGACAGAAGAAATTTCATTCATAGTGTCACATTATATTATTGGTAGTGATGAGCTTCACATTTAAGTTTTTACTTCCGGCAAGTTTAAACTTTATTAAAAGAATAACGCTTACTATGAAACTAAATAAATAGACTTAATCACCACAGTAACTAAATTACTTTTTGCAGACAGAAGAAATTTCATTAATAGTGTCACATTGTATTATTTATATATTTTATTGGTGGTAATGAGCATCTTAGTTAAGTATACCTAAAGTTATTTGGAAATCGATTAGACTTTTTTAATTTTAAGATATATGTGTGGTTAACTCAAATGTCGGGATCAACATTCTCAGCGTTGAAAACTCGATGAAGCTGTCCTGCCCTTTTGCCAGCCCTGAATGTTCCTTCGAAGTTCGCCGCTATGAAGTTTGGAAACTCTAATCTTTCCACTGTGATTTAGTACAAAACAATTATTCCAAAGATATCGGTGACGACGCCAAGTTTTGCGATTGTCATGTTGCGGGATCGTTCTTGGTGAAATATTTGATTTTATCACTACACTGACTTTTGTTTTGTATATCTCTAAATTTGAGAAGTGGATGTATATTATTGCCATTCCGTGTGATATTTCGTTAAGTAGTCTTCTAAAGGTTTGTTATAATCTCCATTTTGTATTTCTATTTGTGTTTGTTGTTCGAACTGCTGTCATCCACGGGCCACTTAGAATTGTAAATAAAAATAGAAAGGTTTGTGTGTTATGTTTACTGGAACTCACCACTTGAGTCTTGTTTTATACATATAATTACTACTACGAATAGTTAGTAGAGCTCTGTCCCGCGCGGCTTCGCTCGCTTGTATATATTCATATTTCTCGTAACCCAATTCTTTTTCCAAAATAAAAGTAGCCTAAGTTACTCCTTATAACATCAGCTATCTGCAAGTCGAAGCCTAATGAAATATGGTGCGCCTGTTCCAGAGATTAGCCGGACCATACAGACAGATAGACAAAAATTTCAATTTTTTTTTTGTAATAAGCGCCATGTAAACTTTCAAATATATTTAGTAAAAGTCTGTTATTATGACATTACAAACAGGCACTGTAATTTATTTGTCTAATATTATTGTAATTTACTTGGACTGTATGTTTGGTTTGACGGTGAAGAAACATTCTGAAAGAACTGCACTTTAAGAAAAAAATTAAATAATATGTGTAATTCGCTCTCTGAAGTATCAGAGTAATTTTATTATCAGATTAAATTTACATAAATCTTCAAGAAGAACGACTATTTTTCTTCTTTTATTTTATTGTGTAACTCTAATTGTTTTAAATCCAATAAAATTCTCAGCCCCTTAAAACGTGGATTAACTATAGAATTAGGTTTAAACCATACTCTTTCATAGGTAAAGAAAGACTTTCGTTAGTTCACGTTTTGTAATAAACCGGGATGTGTGTATGAGCTCGGTTCATCATATTTAGTTAAAGAGGTTTATGAACTCACGAGTCTTTGATTGTCACTCAACGCTTAGTCAACTATTGTCGTTTTTTCATCGCTTTGTCTGGCATTGAGAAGCAATTCTTATACGCAAAGGTTACTTGCGCGCATACTTTTCTTCATTCTATTCATTCCTACACATATAAATAAAATTTTAATTTGAGTAGACACAATTAGTGATAATATAGGTAAATATTTTTAAGGTATTAACCTTTTTGATTGACCGTTGTTCGATGGAATTACACCAGTCTTGGTCACGGGAGTATGAAATATATTAATTACCTCATCAGTACACCACAGATTACCCTGAATATTTGACAACATCTAAATGTTAGTATCATGTTTGTATTATGGCCTGTTGCTCTAGAGGTTAGTAATGCTGACTGCGGAGCCAGAGGTCGTGGCTCCAATTCCCATTTAGGACAAATAATCTGCCTGTGTCTGGGTGTAATTTATCTATAATATGTATGTATTTTGAAATGTATAAGTATGTTTATCAGTAGTCTGGTTACCATAGTACAGGCTCTGCCTAGTTTGGGATCAGACGGCTGTGTGTGAGATGTGTCTCAAGTTATTATAAAGAGATAAATAAACATAATCTAGAACCTATCATTACATACATATGTTGTAGACTGTGTCACAGAAATTGGAGTATTGTTAGTAAAATTGTTAAAACGAAATTAAATCTGAGATTTCATGTTAGGTATAGCTAACAAAAAAGGAATCAATTTTTCTTTGCTCTTCCCTTAAAGAGGGAATTGTGAAGATAGGTAGGCAAAACTCAAATATTAAAGATTATGCGTCATTGATTCTGGTTCCGGCAAAGTAAATAAAATGGGGTATACAAAAGATTGGAATGGGGTTCCTAATACTTTTGAAGTAACTGACCTGTCCCCTTTTTTTGAATAGATAAGGAAGATGTATAACTTAAGATAAAACTGGTGTATTAAAACAGTGTACATTGTTCAGAAGTAATGATGATTATGTGAAAGATAAGTGGTAAGGGTAATAAATGTGTTCCTTTCCTACTGTCTTACTTCCTACTGTCAAGTGTCTATGGGCGCTGGTAGCCACCTACCATCAGGTGACCCATCTGCTCGCTTGCCCCCATTCCCATAAAAAATACTTCTATAAGTAAGGTAGCAAACAAGGAAGTGGTTAACGGTGTTAATATATATAGGTGTATGTCATTGCCAACGCTAGCGCCTCCCTAAGCACTTAGTAGTACTAACTGCACCGGTATTTAGGTTCCACGTTGAGTAATAATCCGCTGTAACCTGCCTCCTCTACATATATTAATAGATATATAAGTACTTATAGTAGTATATTCCATACCAAAACTTGTATAGAAACACAGAAAACAATTATGTACTTATACGGGAATTAACGCGATCAAGAAAAGGTATTACATACCTCTGAATTGCCTGACGTTTCGACCAGGTTGCACTGACCGTGGTCACAGGCTGACTCAGGGAGGGAGTATACCTTTTCGTGATCGCGTTAATTCCCGTATAAGTACATAATTATATCATGGAACGCGAAAGTTTAAAAGTTAGTACAGAAAACAATGTTTAGCAACAGCAGTACACGAGCGGTCTTAGTGCAGTCTAGTCTAATTAATTTTATTATTACAAGAACATAATTAGGCAACGTAGTGTAGGGCGCCCTGCAGCACGATGGACCGACGGCTTGAAGAAGGTGAATGGCAGCAGATGGACCAAAATAGTTGGCGCTTCTTGGGGGAGGCCTTCGTCCAGCAGTGGAACAGTGATAGGCTGATGATTGATTGATTGTTGAACATAATGCTGTGTAAACGCACTCCTTTTTATCTTTGGGGTAGGCAGAGACGCACACACAGAACAACCCTTCATCCTTCCCTACCTTGTCTTCCTCTGGCGGAATCTTCCTCTGGCATCATTAAAATTGATTTACCATTATTGTTTCTATCTTTTCTTAACTTTAATTTTAACTAGCATCTGGTATCCATTTGCTTAAGAATGATATAAAATTTAACGCTATTACTAAATGTATAGTCATATTAAACCAGATGACCCGCGCAACTTTGTCAAGAGAAAGTTAAATTTTCCCCGTTTTTGCAACATTTTTCATTAATACTCCGCTCCTATTGGTTGTAGCGGGATATTGTGTAGCCTATAGTCTTCCTCGATAAATAGGCTATCCAACACAAATAGTTTTTTTCAATTCGACCCAGTAGTTCCTGAGATTAGCGCGTTCAACCAAATAAACAAACACTTCAGCTTTATAATATTAGCATAGATTAGGAGTCTGCTGCTGCCACCTAAAGTCAAGTAATTGCGATGAAGAATAGATATTTTACACTAGTAGTAAGTTATGATTCAGTTACCAATTATTGCGCAAGTAGGGAAGGAACTTTTCTCGGCGGTTTAATGAGTAGTATTTCGATAGAGGTTTAATACGATCATACATACATACCTACACCGCCTGTATAACGGATAAGCCGGACCGATACGACCTTCAAACCTTCAAGAAAAGAGCGTACTCCCTTCTCAAAGGCCGGCAACGCACTTGTGACTCTTGAGTTGCAAGCGTCAACTCCAACTCCAAGGTATAAAAAAAAATTTAAGCTCGTTAATAGCTACAAAACAAAAAAAATCGATTGATCAACAGAGGAGTAAAAGGGACTGAATTGTTTTATCTTTACCTATTTATATATTACGACACGACACGTCATGTTTACCTAAAGTAGGTAGGTATGTTAAAGTCAGTCGCTGAATGGGCAAGAAGGCACGATTCTTGGTATTTAATCTGTTTGCTAATTCTATACATGTAAATGATTACACCCATTTATATGTAAATATAACTTCACTGTAATGTAATATAGTGTTGATGTGAAGTTTGTGTTTTAAAAAAAAGAGTGCTTTATAAAATAGGGTAAAGTAAACTAGCGAGCCGCCCCGGCTTCGCACGGGTAGCAGAGCATATAATGATTTTTCCGACATCTTCAACAATCATCGTCATATTTTAGCCATTTTACACAAAACCGTAATTAATTATACACCTAAACCTTCCTTTTCAATTACTCCGTCTATTGGTGAAAACCGTATGAAAATCCGTTCGGTAGTTGTTGAGTTTATCGCGAGCAGACAGACAGACAGACGCGGCGGGGGACTTTGTATTATAATATGTAGTGATAGTGATGTGTCAAGTCAGGGCAAAAAGGCCCAACCGATCGTAAGTGGTCACAGGTACGATCTTTGGTGTTTCGAGTGTTCCCAAACCAAAACCAAAACTAATAACGTATAATCGTTAATATTGAGTTGTATTTTTTACGATGGGAACATTTTATGGTCAACTGAAGCGGTAGTAGCGTATTAACTAAGTTATCAGACTTGCGATCGATTGGTTGCGAGTTCGACCCTAATTCCTAACAATACTTTTTAATTTGTGATCCACGTTATTGGTACCTATAGTATTCTTAATGAAATAAAATAAAAAAAATCTCTAGTATACGACTACAAAGAGTACCCATAAAAATTATTTATTTTGTTACGTCAGTAGCTCGTTCTAAATACCTCAACAAATATTTTAAGAATTATCAAAACCGACTACCTTCTTAAATCGATTTGTAATCACACTTTTATCGTTTATATTACTGTAATTTATATAAAAAATATCGATTTTAATACCAAAAAAGCAGATGTCGTTCAATTTGCATGCATATTAAAATCCGTTAAATTTTGTAACACCATGTTATATATAAAATTGGATGTTTCGTAATCGGCCTACCGTTGTCTGCCCCAAACGTTTACCTGTTTTTCATTCGAAAGCTCGAGCGAGCAGGACGGAGCATATATTCCAAAACCGTATGAAGAATTCGTGGCAACAAGCGGCCAAGATCGGGGCCGACGCCACTGACAATGCACGACTCTGTGTCTGGTTATATTAGGCGACCGCTTCCAGAATACACAGGATTATTGTAAATTGGGTGTTCGAGTGCGCCTCTCCATTTCGGCCGGCGTTCAAGTGAAGCGTGGTCGGTGTGGCAACCATGCGCCGCGCATTCTTCACCAATGGGGGGCGACTTCACGCAGTTGCGTCCTGACCGTCGATGAGGACGGACCTTTGTCGAACGCGCCGCCGAAACTATCGTACAATAAACATTTAAACAAATCATAAGTGTATCAAATCGATTCGAATTTCGAATCCTAGTACGTCATTAGTGATGGGAAGTGTAAAACACAAGGCGCGCATCGATATCGTACGATGACCAAAACTTTAAGTTGGGAAGAACGGAAAAAAGTTGTGGTGCCGATTGCACTCCTCTTGTATACAAAAAATGTGTGCTTGTAATGTGATGGCCTGATGGGATCGCAGTGTGGCCAATACAGTGTAGTTAGTGATGTGTACTGTGATATAAAATTTCGGCAGTCGCGTAGATGATTGCCGTTCTTGAGTGTGATATAATTAGTTTATTAGTTACCAAAGATTCCTGATGATCTTGTACATTAGTTTGTGTTTCATATTGGTAGTTTTAGGTAAGTACACTTAACTTCACAGTAGTTTATTGTGCTAATTATATTATCTTGATTTATTGCCATTAATTGGCGTGCCGAGTAATTACGACTGTGGAACGATAAACGCAACCGTAATATATTAATTTTGTCATAATAACATTGTTAGGTTCAATTTGCATATACGGTAGATTTATTAACATTATTAGATTATCTTACAATTACTTGGTTAAAATATTTAAATAATAATCATAATCATAATCATAATCATTTATTTCGTGAAAACATAGGTAACAAAAGGTCTCAAAATATTTCATGAACTGCTATGCTCCGCCTACGGGCATACGAAACAATAAACTAAATTTACATGCTCGGATGGAGTATTAAATTCTAATTAGATAATACAACTGTCAAATTACACTAATAATAAATATAATCAAAAATAAATAATGCAAGATATAAATAAATCAAGATCTCAATGAATATTGAATGTCAGCCCTTAAAGTTATTTTTTATTTAGTTTAGTTATTTTGTAGTTATTTTGTTTAGTTATAAATTGCAGCAGTAAAAAAATATTGTTAAAAAAAATGTTTAATTCCAAAATTGACTTGTTCCAAGCGGTGCATACACGGCCCGCATGCAGTTAGGACGAATTAAAAGGTTATAAATTTCCAATGTTGGATTGGTGGATGGATGGATATATATGGTGGCTACAAATTCAGTTAACATGACTTAATGGTCGTTGCTTAGTCGCTCGTGTCAATTAGTAGCTAGTTCATTAAACAACACTTATTAAAAGTCACGAAATGGAAAAAGAAAAAGCTTTATGTAGCATTTAAAAATATTTTGAGCTTGATGTCATAAACATGAAAACGTTAAAATAATAATGAAAACGTAAATGAGTTGAAAAAAATATTAGGTAATGCGTAAAGAATACTACAATTTTTTTTAAAGAAATTCAAAATTGACAGATAAAACATAATATTTGCAAGAAGGTACAAATAGAAGATTGTTGAACATTAACACAGCTTACTGAAAATGTATGGAATATAATAGATACTAAATTACGCTGATTAGTTTTAGGTAGTAAACAAAAATCAATACTATTAATATTTCATATTCAATTACGTATGAAAACAGATAATCTAATAAAGGGCAAAGAGTCCCTTAGGAACTATGTGTTCTAATTGAGAAAATCGGTTAACGAAACCCTGTTGAAAATAATTAAGGGTTCGACGAAAATATGTTTCAAGAATGATCTAATTTTAATGAAATATGTAAAGTTTCAAATTATTTTGTATGAAATTTATTCAATAAGGACCTAACTTAATAAATAATGTATAAATTAATAGCACACGAACACTAAAAGAAAGAACATTTTAATTTGACTTTAAGAATATCCTCATTAATTTGGAAAAACAAAATCAGTACATTTTCATGTTAATTCTTCAAATTTTGATAATTCTACATTGTCCTTAAACTATAAAGGATCATTTGAAAAGAAGCTGACAAAAGCTCTTAAAAATATAACCACGCCTCGGCAATTTCGTTAATATTGTTATAACCATTTATCATAAAAATCGGCGTAGACCTCTCAATCTTGTTTCTGTTCTCCGAAATATGAAAAAAAAAGAACATTGTTGAGCTAGTTTTTCCACCAAACTTTTTACGTTTTATCCTGTTGTGATATAAATTAGTAATAAATTTGTAATGAGTCCCTTAATACTTTAGTGACCAAGTTCGTTTATATGAAAAACATCAAGTAAATGTGTGTTTCTCGCATACACGACATACGTGTTACAGAATTATACTGCTCACTTTACGATCTTTAATTTTCTTCTCCACCATTCCTACTCATTTTCAATCATGAACATGCCGTCTATAAGTCATAAAGTTTAACGATTGACGGCTAAACATTTACTCAGTAAATAAAATCAGGCTTCAATAAGTCGGGACAGAGCATCTTCGAGTTCAGTATTTTCAATAACAGCTAGGATTTTAAAGGTATATTTTTTTAGAAAGTGGCCCCGACAAACCGTAGCAAACCGAATTAAGGGGACGTGACTTTGGAGCACGATTCAGTTTCGGCCTTCCTTTTTTTATTACTGAATTTATTTGTACCGAGTCTGTTATATAACATTGGTGTATTAGTTCGACATGTTCTTGATGATTCCTGAGCTGTTATCTTTCAACCGAATGATTTCTATACGAAGTTCATTTATTTGAAAAAGTGCCTTTTTGTGCGTCGACTGTATCGTTGAGTCATTCTTATGAATATGTGCCATTGAAATGGTTTTGACATACTTTGAGTTCGTTTCATTTCTCTTATAACAAATATTTTTTATACATGATTGTCTTAAATAAAAAATATGTGCTAACTTTTCAACTTTTGTGTTTCATGATATAATCATGTTGACTGGAACTAATGCGATCACGTACTTATTAGGTAAAAATATGTATCTAATCGATGTGAATCGTAAACTTTATCGACTATTAAATAATGCAGGTTACATCACTAATATTATTATTTTTGCAAAAATAAAATGTATTACTTAAGAGTATGGGTATTGCTCGGCCCAAATAGGTCGTAGTGTTATATAGCCTATAAGTAAACTTCTCCAAAACCGAGCTGCTCAACACAAAAATATAATTTAACTTCCGTCTGTAGAACCTAAGACTGAAGACGTTGTAACAAACTACCTATAATTATTAAATTTTATTAATAAAATACAAATAATATAAGAATGTTGTAAGCAAATAAAATATAAGAAATTTATGAAATACCCCGTCTATGTTACCAATTCCAAAATTGCCAAGCACCTTTGCTTATTATATAACGTAACCTTAGAAAACCCTCTGTCCGTGAAGTTAATTTAATAATACTAATAAAACTTAATTTGAATAAATATAATTAACCATCACATCGAATTCCGCAAAGTCAATTTCGATGGTTTCGAACTTATGTTATGACACTATTCAGACGCGCAGCGCCATCTGTGATCAAGTAGTAAAACTAAAAAAAATAAGTTGAAGTTTTAATAGTTTATATTTCTATGTGATTATTATAGTCTAAAAATTTTAAAATTTGGAGTTCAAAAATGCGATTAAAATAGTTATTTGTAAAGTAATTTTACTAGACTAACTCTAACATTGTTTTACACAAGAACACAATTCTATTGAAAAAAAAACTCGAATTATTAAATTTACCTACATAATTATATACCTAGTAGCAGTATTCGAAAGTCTAACCCTTTAAAGTGAAAGTATGAATTTATCAATAAACAAAGAGTATCAGAACATCCAACGTTAACAGAATAAAAACATGCCGTAAATGAAAAAAAACAATTTTACTACTGAAAGCCATACATCACAGATATGTCAAAAGTACATATAGAATGGAGTTATGTTTTCCGGCGTCTTTGTTTGTTTTGATGAAAAAAGTTGATAATAGTCTGTGGCCCAAATCGTGATTCGTGTTGGCCGTTTGCCCGCCTAAATACTTTCGTAACTTTCATTTAGACTTAATTAGGTTCCGAAACTAGATTACTTATTCTAATTTCGATTACGGAAAGACCGTTTATTTTTGTTATTAAATTTTGAAAATAGAATTTAAACATTTGAAATATTAGAGTTTGAATTTAAGTATTATTCAATAATATTCTTATTTCAAAAACCTTCATAAATGCCACTTACCTCAGTATTAAATAAAAGTATTTACATTTTGAAATAAGAATGTATTGCACACAGAATATTAGGCAAATATGATTGTCTAAAATTCTTTTATACTATTATTAAATCTTTTCAATTTAAAACATGTAATTCCATTTCTAGACCCAAGACTATCTGATAGGTATTCCATATTTAAAAATACTTGAAATTTCTTTGTTTCAGAATAATTCTATCTAAAAATTATGGTTAATTTGCTACAGCAAATACTTTGAACTTCAAGCTCGTTGTCAATCTTACGATTAAATATTTGTTTTGTAAGATTTTGTTATATATAAGCTAAAACATAATCTAGAAATAACTATTTAACAATTTAAAAATATTTTTACTCTAACATTTTGTTAATTTAAATCTGAAAAGGATTATATTTATAAAAAGGGCTTATGTTTTGGAAGTTTCCATTTTTGAACTGAACAAGTAGCTCTGTTTCTTTTTTTAATTTTATGTTGCAAAATGTATGTCAGTTATTTTTTTTATTTTTTATCTGTTTTTGGCTCGCATAACTTGAAAAGCTGTTACTCCCTCACACCTAAGCTAAAAGCGTGTGCTACGAGCGGATTGGCGGATCACATTGCTGCGAAGATAAAATACTTTTTCATACGTTGCGTATTCAGACGCGTAAACCTGATGGATAACGTATCGAAATCTGCAATGTATAAAAAAGTTTGTGTTTATAGACAATAAACACTTTATACCTTTTCCAAAAACCCAAAGCTTCCAAGTAAAGTAACAAAAAGCAACATTCTTGGAAGCAATAAGCCTGTGCCATAACAAAGTAGTCATATGTTCCCATACGTTCGCTCCCGTTACACAAACGTAAACAAAACATAAACTAAACATTTTTGTTAGAAAACAACCACGTGTTTTGTATAAGATGAAGGAAATATGCCAAGTAGCTTACATAAAACCAGACGCGGTTGGGGATTGTAGTGAATATGTTTTTTTGTATCATATGGAAGTCTAGTGAGTTTTTATTTTTATGATACAAAGTCTTCTTACTGAATAATTGTACGGATGCTATCTGTTTGAGAACTTCAATAAATGAATATGTAAATAATAACTATAATTTACAATTTAAAATACCCCCGACTCGAAAATCCCTTCAACGATTAGAAAAGAGTTAATCATCTTCGAACGGCTAAATAGATTTTCTTGAATTATATCTAAGAACACTCTCGATCGAGTCTTCTTTCAAACAGGATGAAACGCACTTAAATCCGTCCATTCGTTTGGGAGTTGCGATGCCACAGACAGACTAAAAAAAGAATACTACCTAGTAATGTATTAGGTATATTATTATTACAGCGGAAACTTATTAAAATATTTTCATTGAAAGTGCCCAATACAGATAAAAATACAGATCTGAATAATTTATTTATTTATTAATACTTCATGCACAAATTGTACAAAGGCGGACTTAATATAAGTACTGTTCATTTTTTTTTTATTATTATTTCTAGGTGGTCTGTAATCTGTCACTATGCTTATGTAATAAAATAAAATAAACTTGAAGTACATCTTTAAGTTTCTAGGCACTTTCAATAAAAATATGTTTCATTTCGTAAATATAACTCTCAAACTGGTAATGTGGGCTTTATAAGTTTAAGAATTAATTAAAATCATACTTCAATGAGAAAACCATGATATTTGAGATTTGTTAATGAAAATAAAGTTCAAATTGTCTGTGTGTACCTACATGATTAAATTTCTAAAAGTACCTTAATTAATTATTCATAACGTTATTTGAAGGGTTTCTTATACGTTATCATTGCGTCTGTTTTAAAAATAGGGTCGCGTACTTTGTTGAAAGCAGTGATTTTTACTGTTGAAGTTCCAGTGAATTAGTTTATTTAACTTTTCACATACCGTACTTCAATCTTTAACTATCAAACGAAGCCTCCCTTATAAATATTTTCTTTTCTATCTTGTTATTTTACAATACCTATTTATAAACTATAAAATCTTCGTACATAAATCTGTTCGTTTATTAATTTCTGGTTTAAACCTAATTTATATAGTCGGCGGTTAAAATTAACTATCGGATTAACTTTAACAGATAGTAAAAAAGCTTATTAGTTGTTCTTTGCAATCGTAAAACGGAACTTTATTGCGTGATAGTGGATTTCAGCCTGTGTTCAAATTTTACGACCTTTTTACTTTAGATAGATCAAAAACTTTTGGTATTAATATTAAAAGTTTATGTCGTGAGATAATAATATGTTACTTTTTTAAGATATTGTCGTTGTGAAATTTATTGAAATGGTTCTGTTGCAAGTAGATATTGTAGAAAATAATAGTTTCTTTTTTGTGTAATAAAAAAATAAACTTGCAAATAAATGCTTTGCGAGATATATTGAATTGTAAATAAGGGCAGCATTTTATTTCATACTGGCTTCGCTCGCCTTTGTTTTATGTCGCATTTATGTTTTTTGCGCGAAACCGTAAATCTTTTTCCAAAATATATGTAGTCTAAGTTATAACATAAGCTATCTGCCAGTGAAAATCCCATGGAAATCTATCCGTTTCGGAGATTAGCCGAAACAAGCAGACCCATATAACCGTGGAAACATTCAGATATGCATTTAGTAAAAAGCTGTATTCATTTACGATATTACACATTCTCAAATTTCTATTTTGTGAACATACTTTGATTTTGTTTTTGTTTTCCTAAAATAATTTAGACTTCATAAACAACTGACAGAATCAAATGCGATAAAGACAAGTATACCTACTATTAATCTGAAACAAAAGAAACACGCATGACTACATTCCCCCATAAGTTTAGTAAAGCCATAAATAAACGCGCCTACTTCAAAATACATCAATTACTTACAAAAAAAACACTCACACACCCTGAGAAAACTGACTTCCTTTACTAAAAATAGTTTGAACTCGAGTTATACTCGACTTAAGTTTAAGTGTATCCCCTTCATGAACACCGGGATCAACTTTACCAGCGCCCCTTTATAAACAAAACATCGACTTGTTGTTTTAAAGTTTGTATAAAATGTATCAAGTCTTAAAGAGCTGAGTTTGTATAATAATGTTTCGAGAAGTACCTAATTAATATACAATCTTGTATGTAGCTGTTAACTCTTTTAGTTATGTTGTATCATTAACCCAAGACGCAAAAACAGGGGTGTTATAAGTATGACGTGTCTGTGGGTCTGTGTGTCTGTCTATGGCATCGTAGTTTCCTAATGAATTGACCGATTTAAGTGCATTTTTTAAATACAAAAAATATTTTTTTGTTTGTTTGAAAGGTGACTTGATCGAGAGTGTTAGATATAATTCAAGAAAATCTGTTCAGCCGTTTGAAGATCATCAGCCCTTTTCTTTTCGTTGAAGAGGTTTTCGAGCCGGGTGTATTTTAAATTAATTTTAGTTGGCTCCCCTTGGGGGAGGCCTTCGTCTAGCAGTGGACGGTGATAGGCTGATGATGATGATACATGAATACTTTAATTAAGTGACGAACACTAAAGTATGAAGAACATAAATAACAAGCAATCTAATACTGATATAGCTATAGATTTTTCTATCTATTCTAATATAATAAAGCTGAAGGGATTTTTTGTCTGTTTGTTTGTTTAAACCCGTTAATCTCTGGAACTACCAACCGGATTCGAAAAAATCTTATTGTATATGATAGCCAGATTCATGAGGAATGGAGCAGTGACCAGAAACGCGGGTGAAACTGTGTTGCACGGCTAGTGAATAAAAAGTAATTTACGACCTGAAGTAACTGTTGTGTTTAATTCAAATAGAGTTTAAGTTTAGAACTCGATTTGGCTTTAAACACATATTATTAACTTTATACACTAGTTGGTGTAGTCTGAACATCTTTAAAGACGCATAGTGTTGACAGAACAAATCATCTTTGTCCATTAAATTAAGCCCCCGCAGCATTCCTTTCCTTTTTATATTTTGGTACATAAAAACTATGTATTCTATGTTTGTTTGCTACATTAAAGATAAACTTCTTATAAACTATTTATTACTTAACTTCTAAAAACTTACAAACTAAAATACTTACAAAGTGTAATTGCTCATAAAATTGTGATATCGCAAAAATATAAAGTCTAGCCTTACCAACAAAGTTTAAAAAAACTGCAACAGTTGCTGTGTAAAAGTTCAAAACAAAGAAAATATATTATAAAAGTAGAAACTTAGATACCAACAATTACTCAAAACTGTTGACAGCCATTTTGTAGTCTGGTATGAAATTTTGTTTAAAAAATTAATTAATTTAGATTGCAAATTTTAAAATTGCATTCGAAGTTTAATGAATATTAGTTTTTATCTTTCATCTCTGTGGGTTTTAAATTTAAACTGATAATACTTTGAACAACTTTAATTTTTAACAGGCTTTTTATAGCTTTTCTACAATAAATAAAAAAATGCTTGGTGCACGATATTTTTATGAAAAAATATTTACACCGTGGAACATGACTATTACAAATTGGTTGATAGTAAACTTTTGATTCACACATAAAAACATAATAACAATTTTACAACGTAAAATTTTATATTTTTTTCAATTTCAATAATGGCTAAATAATAAAAAAATAGACGTATTTATTCACCTGAAAATGATAGTGAGCAGAAATTCTTTAATACTTTATTTCAAATTTAATCATGCTTTTCATTATTCTAAACAGTTTTCATTTATTTTGTATTTTTAATATTAGTTATGAAACAATATATATTATTTTTTCTAGAAAAATATTTTGAAACTTTGCTTATCATTTAATATTACAGTGTGTTCCATTGAAGGCCAAAGTTGTTAGATACAAATAGCGCCATATACACGACGACTTTCCCTAAAAGGATGGAAAACAAATTGTTATTAACTCCTGAATAAGATATAAAAGGATGTCGATGGGGATAATATTTTATGTGATTGACAAAAGCATCGTAATAACCTTTTATTTTGCCATCAAACATCGCATGTGATTAATAAAGTACATAAATGGGAAAATAAACTAAGGGAACATCCAAAGAGACAGGTTTATTACAAAGTGGAGATGTTATAATGCGTCATTGCCGTAACTGTTATTTTAGCGTTATGTTCACACGAGTTTCTGAAAGGATGGTGGCGCCATCTCTTATGGAGTAGGGGTAAATTACATCAAGATATACGCAAGCTTCCTTAATTATTATATGATTGAGTTTGTAGTGTATTATTGTATTTAATTTTTAATTCAAATTTGTTTTTTCATCTAAAGCAACAAATTAAATAGCAATATGTACGTGAGATGCGAAAGAATCTGCTCATATAAATGTTTTTAAACAAAACATTTTAACGATAAACATTAACAAACTTTATATAAACGTAAACAAGGAACTCTGAAATGAAAATTAAACAATACAAGCCCTCATTATGCCGTCCTAATGTTAATTATCAAACTCCGTAAGACATATTATACCTTCATAGAAAATTTTAGCCTCGTAATAAGACGCGCCGACATTTTGGAGCCCATGAGAACTCTGTTTTATGTATCCTTAAATTATTTAGTTACTCAGTTGACATTTTTAAGTACGACCTTGATAAATTTGAGTGGATGGCTCATTCATTATCATTACTACTATTCAAATTACTTTCTCGCGGGTGATTTTTTTTCCTTTTTTTTTTTTTGCCGGCAACGAGTAATATATTTTTACGATAGGTATCTAATATACTAATTAAATCACTTAACTAAATCCTTATTGTTAGTTTCATGATTTATACCACGTAAACGGAAGTGACAGCCCTGTCAAAGAAAGTTTGAACTTTGCGACATGATTGAAATTGATCGTGTCTATCAATGTCCAATGTCGTTAAATGCTAATCCTGAATAATAATTCCCTTTGAATAATTCATCACAATTAACTGTAAATTTTTATCTAACCCAAAGAAGAGTAAAAAACGTTACGGAAAGCGGCTACTGTAAGCTGTTTATTGGCTAATTCAGCTCACTGGTGATCGAATGGTTGCAGGTTCAATGCCTACCCAGTACACTGTGACGTAAATTTACTCTTAAAATAATTATATTATACCTTTGTTGGAGTAGTTAACAAGAATATAAGTAATAAAAATGTAATTTGGGTAGATATATATGCTCAAAATAAATTATTTCGCCAAGTCGTGCAATGAAATAACTTAAAATACTATGACAATGGTCGTCCAGTTTTATTTTGACTTATTTTATAATTGTCAAATTAACATTAAAAGTGAAGTTTTGACAACAATAAGGCGTGACGTCATGTCTTAGTATTTAGGACAACAATACATAAATCTTATTGTTTTGACGTTTAATAAAAATATACTGATTTGACTTGACAGTCATCCACCCCATTAATTTCTCACTGAAACATTGAAGTATCACTACATATTATAAAACAAAGTCTCCCGTCGCGTCTTTATGTCTGTTCGCGATAAACTGAAAAACTACTGAACGGATTTTCATGCGGTTTTCACTAATAGACAGAGTGATTCATGAGGAAGGTTTAGGTGTATAATTTGTACTCGTTCGAAGCCGGGGCGGGTTGCTAGTAGTATATATGAAGTTGCATATAATTTTTTAAGGAAGAAGGTCCGTAAGAAGGAACGTAGTAAGTTATACTAGAATTAACTTGCGACTCGTCTCAGCCCAAAGATGACAGTCTCCTATGTATTTCCACTTACTTTACTTTCTTAGACATAGGGACTACAGTTATTACAGATATGTCCTTAGCTTTTAGGGCATTAAATTAATTAATAAAGTGTGTGAAAATATAAAGAAAAACCTCTCGAACTACCTGTTCCATAATTTGGAATGAAAGTTCCACCCCCACGGGTCATCACCTCACCGGTGTCAACAGCAAGGTGGTATGTCGGACTCGAACCGACTAAAACCACACAGTGTTCCATCACGGGGTCCTAATGGGGACTCAGGTTAGGGCTGCCATCCGTCCGGGTTTCCCCGGATTTGTCCTAGTTCAGAGGGCGTCCGGGGAGCGTCCGGGCGGGGTTTTCAAAAAGCGTCCGGGTAAAACCCGGACACTCTGTGCCAAGGGACATTTATAATTATTGTTAGATGAATCGTTAACAAGCTAAAAATTTAAAAGGAATCGACGTTTTTTTTAAGGTGTCCGGGAAAGGATCTCGATTTCACTCACGTGTCCGGATTTTTTTAAGTTTTTGTCCGGCGTCGGCAACTTAAGTGATGGCAGGCCTAACTCAGGTGTACCCTAGAAAAGAAATAACTGTGAGGGTGTACGACAAGCCTAAGCACTGGATTTGAGACTGTCATTACGAATCTATATTTTAGAAATTTGACGGGCTTGTTAGGCTTGTGGTTAGTGATCCTGGTTGCTGAGCCAGAGGTCGTAGGTTTGATTCCCACCCAGGACAAATAATTCTGTGATGAGCACGATCCTTTGTTCTTTGTCTGGGTGTAATTTATCTGTAACATGTATTTATTTAGTAATGTTTAAGTATGTACATCAGCTGTCTGGTCATAGTACAGGCCCTGCCTAGGATCAGACGGCCGTGTGCGAGGTGTGTCAAGTTATTATTATTATTTATCCACTCCAGACAATAATAAATTCTCAAATTACCCAAAGAGCAGCTTACAATATTAAATGTAAATAATTTATGAAGATTCGAGCTACGCGAAAAACTAGACCATGCAGACGCTTATAAATAAGTCTACATCTCCTTCCAAAGACATTTATTTATCTACAACCCGTCTCAAACTTTTCCTTCAGACTTTTTCGTGTTCATTTCATATTGTAAAATTATCCTTTGTTCTATTGTGAAAAAAGTAAAACCGTGCGGTCATACCACTTGATTTTTTCATTAGCAGTTTTGCCACCCTTACTTGAATCACACATGAACACATCATAATTTTTAATTTTTCAAAAACATTAATATTAATTTAATTTTGAAACAATTAATAAATAATAAAATATCTGATCTTAAATATCCCCAAAAACGTTAACGAAAAAATAAAATCTAATTAAAGATCTCCTTTTTAAAAGATTGTTAAAAAATCATATTTTTTTATCTCTACATATTATAAAATAAATTCCCTTGCGTCTGTCTGTCTGTCTGTTCGCGATAAACTCAAAAACTACTGAAGGGTTTTTCATGCGGTTTTCACTAATAGACAGAGTGATTCATGAGGAAGGTTTTGGTGTACAATTTGTACCCGTGCGAAGCCGGGGCAGGTTGCTAGTATATTACTAAGTGGTAAACAAGGGGCCGACGCCTATAAACACGCGCAACATTATTTATATCCTCACAGTTATTTAAGGCTATTATATGTTACTGTGTAATTATTTTACACCGAACTCAATTCTTTAAACCGCATGTGGAATAGTAAAGTCAGCAAAAAAAAGTCGGTACAAATAATAGACCTTCGTTTTTTACAAATGACTTGGGAATATTTTAGCAGCTTGACGAGATAAGATGGGTTGATTTTTAGGTCTCAATACTACTTATTTATTAACGGTTGAGTTATCTGGACTATTTGTAGGGTACTTTTTTATGGAAGGCAGGACCGTAAATTGAAATAGAATTTACCTGCATGCTTTTAGATATACGGTTAGGTTAATACACATGCTTGCATATAATATGATATGAACTTATATTATATGTATTAGTTTAATAACATCGTTCAAGAAATCTATAATATAATATAGTTTAATATTATGAACGAAAAAAAATAATATTAAGGACAAGGACATACTAATATTTTTCATTCGGATTATAGAAACACGACCTTTCAAATGTGAACGATTATTTAATTTTTGAAGTGAAAACTTCTTTACCCACGTTGGGCACTTTTGGGATGGGGAAAAGCACTGAACTCGCATGACCGTCACGCTCAGATACATACTCGTATATGCACATCCCTAATTTGAGAGAATATCGACGTAATTCAAAATTTAGTCGAATTGAACTAAGTATGCAAAACGATCATAAATCTTTGATATTTTATGGTGAACAGAGATGCAACGCCGATTTTAGTGCTAACGTTCGTCAGAAAGCGACAAGTTTATTATATATTTAGAACAAAATACTCTAGCGGAAATCACAAAACATTGCCATTCTCTAAAATCAATAATTTTTAGTTCCGTCGCTATTCTCGCAAACCAGCGAGATGTGTGCCTATGTGTTTTTACATCTGACGTGCAGTCCTGACGACTGACTATTTTTTTTATAAATTCATGCTAGCCTAAAATATCCAAAAAGGAAGTATAGGTTTAACAGGTCACCTGGCTGACCGTCACTGCCTCGAGTTTCATAAGTTCGATCATCGCATGGTACAATCATGAATTTCAGAATTTTATAATGACGCTTCTTTTAAAAAAATATATTTTTTGATACGAAGTAGATTATATTTGATATTTGTTCAGAGTAGATTTCTTATATTCATTGTTGTGAGTGCACCACACGTAGGTGTGTATATAATATCACATAACATTAGGTCCCTCTGAAACTGTCTTTTGTAATGTCATAATAGAGGTTATCTTTCGAGTCATCTCTCGTGTCACATATATGTTGGAAATATACGAGTTTCCCACCCCTACCATGATTCATTGCATAGGGCCAACTGTATCTGTTTCATAAGCCACTGAATCGTAACCATTTGTTTTCGATTAATGTCCGCACAATTGCGAGACGAGCCGATGTTAATTGAAGTGTTCCGGTCTTTTCTGCTGGCCGTATTTACGTTTTTTTTTGTAACTTCATGTGCGTGAGTCTTTTTTTTTTGTAGTCTTTATTATTTTGTATTTCAATTGTCGTAATTATTTTAACTATTACTTTTAAATATGCACCTAACTGATTTTTTCTCTACATATTTCTATTAAAATAACTGGGTATTGCAATGGCGTGATATTTAGAGAGGGGCATAGCAAAAAAGTCCTATTTGTTTTTCGTTGTCTGTGTTGTTGAGGAGTGTTGCAAGCGTAAAATATTTTAATAAGTTGGAGTAATTATTGGCCACCTTGGTAATCGTTTAAAAATATTTATATATACAACATTAGCATTATATTACTGTCAATAAATAATTTCAACACTATTTTATTGGGACAATTTTAATAAATTACTCTTTGCTTTAGCGTACTTGAAAAAAAAACATAAAAACAAAAATTTTAATAAAGGCTAAAAATTTAATTAATTTAAAAAGATTCACGTACATCAGTAGTGTAGTACCAAACCCAAATATAAATTCTCAGAGCACATAACACAGTTACTCAATCGCGCTCAAATAAACAGCGAACGCTCTAACACTTGAACGCGACTATCACCAACAAATCTTAATTAAGTGCCACGACCCGTAGTTTCATTCATTCCAGTTAAATTAATAAAGGTTGGGTTAAAAGCACATTACATAGATAAACAAATAAACTCCCAACACCATACTCTTGTTAAGTTTATATCTCGTTAAGATTATTAAACAACAAGGTTCTATTTAAATTTCGTTCAAATATACCATTGACATGTATTTTGTTTTTACATGCAACTAATTTGGCAAAGGCATAAAGCGCGCGGCCTGGGTTGGTTGTCTTAAAAGCTCATTACATAGATAAACAAATAGACTCCCAACACCATACTCTTGTTAAGATGATTACACAACAAGATTCTATGTTTGAATTTCGTTCAAATATATGTATATTATTGACATGTATTTTTTTTCATACAAATAATTTGGCAAAGGCGTATCTACCACGCGCGGCCTACTCGGTCAGCCATATTGTATGTGCGGTAACTTTGGCCTATAAACATTTGCAACATCATCATTCGCGTGTTGCCAAGTTAAAAAGGCTACAAAGGTATATCAAACAGTTTACAGATAGACAGATAGAATATTATATTCTTTAATGTACACCACTAATAACATACATACAGTTGTATTTTTTTTAAATGAGTACAATGGGTGATC
Organism: Euplagia quadripunctaria; assembly: GCA_963859945.1. NCBI lineage: Eukaryota > Metazoa > Arthropoda > Insecta > Lepidoptera > Erebidae > Euplagia > Euplagia quadripunctaria. Next base: position 5,037,460 of record OY982584.1, read on the forward strand.
TTATCTTATAACAGAAGTTTAAAAAAGAATACATTCGCCCACTTTGTCAGTTCAGCGTCTCCTTACAAACTCGTACTCTAGTTACCGCAGAATTGCAACACAAAAAGCATATCTGACTCTACCCACGCTCCTATTCTTCTTTTAACTTTCTAACCTCCATTTGTATCATCAGAAGAAATACCTCGTTGCTTTGTATGTAATCTTACCATTAATTCAATCCCAATTATAAAGAGTACATACACTTTTTCATAATCACATTGAATAATATAATTTAACTAATATGAACTGCGCCTTTTGATCATGTTACAGGTCAAAACAAATTTATTTTGCACTCATACAAAAGTACAAGATATTCAAGGAGTGTTATAACAAATATAAAAAAGGTACACACACATTCATATTTATTAAATTAATTACCATAGCGACAACAAAAGTCCAGGAGAAATAAGCCAAGGGAAATGGAACAAAGAAACTTCTCAACTCTGGCTCAAACGAATCTATTTAAAACAGATGAACAAATGCTTTATTAAAATCAATAAGAAAAGTACAATAGGTGCTTGTAATAATATTAACTTTTGTGTTTGAAGTTTAATTGTTCTAATAGGGTGTCATCCAGAAGTGGATATTTCGGATATTCCTGTTGTCAAGGTCCTTGAATTCTCACCTGTTTAGTCTTCCTTGCTGTCGTAAAATTATGAGTAAGAGCACTGGCATTTTAAATTATTGAAAATTCTCAGTAATCGGAAAAAACTGTATTATGTACATGCGACATCTATATAAGACGAAGGTCTGACAGAACATGTATTTGACTTAATATCTCTATATTTATATAGACTCTATATAGTTGATGGTTACGTGAATTTAAATGATTTGATGATGTGATATTGAATTAAAAATAGTTACTTACTGCATTTTAAACATATCTGCCTATATGATAGTACTCGAGTATTCCGTCTCATTTTAATTGCAATGTAACTACGGAAACGTAAAATTACAACTAATAAGACGAATCTTAATAGCTTTGCTATCAAGGGCCAACAATTATTACAGCAATTATTTATTTTGTACTTTTTTTTCTTTTTTTTTTAAGAGTAATCTCGTTAACCCCTCCAGCTAAGCTTAACGCTTGTGTTAGGAGTGGGTTCACGACGGTAGTGCACTGGGTGGGGTTCGAACCCGCAACCACTTGATCGCAAGTCCGACGCCTTAGCCATTATGCTACCACCGCTTTATAAAATGAACACTTTGTAATTTAAATGGAGTTGGTGTTAAAACAAAACAAGCTGCTAAAACAGCAACATTTTTTACACATTTTCTTTCTTTCTTACACATTTTCTTTCACTTATTTTCTTTCTTACACATTTTCTTTCTTATTTTCTTTCTTACTTTCTTTCTTTCACATTTTCTAACAAGGTAAACTAGCCAATATAGTCAGCCATTCTGACTATATTGGCTAGTTTCTACCGAAAGAAATATTATCCCGAATTATGCCGGTCATGGCCGCCCTATTTATAAACAGGGAAAGTTGGCAATGGAATTCACTTGAATTTATTATTTCCGAATTTGTAATCGTGTTAGAGTTTAATTTCGAAGGGCCACTGTTGGACTATTACGCTTCTGGGAATATGTATACGTGTTTTGGAAACGTATTTTTTTGGGCAATAAAATGAAAAAGTAAATGTTATTAGGGTCCGCGCTGTTTTTAATATGATACTTTTTATTTGGGTTCTGGTTATATTAAAAAATGTGGATAGCGAGGCCTGTGACACCCCAATTACTTAGTATAATTTAATTAAAAGACTGGAATTACTATTTATCTCGTTTTAGTTTTAATTTACAAAAAAAAAGTGGTGCAGCAATGTTAAAATAAGTGGTATATTAAAAGTAGTTATTTAAAACTTCAAATTTCGAACTTAAATTTGAATTTTAATGTTTCACATGTCAAGTTTGATCCACTTCTAAGCAACTTTTTAAAACTACTCACTGAATTCATTCCATAAGTCTCAAACTTTTATTTAATTCGATAACTTTATTTTTAAGTGGCGATAAGGCACACAAAGAATAAAACCTACACAGCCAGTATCGTGTAACATATCAAATTAGAAATATTTGCTGTTCCCACAGGTTATCAAATTCGAAGTTCAGTGGAATAAGATAACCGGCATTGTTCTTAACGCCAGGTCAATTGCAACTCGACCATGTTTACTTTTCAAGTATGAACTCTTTGTTCGATGACCCACTTTGTTAATTTTTAACGTCTACAAACCTACTTTTAAATGAGATTGTAATTTTACAACTTTTATAGGGCTGCCAAGATACTATTTGTTTAAGCAATACTAGTACTTTAATATGTTTCGTAAAGCTTAGGTCGTCTAAGATTGGCTTAGAACCGGTTTTCCTTACTTCAATCAGTCTGGATACAAGTTCTTATCTGTAATAAATCTAGATACATAAAAACATGATAGTCAAGTCTTGAAGTAAATAAATATGAGTTGTAGAATGTTGTAGAGAAGGTCGGGTTACTAAGGAGCAAAGTTTGTAGCCCGTAGTCAAGACTTCGTCACTCTTCGTCGGCGAATCGAATCTTCTAAAGAAATAAATCATTTTTCATAGTTGGATATAACGGCAGCAATATCCAATATTGGACATACTTTCATTAATTTCCAAGCCATGGAAAATACCGTTACTATTGAAAGCTATGGTGTATGAAACGCTTTATTCGTCGACCTACATAATGGTTTAATGTTTAACTTTTTAAATATAGAATAGAGAAAGTATGGTACTTTTTCAAAGGAACTAGCATTCCATTTTTAAGTTTAAAAATTTTGTCATTGCGTTTTGTTTATGGTCTGAGTAACGAGGTTACGACATTAGTGCCTCGGGCTCACAATGCCGCTACTGTTTTTAATTTGAATGTTTTAGTTCACTAAATTCCTCGGAATTTTTAATAAATGATCATTGCGTTTGTCTCATTTACTTAAACTGTTCAAAGGGGTTTATTGTATGTTCAAACCCACGCGTCGGGAAATTATAATAAGTAGGAAACAACACTTCTGAATATTCCAAATTAGCTGTTTTGTCACTAATAAAAAATACAAACTCAATGCCATGTAAAACACGACCGCCTATTATTATAGAGGGAGCCATTATTACAATACGTGTGAATACAGACAAAAAATGTGGCCAGCAACGAACCGCTTAATAACGTGTTATTTGTTTTCACTTTTTGGCGCGCGTTATAACGTTTTTGCTGTAATGTGAGTCAACTTTTATTGTAAATTTTTGCGAATGTGCTCATTTATGAAATGTTTGGAATAAAAACGTGTAAGCTTTTATTGTTAAAGCATTTACGGTATTTATTTTATGACGTCTGCTTTGAATACACAGCCATTCAGTTACATTAATGAGTAGGTATCTACTATTTTTCTTTTGTTTCATAGATTCATTATTTATTTTGCTGTTTTGTAAATGTGTATAATATCATCTGTGTACGGTGGGAGTCTACAAAAAAGGTTTTATAAAACCGTACCGTTTAATATTCGGTACCGCGTCTTGCTGCGGTATTTTTGTTGCATTACTTTTACTACCACTAAGGTAACATGGAGTTGTACATCTAAATATTTAAGACCATAAGTATACTATTCTTTGGATTTGCTATTATTGAAGACTTTTACAAGTGCCATGTAACGGCACGTTACCTTCCATCTACTAAAGGAAAATGCTATTGAAGCTGATAAACTAAAAGTAAAAAAAAAACAAAATACATTCTTTTACACGTTTTTAAACGTTTTATTTCTTTAATAAACAACACTAGTTTGAACCATTTATCGTCAAGGAACCCCAACGCATAGCAATTATAGATACTAAATCAGTTAGAACGAAATAAAATTCATAATTGTTGGTGAATCACTATGCGGTTGCGGTTTTGATCGGCTGACTCACGCCCAAAGGTGGTAAACGTGATGATTCAATTAGAAATGCACTTTTTTCCTTAACCTTCAAAGTAAAGCTGAAGCACTGCAATGCGTACATTATTACCTAACTTTTAAAATATTATTACAGTTTGATGCATCATGGTAATTCTAGAATTCACGAGTACTTATTTTTAATTGAGTTTTGTTGAATTGAAAATTGAATGCCAAGACATTCAATATACTAACTTTTAAACTTTCGCGTTCAAAGATATACATACCTTGAAATTGCTTGACGTTTTGACCAGGTTGCAACTGTCAGCCTGAGAAACAAGGTATGTAATACTTATTGATCGCGTTATAAGTCATTAAATAAATATAGGAACTGAAGTAAAATCACACTTCTGAGTATATTCAATAATTAAATACTGATGAATGTTTGGAAACGGCGTTTATCACTATGTACCTTTTACTTATGTAAACTGCCACAAAACAGGCTGGCACAAACTTTATAGTTTGTGCCAGCCTGTGTTGTGGCAGTTTTCATCTATACTCAATACGTTTATTGCACACCATAATGTTATAAAGTTGTTATACTTAAGGTATTTCAGTTCATTATGGACCTTGTCGGGCATGGCAGCTTAGGAGAGAGGATGAAGTTATTTTACACATTTTATGTTCGTATCATTATATAAATAAAACTATTAAATTCAACTTTCGTTCAAATGATAAACGAGTTTTAGCTTTTTTATATCATTATTTATCTTATTATGTAATTAAGGTTGTTTTCGTTATTATTGACTAGTTATTATTAGTAGTAGTGTCACTATCTAAAATGCTCTCTTTCATTACTTATTTACGACCATTATCTCTTCCATGATTTACATTGAAAATCACATTTCGCGATATTTTTCTTAAGTTATATCTTATAGTTCACAAGATTGAACAACCCCTGAGAAAGGGGAGTTTCAGTTGCCTTCGATCCTGTGTCGGGTTGTCATGCAAAGCTGAGGAAAGATTCTAATATTACAATTATGAATATTGCATTAATTGCAATAGCAGATGCGTTGTCGGAAACATTGTCATAAAAATTTGCATTTTTGATGAAAAAAGTACCATTACCTAATTAGGTAATTGCCTTGAATGTGGTGTTGATAGAAGATATGCAATATATTTTAATGTAATGTGTCCGGAACGAGCATCTGCGAGCGTCGTGTTTTAATGGAAATAAGAGGCTACTCGTTGGAACTTGGACTACTATTTAAATAGTATGTTGTCTAATCCAACGACAGAAGAAGTTAAATGGTTAAATTAAATTGGCTGATTTAGGCTTAAGTAGGTACATAGTGATGTAGTTTTAAGACATGGTTACTTATTCATGTTTCGCTGTATTGTTTGTTTAGTAGTAGTTTAGTGTTTTATCCATTTGGGACGATGTAGTCTCTCAGCGACAAAGTCCTTTTAATAATAAAAGAGAGAAAAAGATTAAACAAACCCAAGGTTTTCAAATTATCCGTATCGACAAGCAGCTGTGATTACCGGGCAAAAATATTTAGACTGACTATGGTGGCTGACTAGTACTTTCTATCTAACACAATCAAATGACAAAAAGAAAATAGTCTTAAACATTAAAATACCTCCAAAATACAATGTATGTCATGATATCTCGAAATACCAAGTGTCTACCTACATCCATTTGAGATAATATCCTCAAAAGCATTTTACTGAGAACTCGAGAAGGAGGACCGTTATGTGATAACGTCAAATGGCGTCGTAACATGTTATCAAGTAGGTTTCTGCGTACATATATATAAATAATCATATAATGTAACATGTATGACACATTCTGCTACTCGAATACATGCAGACGAAATGTGACGGTTGATTATTATATAACTAGCTATTCGCCGCAGTTTTACCCGTGTTTATAGTCACTGCTCCACTCCTAAGAGTTGTAGCGTGATGTTACATATCCTATACTAATTCTCATGAATCTGGCTATCATATACAAAAGATAGATTTTTTCGAATCCGACTTGTAGTTCATGAGATTAGCGCGTTTAAACAAACAAAAAAACTCTTCAGCTTTATTATACTTAGTATAGATTTTCCTTACACTTTATTAAATTATTAGTTAGTATTTTTTTCAAATAAATGACAATAAATACCTCGATATTTACTACTAGTTTCAATTTGACTCGATCGTTACTATAATAACGTTTTAATTAGTTAAAGTGTTATAATTTAATTTGTTAATCAGCTAATTTATGTCGGTATCAATATTAAAGTCCTTTAACTATATATTGACATTCATTCATTATTGATTATGAAAGTTTTAATTAAAAGTGATTGAGTTGAGTTGATAATTAATTTAAGAAGTTTTATTCTGTTACTAAATATCGATTTAATATGGCCGACCCTCGAGTTATTTTTGCTAAAACATAATATATGTTCTCTTTTTCTTTCTTTGTATTTCGTGTTTGCTACAAAACCTTTAGAACCTAAGACGAAATAAATAGTTTCGAATTATAAGGGGTATACCGGGTTTAACCAGGCTTGGCCGAATACTTTGTTAAAATTTGCCTGCACTTTTTATAATATAATAAACTACCACTCAAATGCAATTTTTCCTTTTTAGTATTAAAATTTATTTCATTTCCTGTACTCCGTATTTTTATCCTTTACCCGTACTCCGTATGACTTAGTACATTTAGGACCTCATTTCTTTTTTTTAATTAAATCAGTATGTGTGTGAATATAAATTTTGGGTTGGGTTTCCTAATAACCAAAGTCAACATATATTTTCTAATATTTTCAACGTTTTGTAAAAATAATATTTTTCTTCTTTTCAGCTGATCCGTTGCCAGGCAAGCACGTACCGCTAGAGAGCTATGAGAGCGAACTGGAGAGGGAACACGCTCTGCCTACGTCCGTCCCCAACGCCGACATACTCAAGACTAACAGCAACCCGACGTATCATAAACCGAGGTAAGCTTTGACAAAAACAATGTTACCAAGTCATTACCAGAATAATTTGTTTCCCAAACAGTCCGTTCCGTTGAAATAAAAAATAATTATCGTAAAACCCAGAACGGGATAGGTCTAATCGCGATTTTACGCGACGCGTAAAACGGTCAATTCTTTATTCGGCCTGCGTAAAAAGGTAGATTTCTCACGCGCCGTTTGGTACGTTCAAATCGTAAAATTGGCATATCTTTTATATCTTTTACGTAAGATTAATTTTATACAGGGCTGGCAAATTTAAAAAAAATGTAATTATGTATTATTTGTTTGAGTAAATTGTACAGTTATTACAGTGAAATGTTAACTGTATATACATTTAACCCAGATAAAATTTCACTAAAATAATAGTTCCGACAGAAGAATTACATGTGTAGCCTTAGAAATAACATTTTATTTCTCGTCTGCATTGTAATGTGAAAATCCAAACGTGAATATTCATATGAGGGCTCTTATTTTCTGTACAAAGAGCAGAAACTGAAACTTCAAACTTATATATCCAATACCTTACCTTTGCCATCCAGAACAAAACAAAACTTTTCCCTAGGGATGGAAAATCAACTTTTACGCGAGGAAAACCGCAGTCAAAACCTAGTACTTTAATACAATAATACAAGCAGTGAAAAGTCCTTTTTCGTTTTATTTGCATCAACAGAGAGAAAAACAATTTAAAGATTAGAACCAATAGGTACCTACTCTTTTTAACCCTTTCGAATAAGCTAAATGCTTGTGTCAGACGTTAGACTTTATTTTTATTAAATAAAGATGTATAATTTACGCAATTTCAGCACAGCCCTAGTGTAATAGACATAATCTCCAAACAAATAAACTAATTGGATATTTTCTCGCTCAACCAGTATAATAATTTTAAGACGATATCTTTAAACGTCATTTCCTACGATTTTATTAAGGCGAGAAAGTTAAATTATTTTATTACTTTATGTATAAACGAGCTGTTACTCGTGGCTTCGCTTGCATTAACGTATATTTTATCAAACTTGACGACCTCCTTAAAGTTATTTTTCTGACTGTTTGTACGGGTGGAGATCGATTCAGTATATATATATATTTTTTGATGGTATAGGGCAAACGAGCAGACGGCTCATGTTGTGACGTTAAATGACTACCGCCGCCTATGGGCACCTGCAACTCAAGAGTCATAAGTGCGTTGTCAGCCTTTAAGGTGGGAGTAGGGGAGGGGGGGAAGGATTGGTCTAGGAGGGGAGAGGGAAGGGTTAGGGCCTCCGGCAACCTCACTCACTCGGCGAAAAGCAACGCAAACATTGCTTCACTGCCGGTTTTCTGTGAGGCAGTGGAATCACTCCGGTCGAGCCAGCCCATACGTGCCGAAGCATGTCTCTCCCACGTTATACTGTATTTAACGCGAACTGGCCGTGTCAGCCTGTGACCACGGCCAGTGCAACCCGGTCGAAACGTCAGGCAATTCAGAGTTAATACCTATTGATCGTGTTCGTTCCTGTATAAATAAATAATCATATACATATCATGAAACGCTAAAGTTTAACAGTTTGTTTCAATTTAGTAATCTTATTTAGTTTATTTCCTGAAAGTATTCATAAAATAATTATTTTTTATGTTTTGCTGTATATTAGTATGAAAAGTTGAATTACTGTTGTTTTTTTAAATTTGTAAAAATATGTACATATTACATAAATAGGTATTAAATTACACTAATAGTTGTAGGTAATCCACTTTACTAGGGAAATAATATGTAGGTAGCTACATACCTATATCTTCTTTTATACATTTTGTATCTAAACTGAAGATCGACACGGCACCCATTGCTGACTGCTAGGCTATAATAATATGTTATATGGCCAGGTAGTCAAGTCTGACGGGGGTCCAGGGAATTCCTTCGTATGTTATACCTGAACTCCCGGTCATTGACACACGTCACGGAACACCGTGTGCTTTTAGTCGGTTCGATTCCGAAATAACACCTTCGCCGAGCGCTCGTATCTTTCTAAAAAGTCAATTGGAACCCGACTGGGCACGCAAGTCTATGAAAGACCGCGGTAAAGCCTGGCATAGTGAATATTTTTAAACTAGAAAGAAAATCGGCTAATTCCAGCTGTTGTCAGTCTCCAGCTGTTGTCAGTTTCCAGCTGTTGTCAGATTGAGTTACAGGGATGCGACCCTGACCTGAACTAATCAACAAACCTTTCCTTTCATTGCCTTCCCTTTACATTTTAATACACTGCCAATTTTCCCATTTTGCATTCCGACAGTACCCGGTTGACAACAATAGGCGTCTATTAGACGAGTGGGACCAACTACTCATCTCTGCATACCCCTTCTGGGATACAGATGAGAGTGTGTATGTAGAAGATAGTGTGAGTTCCTCAAAGGGATTAGGTTGGCTAACACCGGTAACCGCTTTCCATCAGACGAACCGTGTGCTTGATTGCTAACTTAGTTGTGAGTATAAAAGACGACTGTGTGAGTAACTGATTATAATTTAAAGTGCCCACTTTTCGCAATAAATGAACCCATTACGCGAATAATAATAAAAAGTTGCGGTGATTTGTTAAAAGAAGTATTTTACTTAATTAATGTTTTAAGACCTGGTTGTTGTTCTTAAAATTAATTGCAACTACTTAAATATGAATTATAATTAATAGTATTAAGATTTTTTGCTCTGGCTTTATTCTCATAATTACCACTTTTACTTTCAAGTTAATGTGAAATATTAATTACTCTTATTTGCTTTTAAATTATCATTGTAATGTTTTAAGACGATTTATTTTTATAATTACCTAAATTACGTTTTTAAGCAGTGATAACCGAATAGTCTAACTATAGGCGTCTCACTGCGGTTTATTAAGTTCGATCCCCAGCCGCGCATTTATGTCTTTTCGAAGATAATGTATTTTTTTTAATTATACAATATCTGTTTTACAATAATAAACTAAAAATATTTAAATACACATAAACTAAAATGAAATAAACAAAAAATACGGATTATTTATATGCATGGGTCATACTCATAGAAATTCCTCTACGTCATCGATTGGTAACGTTCACTGAAGGGTGGCGGAATTGCACGGCATACTTATTATAAATTAATTAGCACTATATTTAACTGTGAAAGAAAACATCGTGACAAGATAAATATCGAATATTCTCCATTGTACCTGCGAAAGTTTCTGAAGTCTGTCAATCCGAAATAAGCTAGTGTGAACAATGAAAACCGTGATTTATTATATTTACTCCGAAGTCAACCTGGAAAATGTCCTAAGAACGTACGTTGAGATTTAGACAATTTAAAGGTAAAATAATTTAACTTTGGCAACATTATGTCTCTTAATGTTCCTTTTTACTGCATAACTTTTTAAATTTCCCCAATTCGCGCAGTATTTTTTAACTTTCAATTGTAACTTAACTTGGTAGGCCGTTTTTATTATTATTATTATTTTAAGTGCCCAGCGCGACCTCGACCATTTCTGGTCTTTTGAAGCGCACTTGTGCTTTACAGTTCACTGCTCAGACTCTGCCTCGAAGCCTGACACTGCTCAGGCTTCGAGAAACCTCCAGATCCTAACAGCAGTGATTGATTGTTTGTAGGTGGGCCTAACTTGTAAGTAGTTAATTTTGTTCTTAAGCTTTTATAATTTATTTTTATTGGTATTTTCTTTTTCAAGTTTCTTCGCAATCGGCTCAGTAGTTTTTGCGTGAAAGAGTAACAAACATCCATACATCTATACATCCTCACAAACTTTCACGTTTATAATATTAGTAGGATATGAAAAAGAAAGTGTATAAACGGACTAGTCAGTATCCTGTATAATTCTTTAACAAGTCACAACATTTAAGGCTCTAGATATAGGGTGTCCCGATACTGTCTTGAAGGTTAGCAAACCTCCCACTATCAACACCCACACTACGAATTAGTAAACGAACAATACTAAATGTTTTTTTTTTCAATACAAAAAGGAATAAGTGGTTCAACTGAACCATGAATATAATACTATCGGAACAAAGAGTGCCTCCCTCCCCTCCTAGGAAATTTTCCTTTTATCGTACACTCGATCAATCAACGCGATATCGATTGTTAATTCGCGGAAGTAGGTTTCAAACAACGACTCTCAAAGTTTAGAGGAAGTATCAATCATTTGTACGTTTCTGATACGCTTCATTTAATTTGAGTTGTAACAATTTCATTTTGCAACTCAATCTTCATCTATTTTGCTGCTGAGATGTTTGAAACTTTGTACTCGTATAAACAACCAATGATGTATAACATAACAATAAAAAATCAAAAATGAAATGTGGTTATCAGAACAAAAGAAACTTTTACGTGTAAGCTTCAGTATTCTTTTGAGTTAATTTACACTTAATTACGTGGTTTTTCCTTTCTTTTACACACATTACTAGTATTCTTGTGTACCCCTCCAGCTAAGCTAAATGCTAGTGTTAGGTGAGCTCGAACCCGCAACACTTGATCGCAAGTCCGACGCTTTAGACATTACACTACCGCCCGCGCGCTTCAAACGTAGATCCAAAAATCGCTTTTTGAAATAGAAACTTCTTTAGCGGCGTTGTGCACTTTTTAGGATGGGTAAAAAATGTTAAACTCGCGTCAGGACACGTGGCCTGATCGAAAATTCGTAAGACGGAGCCGAGTTTCTTATATTTAAAAAATATAACATTCGAAATTCAAACATTTATGAGCGGCCAGGAGCGCAGAACTTCCAGTGTACCCTATGTATTATATACATTTAGATACGTTATTACCTACTTTTTATTTTTAACTTAAATATAAATATATACGAGGGCTACACTGAAAATTTCGGGAATCAAGGAAGTGACACAACATTATAATTATGTACTTATACGGGAATTAACGCGATCACGAAAAGGTATTACATACCTCTGAATTGCCTGACGTTTCGACCAGGTTGCACTGGCCGTGGTCACAGGCTGACTGATAAATAATAAAAATGACAAATAAATGGTATTCGATTTTTAAAACCAAGGAGTTTTCAATTAAAAAGATTTTAATATGATAGGAATAGTGGAAATATTCCATTCCCGATACTTTTAGTGCAGCCTATGTACAGATGTGTGTGTGTGTATGTACATGCAAATACATTGTGCAGTTATGTTTTCACTTCTGACGTGCAGTTCTACGACTGGCTGTTTTTTATCTAAACGACTTCAATAAGTGAGACTTTTACATAATAAATGAATAATACCATTAAACATTCCTTGACTTCACTCCTTTCCATTAAGGGGTGCCTTGTTTGTTTTACACCTTTATAATAATCGCTGGTCGATTTAACATTTTGAGAATCGCTGTGTTAATAAAAAGCTATTATTCGGCTTCATTATTGTTCAGTCAAGACTTATTCAAACAAAGACTAAGTTTTTTGGCAGTACGCTCAATCCTATGTCAAATATTTGACCCGGTTAAATGTTTCACTTTCATTGTTCTGAATACAGAGTTTGATTGTGATTGTGTTACAATTGCTGGAAACTGTGTTTTATATTAATGACTTAATTAACTTAAATCAATGTTTTTAATATATTTTATGAAAGAACGGTTTATTTACTGAGACTTTCAGTTCCAATAATGAACTAAATTTAAGAATATTTTTCTTAATACTTGTTATAAGCATAGATGAGAATTTCTTTCAAAGGAACGTTAAAAGAATATTACATGTTTGTATCTGTTTCTTGGACGGAAAGATCACTTCAAGCGCTCATTGTTTGCCTCGAACGAACTCATAGAAAAAATTAATGAAACAAGGGGTTGACTCATACGAGAACGAAAGGGTTAGCTTACGAAGTAGTTGTATTGTGGATAACATCAATAAGGTTTCAATTTCACTACTGGCTCGTATCTATACTAATATAATAATATTATAAAGCTGAAGAGTTTGTTTGGTTGAACGCGCTAATCTCAGGAACTACTGGTTCCAATCGAAAAATTCTTTTGATGTTGGATAGCTCATTTACCGAGGAAGGCTATAGCCTTCTATAGATATAGCCTATAGGCTATATTATATTACGCTATACCAATAAGAGTGAAGCAGTGTCCATAAACGCAGGTGAAACTGCGCGGACGGCTAGTACTTTTATAAAGGGTTTTTAACGTCAATAATCGTACCATGTTTTGCTAGTGTCGTTAATCTGCTCACAGAAGTATCTTGCCTTTATGACACCCATGTTTAGGCAAATTATAATAGGTATTTATTGGACGAAAAATTCAGGAAATACCGTCCCATCCGGGAATGGAACAGCGACCGTAAACAATATATGCTACTACAAACAATAAAAGGCTGTTATGGTCTAACTATTTATTTTTTCTTAGAATCTAAATAGCGAAGCCTCCGAGAAAAATACTCATTTATATTTTTGTGTTTATATACACAGATGGTTCAGTTATTCTCCTCACTAGATATGTGTTTAGGACAATTATTTTTGTTGGTAATTCTGTGTCTTGGTGCATTGTGTTCTGCGTGTGGTTGTAATATCCAGACATTGAGACAGCGCTCTAAAATGTAAAATTGAAATTTAAATAAAAATCTGAATAATTTTCTAATGCTAACTACTTGTATATTACAAACTAGCTGTGAACCGCGTGGCTTCACTCGCGTGTACGTGTCTTTTTTGATTTTTTTCGCGGAACCGTAATTCTTTTCCAAAAAAAAAACGGTCAACAGAGTCGGTTGAAAACAGATAGACAAGAAAATTAAAAATTGTTTTTTTTGGTATACCTTAGAATCGTGTTAAAATTCAGATGCTTTTATTAAAAAGCTGTTATGACATTACACACAGACACTTTAATTTTATTTATTTGTATGAATACTAACACACAGGGACATAGGTTAACTTTCATCCAAAACAAAATTTGCTGTTTGCGAGGGATACAAACAAAGTGAACATGACAAAATCTACAATAACGCAAGCGAAGCCGGTGGCAAAACCTATTAACCTCAATAAAGTAACTTTAGGTATAAAAGGGTCCAATGTTTCCATACTGCCTGGAGGGTAGGCTTAATTTATGCACGAGTAATTAAACAGCTAAGTGTTTGAATAGAATGTAAATGAAAGTAAACTATGAACTCTTTGGCAACGTTACTGTGAGTTCGGTGAAGAATCTTCAACTTTTAATAAAATACGTGACAATAAAAGTTTTACAAGAATTACTGTTCGGCCGCCAAACCAGCGGTTTAAAGATTATTGTTACACACAGTTCAAACTTCACTTGCTCTATGAAATCGAACTGCGAATGTTTGCGAAAGATGTTTAGTTTAAATTTTAGGACTATGAGTTTTCTTATTACAAAACAAGTTAAATAAGAAATATAGAATTATATTTCGTCTTTTACACTTATATCGAAAGTATCTCCGACTTGAAAGTGTCAAAGTCATGCTTTTTTGAAACTGCCATTTCTTTTTCAGGTCTTTTAAAGCATAATTATCCTGTAAAACTGGTTATTTGGCAGAATTTAGGATTACAGACGTTTGCTTGCTTGCTAACTTTGATGTATAAAGAGCAATAATTATTCTTCGTAATGTTGTAATATTTAATACTTCAATATTTTAAGACATTTATTTAGCGGGTTTTTCATTGTTTCACACCATGAGCTGTACGCACCACAACTAAGTCAAAAAGAGCCCTTCCGTGATTCGCACCACGGTGCGAATTGACGAAAAAAAGACATAGGCCGATTCATATCATGGTGCCAAACAGCCAATTCAAAAAGACTCCATGTGCGATTCACAGCGTGGTGCGAAGAGCTTGTGGTGTGAAACAACAAAGTACCCATTTAGCACTTCTTGCAAAAGCACGCCTAAAACAATAAGAATTTAAACTCGCCCGCTATCCTTAAATAACTCGCCATTTTCGTAGCCCTCACAACGACTTATAAGTCGTTGCTAAAGTCAAGTTAGTGTGATTATGCAAATCGCCAGGAGTTACAAAGGGCACGACTCACGACTAATCGTGTTTGTAATCAGTTTTGCGATTTAAGTCTTGCACAATCGTAAAGCAAACAGCGAGTGGATCGCATAAAAACTACGTAGGAATTCAACGATGGTTGCCATTAAAATTTCTGAGATTTAATTAAATATACATACCTACCTTGTTAGGGTTACAATCAAGCAAAATTTCGTTATTTGTAGTGGCAACCCTAAGGTCGACACATGATGATATTAAAAAAAATCAGGTAAATATTTTTTCGGAAAACATTTTTATTACCGCCACTACTATGCGCGATCAATATTTCATCTGCTTATTACCAGCCTCGATACAAGTATTCCAAAGTTGTTCTACTAAGTATTCGATATTTTACTATGTTTTAAGCGACATTTACATCCTTATATCATCTAGTGGCGAATAGTGAAACTAAATAAGTTATCCCATTCAATGTTAAAGTTGTGTAATATTTTTATAGCCGTATTGTTTCAGCTTCAATAGCCTTTGAATGCTATATTATTATTTAAAAAACAACAAAACAATTTTTGTTAGTTTTTTTAATAACAAAGACAATAGTTATCTTGGTATTTAATCAGATAATGATCTGCAATGCGCCAGTGGCGCTATCTACTAGTGAGTTATGTTACTATTTTTATCTTTTTTTTATCAGTGCTAATAAACTCTAACAATGTTTATTTGTTTGAAGGCGCTGCTCTGAATATACTACCTAATAGAATTTGAAAACATCTTTTTGCATTACACAGACTGGTAATAAACTGTATAACATTACGGTACGTTTCATAGAAGCTGAGCAGTAACTACAAAACGTGAACCAATGTGGTAAAATGTATGTTAGTCCGCGAAGCGAGATGTACCTATAATTTTTATTTTCATAAAACCGCCGGGCACTCCTACGAAAAGCATAAAAATGCTAGCATGAAACATTACTATAAAAAAACTGTTTTGTATTAGTGAACATCAACAGGTTGATGTTCACTAATACAAAACTAGGTAGTTTAAACTAAAATTTAGCTTTTTCTTTACTTACTTTCATTAAAATGCGGTTTGCGTACTCAAAATAAAGCGAACTGAGTGACCAAGCAGTGGCACATTGCCAGAGGCTGACATTTCCATACCAGACTGTTGTACAAAATATTGAACCCCAAATCCACGTAAATACTATCAAAGGCAGTGTCTTGTTATATTGGATATGCTCAATTTGAAGGTTCAACGACATTAAGAAAAATATTCGCATGCGGTATGGTCGTAATAAAATTTACGCTGCTATTTTAGGTCTTTAAAGTTTTAAGTTAAAATAGTCACTTGTGTTATAGGAAAAACAATATCAACGGTCGAGAACTCAGTAAGTTTATTAAATAAAAGTATTTAACCAAGAAGTGAATCCCCAAATTTTAATCAATTCTAGTACTTTAACTAGTAACATGGCCCCACATATTTTTCTTTTGCATCGGTTTCTTACACCAGATTTTAAGCTTAGTCGAAAGAACCCCTTCAGCTAAGCTTAATGCTGGTGTTTGAAATGGGTTCACCCCACACTTCAGTGTGTAGTGTACTGGAGACTACCGAGGTACCGAAGTGTATTGGGCGTGGTCCGCCTGCTACTATTTTTTACATAAGAATATAATAGATGTAAACCTACAAATGTTAGACTTTTAAAGTAATTGTAAAATCCTAGTGTACTTTATTGAATGACTACATAATTAAATAGATTTAATTTGTGTACCATAAAAAAAAAATCACAATGTTTACGAAAACGAGTTCCGTGAAATTCATGTTTCCGGAACCTGAGATTGTATGTATTTATTTCTGTGAAGTCAAACAATTCGGTGTATCGGTGTTATCAGTGTACACCATATCTTACTAACCTTACGTAGTTATAAATAGATAGGTTTTATTTGAATTTTAATGTAGTTTAGTAGATACAAGTATATATATTTCATAATTTGATGTCAAGTTTACCCTTCCTTCAATTAAGAGGGCAGTAACTGATGCCATGGTTATTTGGCTCATGTGAATAATTAGGGGTATTTTTTTTAAATGATTAAAATTACACACATATTTAGGGATCTTTTGGAGGCTTACGTGGAAGAAAACCTCTTAAAAAATTATCTAGTGGGGTGGGCTAGTTGGCTGTCACTGGATCGCGGGATGTACCATTGTAAACGAAAAAAAAATGAGACAAGTTCAAGAATTAGCAAAACCCCTTTGGTGTCTTGTATACATAATTATATGTATTTATAGAGTAAACATCAGATAATATAATTTAAAATCCTATCGTGATTAATTATAAAACAAAAAATAAATCACTGCGCTCACTGAATGTTCAACTTTTGTATACAAACCTATTAAACGCACTCACGATGTCAAAATGAAATGTTTGTTTGGCAACGGACGTCAGTAGCCAAATAAAAAATTGAATGAAATAAAAAGCGATTGTGAGACCTCATAATTCTTGGCACATTTATACATCATTCTAAAAATTTAATGATTATATCATGGTTCTCTCTAATTATTTTACAATGGCAATTTTAAATCAAAATTAAATCTGAAAAATTAGTAAGACGTAAGTTCGGCAAAATGTAATTACCCTTGAAGTGACGTATTACTGTATTTATATATTATTTTTATTAGTAGTAATATGATAAAACATTAAGGGCATTTTATTTGTCTCGTTCAAGCAACTATAAATCTTCAATGTACATGCCTTTGTAGATAGCAGGAGCTAAATACCAACGCGATGTGATCAGTATTGCGTTTGCGTATGATTAAATGTTTACTCGGAAACCCGTATTAAAGTGTTTTACATTCAAAGTTAGTCAGACACAGTCAGTGTTGTGCAGGCTGTGCACATTGAATACTTTATTTTCACAAGTTTATAAATAGGTACTATGTTAATACCATTCTTCTTGCAAGTGATATGAATTGTGGCGACTGCCGCATGCAGCATGCACATGCACCTAGCGAAGACGAGCTAAACTTCGTAGTAACTACTAATCTTGCATCGCGCAATGAATGTTCTCGCGCCGATTCTTTTGTAAAATACAAAAAAGAAATATTTATATAATACAACTTCCCAACATCAACCGTTGGGCCGCGGTCCGCCAGGCATGATCACCTAACCTGGTTGGAAGATCCTCCCTTTCTGTTGGAGGGACATAACATCCGTTCCTCCACATGAACAATTAATTTTTTTCTTTAGATAGTAGTAGTAATTGACATCATCAACAACAATATTCGTAAAATTCAAGTTTTATCCATTAATTCCGTGTGTGTATAATTTAATTTCGTTTCATCTATATTTAATGCTTGATCTACAGCTTTATTTAAATAAGTATACCTACGTATCAGTGAGCGGACCGTTTGCTTTTTTGTCAAAAACTATAAATTTAAAATTTAAAACACCACCGACTCGAAAATCTCTTCAACGATTACAAAATGCCTTACATCATTTTGGAAAAGAGCTGATACCCTTACACTGCTGGACCGATATTAACCAAACATAGCTAAGAACCACCGCAAGAAAACTGGCTTTCAAATGAAAAAAACCGCATCGAAATCGGTCCATCCGTTTGAGAGCTACGATGCCACCGACAGACACACACACAGACATCGACGTCAAACTTATAACACCTCTCTTTTTGCGTCGGGGTTTAATAACTCCCTAAAACTACTGAATTCATCTCGGAAGTTTTTCAGTTCTTAAATTCAGTGATCTTTTCCAGGCCTCCGCAGCACCACGGCGCGGCTCTCCTGGCGGGAGTGGGGGGAGGTGCGGCAGTCCCTTCGTACGCTCCCCCCGGAAGAGCCTTCTTCACACCCCCTCTGCCGCCCGAGTACAAGAACCCCTTTGCTGACAAGCCTACACTTAGAGGTGAGAAATATCATTATAATGACAACAGTTGATAGATGACACCCGTCATAATGATATAATTAGTGTATGACGAAGGTAAAAGCGATTTGTTCTTTGTTTAATTTCAAGATGCTCTGAAATACCTTGCTATCCTAAAGTGAGAGGCACCCGTAGACAGCTTGTTATTCCTAGGGTATTAGGGTAGGGTCGCCAGAGCTCTAGGGTGAAATTGAAAGGGTCGGCACAACTCTCGTGACTCGTAAGGTGCTATGAGCGTTCAGCCACTAGGGCCTTACTTGTTTAAGACCTTAGTAGTATAAATAAGGAGTTTAATTAATGCATTGTTCTTGTACTAACCCACCCAGAACGTCGAGATTCTTATTATTAGTTCAGTTCAATTGAATTTCTGTTTTTGATGTTACACTTGATTGCTGCGTTATAAAAGACCAAAAAATGGTGGAAGTAGCTTATGTTTCTCAATAAAATAATCTGGATCGCTACTTTTGTTTGAAGACACAAGTCTACAAAATTAAATTCTTAACGATAATGTTTCAGGCACAAACACAGATGGGAACAATTATCTTAATCGGCGGCCAATCCCCCCGCCTTCCCTCGGTCCAGGACATGAGAGGATACCTATCAGACCGCCCGGACAGGTATGTTACTTATTACGATTACAAAATAAGGGAATTGTTCACAACCTCTTCTAGTACAATCGTTTAAAGTGTTTTAGTCTAAAAAAAATCAGTCATGGAGTAACGGTTTGATAGATCGTTTTGATAGAGCAAACTTGGAGAAATTAACAATCAATCTAAAATACTGCAATTCTAAATCATAAAACAAATCAATAAAGCACTCATCTTATTGTGTCCTTACTTATGTTTGTATACAAAACTCTAAAATTTTCGCAAAATACACACACAGAAGGCACATTTGATGATGAAATGAGATATTTGTTTAGTAACTGAAGTCAGGCAACTAAAAACTATGAACTTTCCCAACTACATCAGTCTCAAATCATCAGAAAACAAAGTTAGAATTGTAAATATACGTAGGTGGTCATTCATTCTCGCTCGCACTCGCTTCTTTCTATATTGAGATATTGGCTGTACCTACCTCAATGATATAGGAATCTTTGATTATTCGACAGAGTTAGTAATTTGAATGTCATTGTTTGAAATCCGTTCGTCTCTGAACAATTATTGGAGTAATAATATAGGAGTCTATTCACAACACGTAACATGAGCCTTTGTAAAGGTGCCATCTTTCTATATATATGTGAAGAGGTTTAATTTTCCAAGAATAATAATAACTTGACACGTCTCACACAAAATGAAATGAACACGTACCTATCATTTTAGGACCAATGTTTTGATTGTGTAATAAAATCTGGACAGAGAGTACATCTAGAAACGAAAACTCCTTGGCAGTTCAGAAGTTCGGCGACACCAAAATCCTGTTCCGTGTCAGTCACTAATGCGAACCTATAGACTAAAAAAACTTAATCATTTCAAGCACAGACAGACATACAAATCGGTTGATGTCTTAATTTGTACTTCTCTTCAATTGGATCAAATTATACATTTGCTTGACCCATAAATATGTTTCTTTTCCAGGAGACATCCTCGCCACAAGTGCCGGCACCTCCGCCCGCAGCCCCGCTGCCGCCGGCGGGTATCGAGCCGCAGAAGAAGAAGGCTCTGAACACGCCTAGTCATAAGGTAAGGACTGCTGTCGATAACAAAGTACTATCAATAATATAAAATACCTATTGAAAAACAAAATGAAATTAATAATGACAAAGCAATGTCGTTTTTTAACAGTATTGTTGAAACTATCTTCCTAAATAATTAATAAATACCAGAATTCATTTTTTTTTATGTTTAATTTAGTCGGAAATATACTTGAGCGAATCTATTTGTGTGCTTCACAATAACAAATGGAATGAATAAATTAAAGAAAGACCTAAAAAAAACACTAAAATAACTTGTACTAAGACTTTCTTTACTATTTTTGCAGCCTGACGAGTTAGACGCTGACGTGAAACAGCCAGGCACAGACCAGGCCAATTTCACAGACTTTGTTCCCAATTCGCTCAATATCCCGACCATATCAAGGATCCTGTCGGGATCCAATGGGAGGAAGGAAGATATCCCTGACGTCCTCCTAAGGACCGTCACAGCGAAACCACAACACAATCAAGAGAAGACTTCAAAGAGTGACATTTACGTAACGAAAGATGCTGGAGTGACTCTAAGTGACTCCAATAGGGATTCTTCAACTGAAGGATCAGTTTTAGCTGTACTAGATCCAGAAATGAACAATCTAGATAGACCTTTAGTCATAGACCAAAATGGCGAAACAAATACAAGAAGAAATCTTCAGTATGCGACTAATAAACAACCAGATAGAAACGATAGTAGAAAGGACGATTATACGCCAGCTACTACCATTGGATTTGAGCTAAAAGATCCTGAAATGTCAACAGAGAGGTATCACAACTTGGCCAATGTAAATTCAGACAAAAAGATTTTGAGACAGGATCCAAAGAACAACGGGCCATTGCAGAGGCCTGGAGCGGCCTGGCCCTTCGCTTGGAACCTCCACATTTATTTAGCGACTGTCATGTTTACTATCTTGGCAGTCTACTCCATATTTAAGATTTTCTGCTACAATAAGTACACGCATTTATTTACCCAAAACTATTTTATAATTCTACACTTAATATTAGTTCTCGTTTGTTTATTGAGGATTTTCTACATGTGTTACGATCCGTATAACATCAATAATTCTCTCCCCAAGTTCATCAGCGAGATTCTACTTCACGTTCCCGAAATTTTCCTCAGCACAGCGTTCGCTTGTATCATACTGTTTCTGCTTACAAATAGCATTAATTTTAAGAATACATGCTGTGCATTCCTCCTTCGTCCTAGGATTATAATTATAGGTGGCAGTCTCCACTTACTATCGTGTTTAATGTTGCATATCTTTGAAAGTAGTAATACAATAACTAGAAATACGCACGGCGTTGAAAAGAGGGTATTAGGTCTTACGTGTCAAATAATATATATTATAGTATGCCTAACATTGGGGCTATGCTATCTCTATGTATATAAAATGCTCAAAACTGTTCTTCAGAAAAAGAGCCACACTTACATTAATAGTTTCCAAAACCTGCAGCAAGCGATACAAATCAAATTAGCCACGGCGCTGCTCTTCATATTGATGGCAGGTCTGCAAATTTTTGGAATCTTTGGCATCCACCAAGTAAACATGACCAAATTTGACTGGCTCCAATGGGGCTATCAATTCTCTATGAGGTTACTAGAAGTTAGCATAGTAGCACTTATCTCTTGGGTAATAAGTTTGAAAGTAGGGATTGCTTTGCAGCATGAAAAAGCTGATGGCCACAAAATATCAGGTCTTGGTCTTTTCCCCTGCGGAGCCGGATCCAGCAATGAACAATTTGAATCTGATTACCCAGCCATTTGCAATACCAACACAAACCTACACACGTACACGATGAGAACTGGTAAGGCAATTTACGAAAGTGCTGGAAACCATCCAAATATGCCAATGACTGAACCTTATTGTGGCCCAGCCATAGAACATCCGAGGTTCCAGCTAAACACACTGACTGGAAACTGCGATAACAACTCTGGAACTGAGAACTACTCAGGACACAGTTCTATAGCAAACGCTGGACATAGCAGTTCCACCGAATCCAGCAATGCGACTTCCAGTCAGGGTGTGACTAATCATTTGATCAAGCACCATCCTAATATAGCTGGATACAACGGCATGGAATCTGCATCAGATGATCACTACTCCAACTGCGATCCAGCCATTCAGTCTCTTCAAGGAGATGACCCATTGGACCATGAATATAATGTCATTCAATACGACAGCAACAGCGATTTCGTTAGGGATATAAAGAACCAAAACTACAACGGTGGTTCAAATCGTAGCTCTCATAACTTCAAACACATGTCGTATGACAGAGTGTCATCGAGAACCAATAGTAATCCTCGTAAGAAGCACAGAGCGAAGAACAAGAATGTCCAGAATTGTATGACGATGGGTTATGACTCCTCAATTGGCCACCACTACCATCAGCCACATACGCCTGATGAATATGGGAATTACAATACAGAAAATGCGTCTTACCACGCTTCTGGCATCCAGACTCTAAACCCTAATAGGAGTTACAACAACGATCCATGCCAACAGATCAGGAATTCGCAGAGAAGAAATTCTCCCTCGACTTCCATGGGTAACACAAGCGGGAGTCAGAAACGTGGTAAAGGCAACGGATTTCCTGATAGGCCGAAGTCTACTGATTTATATGGGTTTTCAGAGGACCCTAACGAAAGAGGGTATCCTTGTGCGTTGGGAGGCACTCCTCAACCAGCTCCTAGGAACTGCGGCTATGAGGCGTCATACTCCCAACCGCAGGACGAAATACCCAATGAAAGCGAGGGGAACAGCATGCTGGTGGCTGAAGACGGATTCTTCCGGATCCGTTCCATGAAGGAACCGTCTCCGAATTCTCAGCCGTCACATACCTGATTTACCATAAATCTGTCATATACGACAGAACTCAGCTTTTGATAATATTTACTATCTGGCACATCACAATTATTGTTATCATTGGAGCCAGTGTATTCGTAAGGTACTCATCAATATCAGTAAGCGAGTATGATACTTACAGATAACAAGAATGCGAAACAAACGAAAACGCCTTGAGGCAAAATAACTTTCTTAAACTAAATATTTTATTATTAGTTAATTACTCTTAACTGTACAGTTATCTACATGCTATTTGTTTCGTCGACAATAACCTTTAATTTTACGTAAAATGCGTATCGAACTCTATTTAAAACTATAATTTTAAAACCCTGACTAATTTGACACTGTCAAATCAAAATCATGTAAAATTGTAAATGTTAGCGTAATACGTATTATAAGATTATAAAACATAACGGCCTTTTGTAAATAGTTGATTTTAGTTTCTACGGTCTATGTAAAAAAATATCTTATGAGATTTAATTTCGAAATGCCTCGTTTCGAATTGCGTGAAAAAAACTTTGCAGATAATATTTTGAAAAAACTTTATTACTGCCGCGTTACAAAACGGTATGCCATATTGATTTTTTTTGCCCAATCAAAAAATGATTGAGTAGATTTTCCATATAGATCATAGAATAGGAACAGTATCATAATCCGTTTTTTAGTATTTAATAAAGATTTAAATGTATGTGATATCAGTAAATCATTTTATTTGAAACAATCTGTCCATATTTAAAGTTAAGATATTATCAAAATAATTCTAAGTATTACGAATACTATCTGACATCAGTTAAAATGTCCGATAGTTTTTATTAGATATTTTACGATTAATTTCGGAATAACGAATCACTTGTTTTCTTCAAATTAATCGTAAAATGACTATTTATCATTCAGTTAACCTACAGCTACAATTTTATTATGAAAATATTAATGTCAGTTGATTTTCATATCTAAATATTCTATGTGTCATTTGTCAAGTAATTACTAATTATTTCACAAATAATTATGTCCAATGTTAGAATTACAGATTACATGATTGATGATAAAACCCTATTGTCCGTAAGTAAGTGTTACCATATTAGATTTGCCCAGAATAGCAACTGAAACATTATTGCCTAGTCAAACGTTAACTTAGACACATTGAAAAAAAAAACCAGAAAACCACTAATGGTATTCTAATCTTCTGACTAAAGTCGTCTAAAGTAACTTCAGGCATTGCCATTATTAATTATATTTAATCCCGTTTTGTATCTGTTAACTAAATTATCAATCAAAGAATATATCCGTGTAGCTATGTTGAATTATATGACTTATGTAAAGTATACAATTATGTTGATGGGCTATGAGTTAGTAAAGTAGATTTTTTTTTTCTGGTCACACCACTCGGCGTTGTTGCCATAAGTAGTTACATTAGTCAAGCTGTAAACAATATATATATGTATGTATTTAAACAAATATATGATGTATCTCTCTCTGAAATTTGCATTTTTTTATATTACTAGCTCATAGCTTAAAACACATATTTAATTGGATTAATGAATGTTGCCACTACAATAGATAGTTAAAAATAATTGTATAAATTAGACAAAAATACTAAAGAATATTTATTGATAAAATACCATCTTTTCACGTTAATATAACATTATTTTGAGATATAAATGATGTGGCATTGAACAGATGCTCATTAAAATAATTCCTATGTACATAAAATTAATGTTTAAGTAAGTAATAAGTATGGCTAAACATAGGCGACCATACAATGCCACGGTTTATCTTTATTTTTTACATTTAAGTGTATATATGTATTGGTGTACCTACACAATTAAATGTACACCGATCAATAACAATCAATTTCTTGTAAATTATAGCAACTTTTTTTTATATTCCCAAGACTGTACGTATTAATCATCTAATATGTAAAAATAAACTCGAAAACGGTATTGAATTTGTTGTTTTATTTGAAAGTAGCCTTTTTCACACAGATTGAAGAATACAGTTAATGAAAACTAAAACAACATCATTTACTAACGGACAGATTTAAAAGTAAAAAAGAGTTTCACTTTCCAACTCCTGGTACCATCATCAGATCATCGTTACTCAGCATAATTTGTTGGGCTCGTCAAAACGAATCATAACAGTCGAAACTTGATGGAGTTTACTAGTAGCCACTAAAGAGTTCCACAATACACCTGGCTCCATCATCAGATCAGCTCCAAGAAACTAAATTGTATTGCATTGTCATCAGAACTTCATATACCTACTTACATACAATGTTTCATTTCGATAAGACTTTTTTATTGGAACTAGGTAACTGCATGCCAGTCTTACCCTTTCAGTGATTTAAGTACCAAAGTGCTCTATTTTCAAATAAACCCTGTAGGTATAAAACATAATATAGAAATATTTATTTATTATTTCGTACAAAATTAGTTCACACATATAGACATTAGTTCTTGTCAGCAGGCCCCATGCCCCTATACCCCTCACTCACTTGTATCTGCGCCTGGAGTGAGAAGCGTGCGTGCGCGGCGCGGCAGTATATGTATGTGCATGTGTGTGTAGGGTGCGTCGAGTCACGAGTGACGACGTCAACGAGAGTGTGAGAGTGTGAGTTTGGTTTTAAACCGAATCAAATTGATTATTTATATCGTTTGAAAACAATGAAAATATGTTTATTTGCCAACATAGAGTCTAACTTATCAATAGTTTTTATAACTTGGGTAGGTAAGGCTTGGTCGGACGGACCAACCAGAACTAAACCCGCTAAGTATATCAGTATCAGTCTATCACACATATAAAAAATCTTTACACAGTATATAGGTACTCCATCATATTCCTACCTCGGTAAAATCAAGAAAATGTAGTTATAATTAAGAAAAACATAGTCTTCAACACCAACCGTTTTAAATCGAAAAAAATGGTTTAATTCGGTTTTTAAACGGTTTTTTTCCTTTTAAACGGATTGGTTTAATTGGTTTTAAACCGGCCTTACATCTATAGGCAGGCCTATATGTGAATACACACACACACAAACTTATTCAACTACGTACTGTACACATGCATGATCCAATTCTAAATTTCTGGATAGCTTTTATTATACTCCATCTGTATCTGATAGTTTTGCAGACACGGTATATTAAAATAATAATTTTGTGTTCAATAAAGGGAAATGAGGAGGCTAGGAGACCTATATCACAGGTCACGACCTAGTTTGGGCTCCTGTCTCCCAATATTTGTTGTCTGTACCAAGGTCATGTTAATAACATTGTCTGTAAGATTTTGGGAAATATTAAATTAACAAAAAAAAATGTCACTTGCGCGCGCTAAATACCTAACGGCTGCTGGTTCACAGGCGGACCTTAAAGGCATCGTGTCTGACGTACGTCCCGCCAAGGACACACACGATGCACGATGCAGAACGATCGTGAATAGTCTTAAAGGCCCTACGCACCATCGTGTCTGACGTACGTCCCGCCAAGGACACGCACGATGCACGATGCAAAACGATCGTGAATATTCTTGACGTACGTGAGAATTGTATATATATACATTATATACTGCTTGCTGGACTTGCACGACGCGTTTTGCATCCAGCGAGTCCCCCACCACATGCTTATGTACATACCATAGAGTTTACGTTCTAGTATATCTAGTATATGTATGTACCATAAACCTTTTATGGTACATACATATACAGTATATTGCCAATTTGTGGGGAATGCCCAAAAATGCGGGGAATTTCAAACCGATTAGGGAATTTATGATGAGACCATAAATGCGAGGAAAATGCGGGGAATCGGGAATTTTTAGCCTTATTAATTACATTACGACTTCAGGTTTTATCTCCCCAAACTGTGGAATTTGACTATTATTTTGGGGTAATTTAAGAATATGGCATTGGCAACGCTGGCTACAGCACCGTGGTCTTGAGCGGACGTACGTCGGCGCACGATGCGTGTGTATGCTACGTCGGGCACGGCGTCCTTGGCGGGACGTACGTCAGGCACGATGGTGCGTACGACCTTTTATACGCAGTCGTGCGCATTGGGTTGCCAGAAACACCGCCACACGCTTTTATTTTTAAAGTACCTACTATAAACGTAATTCGAGATCGATATTCACAGTGAAAATTGAGTTGATTGTTTATGTGCAGTATGTGAATGCATGCAGCACTATTTAGGAAATCTAGAAAAGCCTTTGAACCCTATTTTATATTATATTAGACTGGCATGTTGGTCTAGTGGTTAGTGACCCTGACTGCTGAGCCAGAGGTCGTATGCTCGATTCCCACCCAGGACAAATAATGGTGTGATGAGCACGATCATTTGTTTTGTGTCAGTGTGTAATTTATCTATAATATGTATGTATTTAGAATTATATAAGTATGTTTATCAGCAGTCTGGTTACCATAGTACAGGTTCTGCCTAGTTTGGGATCAGACGGCCGTGTGTGAGGTGTGTTAAATTAGATAGGTACTCTTTATTGCACACCAAAAAAAGTATTATACAATCTAGAAAAATTAATATAAAGTAACAGTACAATGGGCGGTCTTATCGCAGTCTGCGATCTCTTACAGACAACCTTAGGATGGACTTTACTGTATGGAAGTAGATAACTCGCGGTGCACAACAATTAAATATAATATACAATTTATAAGTAACAGTCTATTTAAGTCTATTCATTTTTTATTATTATCTAAATAATACAAATACATACATATACATAAAGAAATATACATACACACATATGTTCATAAACTACACATACATTTAACTATAATATATGGTTCTTACGAAGAAAGGTAATGATCCTTGACGAGTTTCTGAAAAACAGCTTGTGACTGTGCTCGTCGGATAGCTTCTGGCAATGCACTGTAAGTATGTATAATTAATATTTAATAGATTGTTGTACGTTGCTCATTTTGAAGTAGCTGAGCTAAGTATTGTATAAGGGTCTATTTTAATTTACATTTAATTCTAGGGTAAATTAACAAAGTTATATTTGCGTGCCAATTTCTTGGCGAAATGTGTATCGTGCCTATATTTTATGTAACACCTTCTTGTACCACATTTTACGCAAATAAATTATTATTATTATTATTATTAAATGCATTCCATAAGCGTGCGGCTTGCACTGTAAATGATTTGTCAGAAAATGTTGTGGAATAAGTTGGAATTTCCAACGTTAGATTTTCCGATGATCTCAAATCTATTGTGTGTGTCGTGCATAAATGCGAAACGTTTTTTTTTAGTAGACAGGGGTAATAGGGTTAAACAAGATATTATACAGGAAAGAGAGGATATGAGTATTCCGGCAAAGTCGAATCGGCACTTGAGTTTAGTGCGGAATTCGGAGATATGATCATATTTGCGCAAGCCAAAAATGAATCTTATACAGAAATTTTGAAGCCTCTCAAGTTTGTCCTCATTAAGATCTAGATAGCTGACGTCGGCATAGTCAAGAATGGGGAGAAGAATCGATTGCGCGAGTTCAATTTTAGTAGTAGTTGGAAGGAAGTTACGTAATCTTCTTAGAGAAGCCGCAGAGGCAAATATCTTGCAACTGACATTTTTAATCTGGACATTCCATGACAGGGTTTTGTCCATATGTATCCCTAGGTTCTTAACGTTATTGCTTATAGGAATAGTAACACCTTCAAAAGATACTTGTGGAAGTGCTGAATAGTCAATTTTAGCAGTGAGTCTGGAGCTACCGACAATTATAGCTTGCGTCTTGCTAGGATTAACCCTAAGCCCATACATAGTGGTCAATTTACTTATACTAGCCAGATCTTTATTAATAGTGTCAATACCTTGAGACAGTTCGTTAAGATTTGCTTGACTGTATATTTGCAAATCATCTGCGTAAAGGTGGTAGGAAGAGAGAAGTTCATTCGACATTGAATTAATAAATATTGAAAAAACTAATGGAGTTAAAACGCCACCCTGTGGCACACCGGCAACTGTGTTGGACCAGGTAGAGCAGTTATCATCCAGTCGGATACGCTGCCGGCGGCCGAACAGGTAACTACGAAACCAGTCAATAGCCGTTGGAGATATGTTGAGAGAGTTTAGTATGGCAAGGAGAATGTCGAAGTCTACAGTGTTGAAAGCATTGCTGAAGTCTAGTAGACATAGAATTGTGAGGTTTCATTTCTCCACGCCTGTCCTTATATCATCTGTAATATTGACGAGAGTGGTGGTCGTGCTATGGCCGGGGCGGAGACCGGATTGGTTAAGTGGGTTATTTCTGCAAAGGAATGTACTGAGCTGATAGTGGGTATGGCGTTCAAGGACCTTTGACAGAAAAGGTAAAATTGAGATAGGACGGTATTCGGAGTAGGATACAGCTTTGGGATTCTTGGGTAAAGGAATAATTTGGGCGTCTTTCCATGTCGATGGAAATATTCCGCTAACAATGGAAGTATTAAGGATGTGGGTAATAAATAATAGGTAAAATTTCATCAAGGAATGGAAGGACCATATTACGACTGATAGAGTCAGTGCCAATTGCATTAGATGTAATGGACCGAATACTCCTCTCAACATCACAAGCAGACACTTGACTAAGAACAAATGGAGGATAATCAGGAGTCGGAATTGTTGAAAGGTAATTTAATGTTTTAATTTTAGTTGTCTTATTAAAGTTAGACGAAGCGTTGAAGTGCTGGTTAAGCTGATTAATATGCAGAAGCTTAGGAGATGATTCTTGACGCTGCTTTCCGACTCCTAGTGATCGCAGGAATTTTCAGACCTTAGCTGGGTCACCGTTTTCTACGGAGCTATGGATAAGTTGGCGTTGTGCATTCCTACACACCTTGTTGCATAAATTACGTAACTTTAAATACTTTTCTTTATTGACACCAGTAGGTCTAGATTTATATTTTGACCTCGCCGCTGCTTTACGAACGATATTTTTTTTAATTTCGTCTGTCAGCCAGGGTGATGGTGAATGTTTTAATTTGATGGCTTGAACCGGTGCGTGTATGTCATAAAGCGCTATCAAATTGGTATTAAAAAGGTTCACCTTTTCGTCAATGGACTCTGCTATTAGAAGAGGGGTCCAATTGATCTAATTAACGTCTTCTCTAAGAACATCGACATCCATGCCACTAAAATTACGCTGCAAGAGAACTCTTGACTTTGCCTTAGGAGGACGTATTTTGTAGGAGAGAAAGAGAAGATCATGATAGGAAAAATTCGTCTGCTGCGCATTGACCATGTTTAGCGACGTGGTTCAGAAATGAAACAAGGATTAGGTCCAGAAGAGAGAGTGTACAGTTGGGAAAATGATGGGTAGCATTTAGAGGGAGAATGGACAGATTGATAGATTCTACTATGGAAAGGAGAGAAGACGGGCGGAAATCTTTTTTCAATAGACATGTATTAAAATCACCCATTATAATAGTTTGACTATAGGAAGGAGAAAGAGTTTGCAGGATATTCTCAAAAGACGTAAAGAAATTCACACGTAACGAAGGACAATAATAAACCCCTAAAAGATTTTTTATATGATGCATCTCAACTTCCCCAAATAAGTGTTCACCAGCGTTTGGTGGAGGCGGTTGTGAAGATACACAAACCACAGAGTGTGGAATGTAATTACGGAGATAGATGGCTACACCACCACCACCGCCAACCGATCGGTCATTTCTAATGAGTGTGAAGCTAGGTATAGAGTAAGAAGTTGAGGGAAGACAAGGCTTAAGCCATGATTCTGAAACGAGAATAGCGTGAATATTATTATTATTTGCCATTGTTGCCCTCAAATTGTTTATTAAAACTTTTTGTAAGATTTAGAATATTTTCCAGCACACAGTTCGAGATTTCAGAAAGGGATCAAGTTTATTAATATTTATATAAAAATAAAACAAATGTATGTTTTGTGTACTGAAATATTTGAAATGAAAAATAACCGTTAAGCGCCTACTTGATTAACTTGGGCGGTTTTCATAATACATGTACCGGTGTAAAATGTGCCACATATTTATTTTTGTTTAAATATGTCAGGTTTTTTAATCAAAATCTATAGATAATTTATTAAACTTGTAGAAAACGTGAATTTTACATAAATAAAGAAGGTAATTATTGCAATAATTAACATTTTTTATTGCTTCGGGTAGTTTGATGCTCCATTCCGTTACTTACTTACAGGTGATGATAATAAATAAAAAGTACTTAATATTTTAAATCCTGTATTTTAAAACGTTAGCATGTACACAAGTTAAGTAATAAAATGAAAATAATTTAAAAATATCTAAATTTGCATTTATTAGTTATTTATTATTATTCAGTTCCGTGACTTTTTGGCAAGTTTACAACTTACATTTCTTTACCTATTCAAAATTAAGGTACATAGATGAGATCTTTTAATACTATACTATAAAATATATATTTAATCATTAAACACAACGTACACATTTTAAAAATCTAAACTAATTATAATTAAAAAAGGTGTGTGTCAGCTCCGACGCACGACTGGAGTTTACAATTTCCTGAAGTCTCTCTCTCTCTCTCTCTCCCTCTCTCTCTCTTCCATATATGTATATATACGTCATTTCTAGACGCTTATAGTATATATTCCATATACTGTATATATAACATAAAGTTAAATACACATATTACATGCATATTTCTTTAAGGAGTAAACTCCAATAAAGCACAAAAAGCACAACAAAGCGTTAAAGCGTTACGCTGCCCTAGGATCACTAAATTTTACTCTTCATATTTTTTTCATACCGGGCATTCATTTTTTCATTTCATATGAAAATCGATTCTTAAGGAGTAAACTCCAAAAACATTTAGTTACGCAAGATCGTCATGGGACAGTCACGGAGTGGACTGCCCTGGTTACGGAAGAGAATTGTAAAGGATATTTTACATTATGAATTTATAGATTTAAGAATTCATAAATCACTTTTTCAAAATTGTTAGTTCCAGACTCTCTATCTTTTTCGCACTTTCTTTTTTCAGACGAAAGTACCGTTTCCTTAACATTTCAATAATTTTCTGTTGATGTGCATTTTTTATTGCTGTCGCTTTTTTTTCACGAACTAATGCACACAATCTTTTTTAGTTAGTGCACTTAATTGCTTTTGTAGATTTTAACTCTTTGGCTTCTTTCCTGGCATTTTTGGTCTTTTGCTTTCTTTTCTGTTCCCTCCATTTCTCTCTTCTTTGCTCTCTTTCTTCTTCTGAAAGCTCCCAATATTTTCTTGGCTTTTGCTTTGACTCTTCGTAAATCTTTGTTTTTGTATTGTTCATACTTCTCTGGATCTTTTTTCAACTTTTCTCTATACCTCTTCATTTTCTCCGCTGATGTGAGAGGCATCTAAAAATAAAATAACAATATCGTATCGTAAACTAAGTTTTTATGAACAACTTAGTTCTCTCATCTTATCTCACTCGATCAATAGGTACCTACCTACTCAATTGAAAAATTTAGAATCCTATTAAAAATAATATATACTAGCATCCACCCACGACTCTGGTGGTATGTAGGTACCACGCGAGCAAAGCCGTTGGAGGCGGACCCCAGACATAAGTTTCATCATCTATCTGTTGTTTCAGGTCCTAAACTATGTGTATTTCAATTTTCAGCCGAATCCGTTTATCCGTTACGGAGATGAACATGGACAAATATACTCATTGACTAACTTTCACATTTATAATATATATTATAAATGTGAAAGTATAAATATTTTCTTTAATTTGTTCTAGAGTTTATTAAATAAATTTAGTACACCTACTTCACCCATTTCTGCACCACTTTAGGGTAGACTGGTAGAGAATAACTATGGCATTAAGTCCGCCATTGTACATTTGTGTGCATAAAGTTTTAATAAATAAATAAATAAAATATATATTTATACACGCATTTATTTATACTCTGACAAAAAAAATCGCAAGAAGACATGAATGAATGTCTTTTAGATCCTAATGTACAGTCTACGTTAGTTTCGATTCCGAAACTTTTCAATTCCACTTCTACGTTACCGTTTATTTAGTTTCGGAAAGGAGGTTTCGGAATGCTTTCCATGCCCAAATATCACTTAATATCTTTGTAAATTCACAAGCAAAATACCTAAAATAAAGAATATATGAATCTTCGATAGTTTCCTTTAGTTATAATTTACTACTATTGAACAAATAATGAAAACTTACCTTGGTTTTTGGTTTCGGAAGGTGGAAGGTCATCTATCGTACACGGCATGAAGCGTGTTTCAATTCTCGTTCACCGGTGAAATGACTGACTACCTAAAATGGCGCCATGTTTCGATGGCCTAAAATATCGTCATAGTTCTATAAATCATCCCAAAGTAGTCGCTTTTTCATGTGTTGGTCAAAATAATGTGGTTTCGGAATGGAGTTTTCCACTTCGCGTGATATTGTAGGACATAACATTTTGTTTATTTTTTCGTTATTTTATAGTAATTTAAGTAAAATAAACCTAGGAACGTGTTAAAATAAAAGTATACTTATAAGTAATAAAATAATATTTTATGCATTTCTTACTAAAATTTGTCTCAAATTCAATTTGAGTTTATCAAAGTAGGTATGGGACATGCAAAAAACTACGTATGGTTCTGTGTTACATTATTTATTACTCTTAAAGTTTTAGAAGCCGGACTGATAGAAACCAATACATTTACTATGTAATAATCATAGGAACCAGAATAAAATTTAAAATGCTTGTTAAAAGTGGTATTTTCCAAAGAATCGTTCTTTGAAGTGATGGTACACCCTAAAATTGTCACGTACAAGTTTAAAGAAAATTGCCCACTTACACAACAATATTTTTTTTATAAAAAAATAAATTGAAGAGGTAGCACTACACACACTTACGGCCATGCAGGCCGTGTGTGTAGTGCTAGCAAGCAAGCAAGCAAGCTAGTCGCAAGCAGCGGTCGGCGTACGGAAAAAGTAGGCAACTAAAACGGTAGGTATCAATATTTTTGTAGGAAGTGATTTATCTGTTACGTAGTAACTACTCAGTAATATGCGCTAGGGGTAAGAAGAAGACCCGTTTGTATTTCGATTGGGTTCAACATGGGTCCATAATCTTGGATCCGATCCTGGTCCCGATAATGACGGATCAGTACCTTTAAACTACCAAAAATAATTATGAAGCAGTGTTGTTGCAATAGCGATACTTTCGCTGTCGATAGTTGACCTTAAAAATAGTAACTTTTTCGATATTGCTATCGAAATATCAAAATTTTCAATAGTATCGATAGACAGCATGAAGAAAATACTATTACTACAAATCGATAGTATTTCAAGTCGATTTTTTCTTTAGGACATCGCTAGTGTGACTGATTTTCAAGGCTCGATACTATCGATAGACTATTGCTTTCTCAACAACACTATCAGGGCCGAGCCGCCCGTATGTGCGAAGTGTGCGGCGCACACACCAGGGCAATAGGGGCGCCGCAGGAAATGCGAACGCCACTTATTGAATTTTTTTTTTTTTTTACCCAATAACATTCATCATGGTTGAGTATCGATAAGTAAGTAGGTACAAATCTCCAAAACAATATTTACGTCTGTGGTTGAAGTTTACATTAATTATGAGCTCGGCGTTAAAATCAAAAGAACCGCAGCTGTCACTATATTGCTCATTATCGTCGGGTGGAAAGAGAGTTCAGGAATTCAATTATATCCATATTAGTATTTTATTTAAACTGAATCAAAGTATGTGTATGTAAATAATTTAACTCGCGTTTTATCTTTTAATCTATTAACTAAAATAATATAAAACCAGAGAAAAAATTTCCGACAAAACTTGAAAAAAAAAAATTTTCATGGCGAAACACGATGACAGAAAAAAAGAGGCGTTTCATAGGTTTCGCACACAGGTGCTACCAAGAGTCGGCTCGGCCCTGAACACTATTATAAACTCGAGGAATTACTTCGTTACAGTGAACCGGCGACTTTTTCCCTAGGTTGTCAACATTCCCTATGAAATAAAATGGTCTCAAAATCCATTGAATTACTAGTTCGAATCTTCAGATTTCTTCGTTCTGCAAGACACCATCCTTTCTAGATACGTCAAGTTGGCTTTCTGGAAGTCACTGACCGCTTTTGATCTTATTTGAATTATAGCCTTTAAAACATTCCCAATTCCCAAAAAAAACCCATCTTTACTTCCCGAAGTGTCCAGTTGATGGCAATAGGCTTGCCCCTATTACGTGAATGGGACCAAAATTATAGTTGGCGAAAGGTCGGTGTTTAATACACCTCTGTCTACCCCTTCGGGGATATAGGTATGAGTTGACTCATGATATATATAAACATATGTATTATGAGTTAAAGCCTTATTTTAAGTAGGTATCTAAAGTCAAAAGGTAAATAAAACGCTTTCATCAATCTATAAAATTTACAAAACAGTAATTTCCACCAGCTTGCCAGTGTAAAAAACTGCTGTTTATAAATTCTAATTTTCGTTTAATACAAAGAACACATTTACAAAATATATTATCGTACTACATATGTATTTACAATTATTATATTTAAATACCTACTAAGTCTGCATATATATACCAAATAATGTAGTTTAAAAAAGCTAGATATTGACCTAATCCAATCTTACAATTGAAGTGTTGTCAGCCCTTTCTAAGTTGACCGGTATGAAGTTGGATATTTTGGACGGTTGCGTGTGTTGGTGATGAATGAATGAGAAAGTCTATTCCAACGTCCGCTTTCACATTAACGTCGAAAAGGTCTGATAACGTCTTATAAATCGATGAGAGCTTGCTGCACGCACGACAAAGTATGACTCATTGTCACGTTATGACAAGCCGAGCGTGCAAGCGAGAGCGCGGAACAAGCGATAGACAGGCACGTTTGGCCTAAGCGTTCGGCTTGTGACGCATCTATCTCTCTTTCACTGTTTTCTTATGACGTTATCACGTAAAATTATCGTCCGTAAACCGTCTTAACAGACAACCAATTTTTTTTTATAACCCAGCGTTTTTTTTTTGCTCCGCCTTATTCCTACTGAGTGAAAAGTAAGTATAGCTCTTACCGTAATAAGGACTATATTTCAAACTCAAGTAATTGTTAAGATATCACTAATAGCATTTTTTTTTCAAAGATGTACAAGTTTCGTCATGTCTTCTCGTTAGAATATATAATATGTTGTATAAATAATTATATTTTATTTAGTTTCTAACTATTTAATATTGTAATTAAGGCAATATAAGGCAGATTTGGTCAAAAAATCATTGTAACCAGTACAATTAGTCTATAAATACAAATTATACATACATTTTACTAAAAAAATAATTTCAAACTTCAATATTATTATTAAAGTTCCTACCTATTCCCGCTTTTTAATATGAATTAAAACATCTATACAAACCTGTGTAAATCTTCTAAAATATAAAACTAACACTAATTTATAATATATTATTATTATTTTTGCGTACAGGTAATACTTTACCTGTTTGAGCTTGATATAATATAATAAATAGTCAATATTTATTCGAAATACACCTACATATTTCTTCTTAAAAATAAATTGTCAACTACCCTTATTTTTAGAAAACTGTTCACCTAAGACCTTCATAACTTGCGCATGAGTTCTTGTACCGTCTTTTAATGAAGCGTAATTCTCTTTGACGTATAGAGCAAAGTCGTTAGTGGCGCCCTTTCTGGCGGGAGTTGAAACTACGACGCCATCTTTGTTCTTCTTGTTAAGAATCAACTCGAAGGTACCTCGACAGTAACCGCAGCATTTCTTCGTAACGTCTATAGATTTTGAATGGCGTTGGACACTGCAAAAAATTATTAGATAATTTTTACAAATAATTAGTAGAAACTGTTCTTATTTTTGGATTAAGTCTCTTGAGTCTTTCGCGGGAAGTAATTACGAGATTATTCACTGTTATTATGATCTCAGCCATAAACTTCACACAAATACTTTCAAAAGCCTACAAAGTAAGGCAGATGTAAAACTGCCTTTTTACGAGGCCCTCTGTGTATCTTGAAGTTGGGCGTCCATCGCCATGGGTCCGTAGTAAATCAGCTTTATTAAACACTAGCTGACCCGCGCAACTTCGTCCGCGTTTGTAAATTTTTCCCATTTTTGCAACATTTTTCACTGACTTCCTATTGCTCCGCTCCTATGGGTTGTAGCGTGATATTATATAGCCTTCCTCGATAAATGGGCTTTCCAACACTAAAAGATTTTTTCAATTCGAACCAGTAGTCCTTGAGATTAGCGCATTGAACCAAATAAACTTTTAAGCTTTATAATATTAGAATAGATTTATACTAGACTCTAGACCCACAGTTAGTGGCCGATTGCAGTAGTTTCTCTTTTCATTGTTAAAACAAGTTACTAATAAAAAAATAAAAAAGCCACTGCCCCGCCAAAAAAAAACCAGAATATTTCAAAAAAATTATATCCAGTGACGCTCAGGGCAGATATAAGGATTCTAAGAATACCCTATACATCCAAGTCTGTTCAGACATTTAGAAGATATTGTGGAATAAAGAAATTCGCATACATACATACATGAACCACCAAAACATTATTTCTTTTTTGGGTAGTTGTGTAATAACCAAACTGGTACTTGGCCCGCATGTAATAAGCATTATTGTAGTACTTTCGTCTTATTAAAAATAAACTCACCTGTAACCACATTTCGTGCATTTGTATGAGTACTTGAAGTGAATCTCCATATCATGACATCGGGATATCTCGCCGAGTTCAGGATAAGCTCGCAACGCACGCTTGGCCCTGTAATATTAAAAAAACATAGAACTTGAATAAAATTGAAGGTTTTAATAGTTCTTAGAAAAGTTTCAATCTCGTGTAGATTATTATTTGACAGGCTTATTTGATTGGAAAAAACTTTACTGTATGTTTACTGGCGGTTGTCGGGATGTCAGAATTCTAGACTTAATTTCATTGGTTACACTGGTTGTGAATAATAACCTATATATACAGGGTGTATCTGAACATGGAACACTTACTTAAATCACTGACTATTCTATTAAAAACTTCACTCAGTCATTGAGAAAATCCATAAAAACTAATTTAAAAAGTTTTCGAAGTTAGTGTCATGGATTTTCTTAGTAACAGAATGAAAAATCGATTTAAAATCTTTTAATTTTTTTTCGTGTGGAAACCCACGGGTCATCACATCACCGGAGCTGACGGTGAAGTAGTATGTCGGAATCGAACTGAGTAAAACCACACGGTGTTCCGTCATAAGTGGGTCTATTGCAAAGGACAGGGGTATACCCTAAGAAGGAAGCCTCCAGGATACACATTCCACTTGCTTTTATGAGAAACGAAAGTAAAAATCCATTCGGCCAAAAACTGCAATGTAAAACATTTATGCAATCAGCTGCTTCAACGG
Source organism: Euplagia quadripunctaria (assembly GCA_963859945.1). Classification (NCBI taxonomy): domain Eukaryota; kingdom Metazoa; phylum Arthropoda; class Insecta; order Lepidoptera; family Erebidae; genus Euplagia; species Euplagia quadripunctaria. Next base: position 5,076,145 of record OY982584.1, read on the forward strand.
GGCCGTGTGCTGAAGGTCATTCACCGTACCGCACAGTACGCGTTTTGCGTTACACTGCGTAGTTCAAAATAAAACTATTGACTGTAAATCCTTAATCTCGCATTTTTATGATGAACTTTACTGACTTTTTGTGTTAAGTATGCAAAGAAAGACGTTTTTGTAAGTTACTCGCGACGGTGATACTTAAACACTGTATATATTTATTTTCATGTTTAAGAATTTTACAACACTATCAACACAGGTTTAGCCACAGTTACAAAGAAATATTTAAATAAAATAAGACTTTTTAGAAAAAACCCACTAACCATTTGTTCCACAAAGGCCCATGTCCGGCTCTAAGTTCGGAGTCAATGAGCCATGTTGCCGCATGGCACAGCTCATGTATGAGAGTATCCCGAAGCCGTTGTGGTGCATCCACAACTTTGGTGGACAGTTTGATACTTGAAGTCCTAATGCGGTCGCCTCTAGCATTTTTTATGAGGCGATTGGTTGTTGTTCTGAAAATATATATTATTATCTTTACTAATATGCGGTTGTGAGTTTGTTTGTTACAGAAAAAGACATAGGGTACATAGGGTTTCATCCAGATAAAGAGTTATATTCCCATATTTACATTGGAAGTGAACGAAGCCACGTGGACAAGAGCTAGTTGTCTTAAAATTACTTGCTGTTAGGAAAACATGGTATGAAATCCCGCAAACGGCATCATAGACATGAACCTACTCATAACAGCAATACTTAGTGTTACTCAATAGCGAGTAACTGACAATGAAAGTACAAAGAGATTCTCACCTTTGCTCATTATACGTTGTTGATCTTCAACAAGAACCGTCTCGAGAAAGGCTAGCTCATTTAACAAGTACTTTCATAAAACAAAAATGTGTTTTCAATAGGGTAGATGACTGTTAAAGGAAGGTTCTGTTACATTTATGTATGAAATACTAAAACACAACGTCACGCCTTACTATTACAGTTGTAAAACATGCATTTTGAATGTTGAATTGACAATTATAGAACTTAAAATAAAAATAGAGGGCAATTTTCGTAGTATTTAAAATAATGTATAGCTTGACTTAGACAAAATAATTTATTTTGAACATAGGAATCTACCCAATTACGGTTAGCACTTTTAGTTCTGGGTAAGCTAACACTAAGACTTCACCTGTACTGACTAACTTCTTCCAAAAAGTATTTTACAAATTGATATGTAGTTTTAGTTTTTACATTTATTATATTCAAACTTTATGGTTGAATACCACAACCACTGTCATTGTATCGTCATTTAGTACCCTGACAGGTCAACAAAATATGTATTCTGGACCTGTGTAGTGATTTGTAGTCATTTTCACATATTTTTTTGATTTCATACTCATTTAGGTAAAAAAATATTAGCTTACTCTGACATAATTCACATTAAGTATTCGGAGTATCACACTCTTCCGTGTGCCAAATTCGCTTAAAAATTGTCACAAAGAATTCTCATCACATATATACATGTACATATATTCAATGTTCATAGCCCTTACGACACTAGAGTATTCATGAAATACATATTTTAGCTTTTAAGGCTTCAATAAGCACAGAGTATGAGTTACATACACCATCCTTGAGCTCTACCTCAAAGCCATATAGGGTTACTTGAAACATGTAGGGACTACATGTCTACTACTGTATGTATTCACTTTTTGTGACTGCTTTACGTTGCATATGATGTCTTACCCTGCTGTAGTCCGTAGTTTAGTGTCCCACAATATTGGCAAATCTGCATCCATGGCGTCATCAAACACACCTTTATTAAATTCCACAAAAAGTCTCCTCGTTAGTTGTTCCCGGAGAGTCTTATAGTTATCTCTGTACTGAATCGCTTCTATGTGGCACCTCCATGAAGGTACATTGTCTGAAATGTAAAAAAGATGAATTTAAAGCCAAATTATGTATGCACAGCCCTCTACTTCTATGCGTTCATCTCATACAATTCAGTGTAGCGCCTGACACAGACGGTCTTTTTTTTTATTGATTTTCTGACACCTTTCAAGGACTTGAATTTGCAGGATTGTAGTTGTATTAGATCTCCAGTAAAGTAAAGATCCAACAGTAAAGATTATCAACCCCATTCAATAATTTTTTTTCAATTTCTGCTAATTTAATAAAAATCTTCTTACCTGCCAAAGACCCAAGAAAGCTAAGCCTCTTGCAGGTGTCAACACTTGGTGGAACTGGTGTGTGCGTAACACCAAAGTCTTCAACCTTTTTCGTCAATAAATCAACATCGTTCTTCATAATCTCTACCATCTCTGTCACACTCATTGCTTTATTCACTTTGCTCTTTTTGGTGGTACTATTTACGTTTCTCTGCTTTATTGATTTTATCTTTGGTACCTCTGGAGTACTTGGAATTATCTCTGTATACAACTTTTTCTTACTTTTTTTGTCTGTGTCTATAGCAGATATATCAACTTTGCGTTTAATATCAGAGTTTGTTAAATATAACATTTTATTTTTTTTCAAGTCATGTCTGATGTTCTCTTTATCAGAAGTTTCATCCTCAAACTGTAATTTCTTGGTGATGGTATCAAAATTTTCATATTTCGCTGATATAGCTTTGAACAGTTTCGGTATAGACTTCCATGTTTCTCCATACAAGTCATTGAGTACTTTCTTCTGTGATAGTTGTATTTTCTTAATAGAGCATTGTTCCTGCGATTCATTTGCTACATCTTTATTCGTAGAAGGTGTAGGATCATGTCTGGGTGTAGCAGTAATGATATTTTGTGCTGGTGACCAACCGCCATTGCTAGGTCGAGATTCATTGGTTGGTGACATGTCTTCTTTTGAACAATTAAATGATATCTGCAAAAATAATATATTTACTTAAGGAACCAGTCAGTAAGTACAGTAACATTTAAAAGAAAAATTTAAAATGTAAAATATCCTCGACTCGAAAATCCCTTCAACGATTACAAAAGAGCTAATGATCTTCGAATGGCTAAACAGATTTTCTTGATATCTAAGAACACTCTTGAGCAAGACACCTTTCAAACAAAGAAAACCACACTCAAATTGGTTCATTCATTTGGGAGCTACGATGCCACAGACAGACACACAGATACACAGACACATCAAACTTATAACACGGATTAAAAATAAAGAATGCTTACATTCCCAGTTTTACTTGGAGGTTCTTTCTCTGCAAAAGTAATCTTAGGGAGTTCATTATTAAATGATAAGTCACAGGAATCATTTATTACAATTGGAGAATAAACTTTCTGAGTTGATTGCACCTGAAACAGATAAAAAAAACTTCATTTAAAAACCCACTTCTAATACGGTCACTAAGTATTTGAATGATTGGTATTAGTTTTCCATTGCTTGCATTATTATATTGGGGTCAATATATATATATTATTATAATATGGACTCTATCCCGTGCGAAGAATCAGCGCAGGAATTCCATCAATGTCAAGTGTTTTATAATTACACAAGTTAAATAACAAAAATGTAAAAAAATTGATGTCTATTCGTCCGTCTTGAAAAAAACCCTAGGGGTCAATATAATAAAAACAACTAGCTTTTAACAAAAAATACCTTATGGAAGCCTATTTTAAATAAAACAATTTATACACTCTGGTCAGGGTATTCTCATGGCACTGCCTACAAAACACATGCACAACATAGTGACTAGGCTGTGTACATTCTAAGATAAAGTGCATACCGATGGCCCTTCCATGATGTATTACAAAGTCGTTCGCACTCTAGAATGGAGATAGAGATAGAGATGGAGAAATCAAACTTGCTTCTATGTATATTATGGGACAACATAAAATTAGAAAATACATTTTTGTAGGGCAGATGACAATTATTACCAGTATACCACAGTACAGTTATTTTCATGATTAATAATGAGTAATATATTTATAATATAATTTTATATATGTGTGTAAATATATACTACTTATTAAAAGCACTTAACTATAGGTTTATATGTATTTATGTAACAATATGTAGTGGCAGTAACAATATATCAGTAAGTATTTCAATTGTGCTAAGTGCTATTAATTTTTGAAGAGTTGCTACTTTTATAATTAAAATAATCACAGAGTCCATACAATTGTTTAATACAAAGTAAACTCAGGAACCATTTGGTGTAAACCCATGTATAAAGACAGTTTGATTTGGTTTTTTCAGAAGTTTGAAAATAATGAGCATTAGATTAGAAATGGTATGGCATTTATTTGTCATACAGATAACGTACAAAGGGCAGTCTTATTGAAAAAATCCAATCTCTAAAATAATAAGTTAAATATTAGTCAATAACATAAACCTATAGTAGGCACCAAGATTTTAAATGTCGTAAATAATACAGACGAACTGTAGTTCTAAATATTTCTATCAACTTGAAATACTTACAGTTTTAGGAGATTCCGATTTTAATCTGTCGAAAGACTCGTCAAGTATAATAACATCGGAACTGCGATTTAGCTTTTTAATGTCTTGAGTTGCCTTTAATCTAGATTTCTTCAGAGATAATTTAAGGTATCCTATAAAACACGTGAAATTAATAGTAAACTAACATTGCAAAATAATGAATTTTGTTATAACAATACTTACGCTGTCTTTGGTTATTTTGTATGGTTTTAGTGTCCATTGTTATACACTGAAATTGTATATTTTTGTCAATTATCTGTATAAATACATGCGATACCCATATGTTTAAAAAAATACCAACCGTTGGGTTTTGACTAATTTGACAATTGTATTTCAGTGTTACGTACTTACAAGAAATGTATTTCTACCAAACTCTAAATGTTATTAGTAAGATGTTGTTGTTATATATTTGTTTAAAAGATGTTTCTGTGGAAAAAGATTAAATGAAAAGTGTCCCTGACACAGAAATAAACTCCTTTTTATTTAGGTGCCCCTGTGGACCAATTTTTGACATCAAATAATTATTGCGACAATTTTGTAATTTTAAATATTGCGTCTGACACTATTACAATATTCTTAATGTTACTTGAAACTTAAATATTAAGAATATTTTATGCCATTCTAATTAATTGTCCCTCCCTAGATATACAATTATTAGAGTAACATAGTATAGTAGACAGAAATGAACTATGTATGTATAACTATGGCTTTACTGTGAACCATCAACCGCAACACCATTTCTTGTATGGAGATTCGTTGATTGAACTGAGATAAATAGCAAAAAGTCTTGTTAGTAGAATGAAATTTGTACCTATTATTATATAGTAGGTACAGTTTTGTCTAGTAGAAAGAAATGATCTCTATCTCTCTATAACGAGACACGCAATGAGAATCGGAAGGTTGAGAGTTTCGTTCCAAGAGGTCATGCCATAATTTGAGTAGGTATCCGCTGCAGGAAATTCCTTTTAAACACCGTAGTATCTGCACAATGTTGAGGATTTGAAGTAAAGGATCGACGTTGTAACGAGTCAAAAGATTCCAGCATGGACGTCCACGGGTAGTAGGTAGCAGGCTCCTAACCAGAAGTGATATTAGTATCCTTTGCTATAATCACAATTTGGGTGCAATTGTGATTATTGTAATGTGGAGGGTGGCTTCGTGGTTTACACGTGGTCCCCAGTAGGTGAATTTAAGTGAGGAGAGGAATTAGACACGTTTAACCGCTTTAACAGTTTATAATTTATACTTGTAGAAAAAGTTATTTACAGAAATGGATATCATCTTAGTTAGGCTCAGGTCGTGGAGGTCTTGCAGAGGCTTTGGATGTTGTTCCGGCGCAGGTAGAAGGAAGAGGCCGAGTCTTCGCGCGGCGGGTATATATATGCCCCCGGGGCGTGGTGCGCAGCGCAAGGTCTCGGTGGGAGGGCGTAGGATGATTTGATCTGATCTAAATTCAAATTCAAATTCAAAATCATTTATTCAATTAAGACACTAAGTGACATTTATGAACGTTAAATTGAAGCTACTGTTAAAAATCATAGATCGACGCAAACAGACGCCACAGCATGTACTGGATTGTCGAGGTAAATTGGGTGAAAACACCAAAATCTACTGCCTGCTTGTGTCGATCTATAACTTCCAGTTTCCAAAATGCGTAGAGTCTTATGAGAAGAATACTGGCAAAGAAACTCATGGCCACTCTTTTTAAAAGTCAGATCTTCAGGTACAATGGTATTAGTGTTACATAAAAGGTAAGCATGATGCAAGCTGTTGCCACCTGAATTTCATTTTATTGAAATGCTCCAAAAGCTAACGTACAAATAAAAAATATCACTCAGTGATACCGTTGAAGGTTCGAACCTATTAAACATAGAAATCATTCAAGGTGCACATCAGTTACAAAGTCTACTGTTAAAACTAATTCGTGACTGGATTAAGAGGCTTGAGTTGCAGTTGAATAAACCAAAATAATAGTATAGGCTAAAGCATCGCTGACTAGGCCGACCAGTCACCCCAAGCAGTACCCGTTCACGAGTATGACGCATGGACCAGCCATCGTCTCCTTCGCCATATCAGAGGGAAAGAAACGACCCGCCCCATGACGACGCCGCAAGCAATGACATTTTAGTGAGCATGACGAACCATAGTCGAGATACTGATAAAAATCACTACTAGTCAAAATTACCATAATAATCGTCACGCATTACTTTCAACTAACAATGGTTTGTTAATAATTTAGCTTAATTATAAGACAAAGAAGTTTGTGTGTATATACCTAAAGACACCTTAAGCCCAAGACTATTTGTCGTTTAGATAATCATTGATCGTATAGTAGGCTTTCCTAATAAGGTGATTTTTTACAGGTCGCTTAAATTTATCTCCAGGAAGGTCGATTACATCTATAGGAATTTTCAAAACCTTCGAACGAGTTGTGTACCATAAGTAAGCGATGATAGATAGCAACGAGTTTAGACTTGTTTCTTGTATTAATATTGTGTATATCACTGTTTTTCTTAAAGTCATTGATGTTGTGCGTAACAAACATAATATTTGCAAATATATACTGTGATGCAACAGTTAAAATACCTATATCCTTAAACAACTCTCGAAGAGAGACTCTAGCACCTAAATTGTATATTGAGCGGATGGCTCGTTTTTGAAGAATAAAAATCGTTTCAACATCAGCCGCCTTGCCCCAAAGTAGTATACCATAGGACATGACGCTGTGAAAGTAGCTAAAATAAACTAGCCTAGCTGTGTCCGTATCAGTGAGCTGACGTACCTTCCATACTGCGTAAGCTGCCGAACTAAGCCTACCTGCAAGGCTGTCTATCTGGGCTCCCCATTGTAGTTTACTGTCTAATGTAAGTCCCAAGAATACTGTTGAGTCTACAATACTTATCATTTCATTATTTAGAGTTAGATTAGTGCCTAGCTGTTTTACATTTGGCATAGTAAATCTCACACACTTTGTTTTATTTGAGTTCAGTAGGAGATTGTTAGTTGAAATCCAATACAATACATCATTTAGTGCCCTATTCACATCGTCAAAAACTGTTTTTTTTACGATCGACTTTGAAAATAAGTGACGTATCATCAGCAAATAGAACTATATCACAGCGATCTTTTAAATAATAAGGTAAATCGTTAAAGAGATATTTGATCTGATTTATAAAGAGGATACAATGAGGATCATTCACATAACAAAATATTAGATTTAGATTTAGAATATAAGAGCGTATGCGCTATAACATTCTGATCATTTCATTTTTTAAATGGTTCAAATCCAACAAGTAATGACAAAGTTATTAAGGTTTTCTGTTCGGCTATTTCGAAACGCTTGCTCGGAGCTGCGCTTGGTATGATGACGTCACACGTCGCGAATTGCGCCCTCCACTCGTGCAAAATCGCTAGTTTGATCAGTTTGGTTCAGATTATTCACCATTTCCCTTATGTCGTGGTATGTTAACTATTTAGTTTTTACTATAATTTGATGTTATATTATTAGTATAACAGTATTTATATTGATAGTGAGTATCTATTGATATCTAAATAGATACGAGTAGGTAGCTACCTATTATGGAGGTCGATTTTGTAGGGATAAAATGAAAAGGTAAGTAAGTCTATACCTAGGTAGGTATAGACTTACTTACCTTTTCATTTTATCCTTGTTAGAGATAATATTTGAATGATTTAAATAATCCAGATAAATCTCATCCTCAGAACACGCAGTTAAAGTGGGTAAGTAGGTAGTTAGATACCTATTTTAGGTACTTAGTAGGAGTAGGTACTCCTACTAAGTACCTAAAATAGGTATCTAACTATTTTAGGTACTTAGAAAAATAGGTATTAAAATAGGTATCTAACTACCTACTTACCCACTTTAACTGCGTGTTCTGAGGATGAGATTTTTCTGGATTATTTAAATCATTCAAATATTATCTCTAACAAGTGCAAAGCACAAACCGAACAGCATGTTTTTCGCAGGAAAAAGAAAATGCTTGTTTTGCGTAGTGAGCCCTCAGTTTGAACAAGATAAATCTTTAGCTATACACGAAGTTGACTATGACGAAAACTATTGTTTGACCATTTCATCCGAATGGGAGGATACAAATAAAACAATACTCAACAGTCAGTAACGGGCGCTTTCACACATAATCACAGATCGCGTTTATCATATGACAAAATCACCTGCCCGCTCAGGGCATTTTTTTTATGGTATAGGGGGCAAACGAGCAGACGGGTCGCCTAATGGTAAATGACTACCGCCGCCCATGAGCACCTATAACTCAAGAGTCATAAGTGCGTTGCCGCCCTTTAAGGTGGGAGTAGGGGGAGAGGGGGGACGAGTGGGAAGAGTGGAAGGACGAGAATATTGAAGAGGGAAGGATTAGGGCCTCCGGTAACCTCACTCACGCGCCAAAAAGCAATGCAAACATTGCTTCACTGCCGGTTTTCTGTGAGGCCGTGGCATCACTCTGGTCGAAAAACATCGCGGTGGTGGTCTGAGTACAGTCCTGGGCTCGAATATCCTTGTGTTCGATTGTTTATTTGAGAAAAATCTTTGGAAATCTAGACCTCTAGACCTAGGATTACAGTTCATTATTCAAAATAGCTACTTGTCATCATGTCGGGTCTATGCTTGATTCCCAATTTGTAACATTCAAAACGTATAACCTGACCAGGAAAATAAAAAACCTCAACTCCAACCCCAACTCTCTGTATTAGGAGACCTGTATGACTAATTACCAGTTTCTCCACATTCGGACCTGGGGGAAACCAGTATGCACAAATTTGGTGCAATACAACGCAGAATTCTCCTATATGAGGTTCATTAATATAAAGCTAAGAAAGGGTAATATTATGCTTATCTAAAAAACAAGTTTACAAAACTTGATTACTACTTAATCTAAGGTTTTATAGTTGAGGTGTGTGTTGTAAATGTGGTGTATAGGTAGTCGGTATATGTGTGGTGTATGAGTAATGTATGTTTTGTATGCGTAGTGTTTGGTGTATGCTTTGTGTATGTGGTTTGTGTGTGTGTGTGTGTAACCTAGGTTCATTAATATTAAATCTAAGATCCATTTTAATTCCTTATGGTATAAAATAAAGAATATTCTATTCTAATCTTAGAAGACAAGTATAACATTATTATGTCAAAACGAAACCCATGCTAATTAAAGGACTAGACTCGAACTTGGTATTTATTATTAAATTCTAAACAAAACTACTTATAAATATAAGTTAAGTAAGTTATAAATATAAGACTTATCTATATGTATATATTGTCGTATGCTCAGGAGCGAGCTGGTAGCAGGATTCTTGGATCTATTTCTAGGAAGGAGTAAGTAAAAGATTACGCGGGCAGAACAGTGACTTTAACTCCAAATTATAATTATAACAACAACTATATTAATTAATCAATATATCTTGCGGTTCCGTGCTTTCAGCACAGACGTCTGTCTTCACACGCTTCACAGACGATTGTCTTCTCTTGCTTGGTTCTATCTTTTAAAACTTCTTAAATTCAAATAGGAGCAAGGTGCCACCAGCTAGACTCAACGCACCAAAGAGTTCTTAATCCGACCACAGAGTTTGCAAGCGGGCGCATGGGATCCTTTCCACAATATGTCTACTATGCATTATTATTTGTTTAAAATACCTAACTATTGTAGTGATTGCTTTAGAGAAGTAGACTATGATTGTAAAATCTTGTCATCCCTAATATGTCTTTATTTATGTATATTGTTGTAAGTAAAGGATACAATTATGTGCATGGTTATCGTACCTTTATAGTTTCATTCCAGTAGCATGTGATTGCGGGGGCCGCCACGAGGATACCGCACTCCACACTCTGGGGGAGTGCTCTGCGTGGGCGCAGCAGCGTGCTGACCTCACGGCGGCCATTGGTATGGGTAGCCTCTCGCTGGAGACCATGATTATGTCCATGGTCCAGAGCGAGAGTGCGTGGGATTCCGCCGCCTCTTTCTGTGAGATAGTGATGGATGCCAAAGAAGCGGCGGAGAGGGAACGGGAGAGAACAAGTACTCTGCCGTCCCGCAGAAGACGCACCAGGCACCGGAGAGTGCAAAACGATCTCCGGCCTCCATGAGCGCTTGCCTGGGGGCGACAGAAGGGGCTATCTGTCACCCTAGCAGAAGCAGGCCCGAGACGGTGGCGCGACGTGTTCCGCGGCAGAGGATAGGACCAGAGAGGGGATAGAACCATCTGCACCTCATAGTGGGGTCGCCTGGTTTTACAGGCGGCCAAGTCTGCCGGGGTTCACAGGGATTTCCTTTCTAGGGTACACCTGAGGCCCCGGCTATAAGACCCGGTGATGGAACACTGTGTGGTTTTAGTCGGTTCGAGTCCGACATACCACCTCGCCGTTTGGCCCCGATGAGGTGATGACCCGTGGGGGTTTCCATACATTAAAAAAAAAAAAAAAGGTAGCATGTGATACATCTTTTAATACTAATATCATTAAATTGTGTAAGTATAATAAACTTAACTTGCCCAATATGTAATTTGATAATAATGTGAAATAAATTGTTTAAACAAAAGTGGTGGCTCAATTTGTTTAAGTTCCTAAAGCCTTCAGAGCAATTTTGCCATGCCTTTCATTTATGTGTTTACGCAAGAAAATAAATTGAAAGCTAAGAGGCGCACCGTCGCGTACAAGTAGGTCAAGTAACACAGCACTATACTCTTATTATGAAACTATTTTGGGCAGATTCACTCAGAAGTCATTACGACTTTAATTTCTTTATGTTTTGCACCACAGTGCAATGGATTTAATTTCTAATCGAGTTTTTAATGGAGCTTGACGCGTTGTTTCCGCTTGGTAGAAAATAAATCGTTATGGTTAGATTTCATATTCGAATATGCAAATTCTAACTTCCTAACTAATAATATAAATGTGAATGTGAGTTTTTTTTGTTAGTTACGCTGTTTGTGATACCGTAACGATACACGTTATCAAGGCCTCAGAAGAAACACCTTGCGTCCAGAAAAAATATTTAAAATGTTTTAACGAACCTTTTAAATGGTCGTCCGGCATTGCAAAAGCTAGTGTATAGTATTGCGCCAACCAGTACTAGCTAGGGTATGAAATAATGATAATGATAAGTAAGTATAATATGCAATTTTTTATGTTTAAATACTGTTTGCGTTACTTTTAGATTGATTAACTTACATTGTATAAATTGTGCAAAAAGTACCTTGGCGCTTGAATAAAATCGCGACTTTTGTGAATATTTTGTATAACATCAGTTCAGCTATGCCACTTATTATACCAGTTTTAGGTTCGCCTCTATTTCCAAACCGGTTTTTTAATAATGGTCCACCTTCTACTTCTCTTAAATTCCCTTGTATATCTCTTTATTATTTCTTTAAAGCGTGTGAAGATAAAAAGCCAAAAACTATTCTATGATTTAACGCATGAGGTATTCCATAAAAGTAGGAAGATTTTATTACCAGGTATTTTTTTCCTCTGTAAACTTTGTGTGTTAACCCGCTAAGGCCATGCCTATGTTGAAGCTGAACACCACACAGTTCACAGTGGTTCACACTACAGACCTATTATTATATACCTAGGAGAGGCACACATACAGTATACTGCCTTTCATTCATTAACTCTCGACAGGTCAGGGCAGTTATTTCTTGTAATATTTTTAAGGAACCGATGACAAAACAAGATGTTTGTTTGGTGACTAAGGTTGGTGGCCACATAATAAACTGGTACATTGACTCAGAAAACATACAATTTATAGTCTGACCAGAAAAATAAAAAACCTGATGTGGGGGTGCCTCAATTGCGTTTTTTATTGCAAGACTAAGTAAAGTCATAATGGTATGACTATACTTAGTGTATTGGCAAACTTTTAGGAGCTATGATACCACAGACAGTCACGCACATACACGGATATGTATCTGTGTATGGTAAGACATAACCTTATCAATTAATATCGTGGTGAATCATTGAAATTTCAACTAAGGACAGTTTTGATTTTGGACTTATTCAACAAAGCTTTATTTTATATAAACTTACATACTTACTTACTTTACTTTATAATATACATGTCCAAGGATATAATGTGGAAATGTGAAAACCTTAGATTATATATAGGTCCAGATGCCTAATCCGTGCCTCAAAACTGAAGCCAAAAAATACAAGCGTCTAATATAAATATAAGCGTCTCACTCATCACACGCGAGCGAACGTTCGCCGCTGAAGTACGTCTCGAGTCGCTACATAAAATATTTAAAAATGCCTGCTTGTGCTGTCACATTCTGTAAAAATTATACAAAAAAAAATCTTAAGTGTCCGAACATCACATTTCATATGTAAGTATTCTATTTCCTAATGTATTTATAAACAATAGAACAAAATTTCAAATTAATAAAATTACGACGCCATTACTAGAGATGTTGCCAGGACGTGAATTTCATTTACCCATAACGCATTCTAGCAGTATATATATTTTTCTTTGCCAAACTTGTTATTTATAGAAAGACGAGAAATATACTTAACGTTAATGTTCGCGAAACTGGAATCCTTCAAATATTCTTAATTTCTAAACTCTAGCACCCGGAGTTCAATGTGTCCGTCAAACGATACTTTAGCTGTAGGATTGTACTCGTATTATAACTTATTATTACTACTCCTAACGAACACAGCTATAGAGCACTTAGGACTTGTAAAATTTTGCTAGTTTCTTGATACTTTATAAAAATATATATATATATATATATATCCAAGTCCTACAAAACATGGCAAAACATTTACTTTATTTTATCAAAATACCTTTTGTTACTCTGTTCCTGTGAATAAAGTTGCATTTAATTTTATTACTCAAAAGAGCTTTTATGTTACATTTACCATAAAAAAAAATTACTCTTATTCTCATATTTTTTTCATACGGCCTTATATGAAAAACGATTCTTAAGGAGGAAACTCTAAAAAAAAAATGTCTTGAAAACAAACCAAAAAATATTGTGATAAATAAATAGTTCCTACTAAGTACTTTTATTTTACATTTGTCTTTTTAACTAAACGAATTAAATGAAAAAAACGAAAAAATGAAATAAACGAATATTTGTAACTGATTTAAATACATTCAAAATGTATTTATTTAATATTACTTACATCAAAAAAAAAATATGTTTAATAAAAAAGTCCCTGAATTTTGGGGTAACCTCTATGCACTGGTAGTAAAACCGTCAATGCACACAAACATAAACATTGTACGTAGACACTCGCGTTGGGCGGGGTTCACTCACACAGCACCAAAAAGTGGCTTCAAAGTAAACGGTGACTTTTGTACTAGTCACGGTATCTGGACCTATATATAATCTAAGGTGAAAACAAAACAGTCAAAGCTAATATGATGACTGATATGACAATTAAATTTGCTTAGAATCTAAACTTTCAACTACATTTGACATTTTTATCTTCTTCATTTCTACAATGCCCCAATGGTTAGATTCCAAAGACATCAGACCACTGACCTCTATAATACAATAGAGGTCAGTGCATCAGACCCATTGTCGCTGTCATTACTTGATGGATTACTTTCACCGCCACCGACATTAAAGTATTTTTTACGATTTCCGTTTCAAGCATAGACATCTTCTGTAATTTTTTCTAGTTTGTTACATGTTCGCAGTAGCAGTTCCATGTTTCTGTATTGTATTGTATTCTGTATGAAATTAGAATTTACGTTAAACAATTAAAACACATTATGTACTCATAATGTTGTTTTTAAGGTTCCGTTCCTCAAAAGGAAAAAAAAGAAACCCTTATAGAATAATTTTGTTGTCCGTCTGTCTGTCTGTCTGTCAAGACTCTTTTTCTCAGGAACCTGTAGACGCATCAAGTTGAAATTAGTACCAAATACATGTCTGCGGTCTCTTGAAGCTGTAAAAAATCAAGCAATGCAATCAATTTTCCTATTTTACTATTACTAATTTTTTTTACGTGGGAGAGCCATGCTTCGGCAAGAATGGGCCGGCTCGACTCCGCTCGATACCACGGCCTCACAGAAAACCGGCCGTGAAACAATGGTTGCATTGCTTTTCGCCGCGTGAGTGAGGTTACCGGAGGCCCTAACCCTGCCCTATCCCCTATTTCCGTCCTTCCCCTCTCCCCCCTCTCCTCCCCTCTAATCCCCCTCTCCCGTCTTCCCACTCTTCCCCTATTCCCACCTTAAAGGGCAGCATCGCACTTGTGACTCTTGAGTTGCAGGTGCCCATGGACGGCGGTAGTCATTTACCATCAGGTGACCCGTCTGCTCGGTTGCCCCCTATACCATAAAAAAAAAAATCAAAAGATGGCCTCTTGAGCCTCATATTTGACCAAATTTGAACATTTGACAGATAAATCATAACCATTGACCTAGAATCATGAAATTTGGTAAGAAGTATGGTCTCACAGCACAAGTAAAGGAAAAAATCCGAAAGTCGTTAATTCGTTGTTATATCTGTCTGATGTCTGTGTGTATGTCAAGACCCTTTTCCTCAGGAACCCGAGAAGGCATCAAGTTGAAATTAACATAAAATATTTATGTTATCAAGCTTCTAAGTCAACAATCAAAAGATACGGCCATAAATTTTAACAAATTTGAATATTTTGCAGGTAAATCAAAACCTATAGGGTACTTCCCATTGACCTAGAATCATTGCCTTTGGTAAGAATCAAGGTCTGACGACACAAATTAAGGAAAAAATCTCTCACGACTATGACTAGTTTCTTTACTACATATTATAAAACAAAGTCCCCCGCCGCATCTGTCTGTCTGTCTGTTCGCGATAAACGGATAAACTACTGAACGGATTTTCATGCGGTTTTCACCAATGGATAGAGTGATTCAAGAGGAAGGTTTATATGTAGTATACATGCATATTATTATAGAGAAATTCAAAGGTTTGTAATGTCATGTCGTAACAAACATATTTTTGTGCGCTTACATTGCAAACGCTGGCTAAACCTTACGAGATAGATCAAATTAATGTACTACGGAATTGTATATCTTAAAAAGATCAATAAAAAAGTCCGCAGTGGTATATGTTTATCTCCTAAGGATAACCCACAGTAACCATTTTTATCTTTCACATATTACAAAAAAAATTATGGGTTATTTATCAAACTATTTTAAACAATATAGTATTATTCCTTATCCAGTTAAATACATTAGATACGTTGTGCATTTAATGTAGATCAAAATTGCCCTTTACAGCATAGGTATATTAGAAATGAATATCTTAGAAGATATCAGGGATTTAAAAAGCGGGGGCAGAGCGGCTGGTGGGCCGAACCGATTTTGATTATTTATTTTTGTTAGATAGGGTACCTCAAGGGTGGTCCCATGTCAAGGAAGTCAGAATCTGATGATGGGATCCTGATAAAATTAAGAGAAACCCTCGAAAATTGTAGGAACGAATAGTGTTTCTGTTTACTTTTCATTACTTTATGAGGTTTTTGCGTTTAGAATCATTATCATATCATGTAGCTGAGCTAATAAAATCTTCACTTCATATCACTACATATTATGAAAAAAAGTCCCCCGCCGCGTCTGTCTTTCTGTTCGCGATAAACTAAAAACTACTGAACGAATTTTCATGCGGTTTTCACTAATAGACAGAGTGATTCATGAGGAATGGTGATACAAATTATACACCTAAACCTGGTGTATAATTTGTATACGTGCGAAGCCGGGGCGGGTTGCTAGTGTTACATAAAAACCTCGCGATACCATTTAATCATTTTTCCTATTTTATCCTTCCTATTAATATTATAAACGTGAAAGTTTGTGAGGATGTATGGATGTATGTATGTATGGATATTTGTTACTCTTTCACGCTAAAACTACAGAACCGATTGCGATGAAACTTGGTATGTAGATAGCTGGAGACTTGGATTAACATATAGGCTACTTTTTATCCCGATATTCCCACGGAATCGGGACTTACGCAGGTGAAACCGCGGGGCGCTGGTAGTAAATTATATATCTAGACAACAAAACGACATTTTCTTTTCTGGGCGTCATTTTTTTGGTTACGTTAAAAATGTTAAAAAAAATACTTAAGTCATTTAATAAATTCAAGTAATTCCTCCGTGAAAAAAGTTTTTTTTTTTTTTTATGGACTCTATCTTGCGTGTAGAGTCAACGAAACAACTGATACAATAATATGACAAACACAAGATGACATGTAAATAGAAAAAAAACAGTCAGTCGTAGGACTGCACGTCAGAAGTGAAAACATAACTTCACAATGTATTTGCATGTACATACACACACACACACACACACACACACACACACACCGTATATATATAATTACTAGGTTAAAAATAAAAAGTAGGTAATAACACATCTAAATGTATACATATGGTACACTTAGGCCTGCCATCACTTAAATTGCCGACGCCGGACAAAAACTAAAAAAATCCGGACATATAGGTGAAATCGAGATTCTTAACCGGACACCTTAAAAAAAGGCCGATTCCATTTAAATTTTTAGCTTGTTAACGATTCATCTAAGAATTATAATTGTTCCCTGGCACAGTTTCAGCGATAAGGTCGCCTTTGTAAATGTTAATGCTTTCTGTGATTTCCGTGTGAGAAAGTCCGCTGAAATTGGTGTACAATAAAATTAATTTCTGTTCTATCCTGTAAAGCGTGTACCACTGAATAGCGATCTGTAAAAAAAATTGTGGTTGAAACGGTTGGTCTATCTAGCCTTCTAAGTACATATATATTTTTACACCCTCATATAATTGCAAAAACTAAAAAAAAGATTATCGGAACGAGTTTTGAAGTGGAATGAAGGCGATCCATTTCGGTCCATGAAACGTTGATCAGAAAATTACATCACTACGGCATCAAAAACACTGCGCAAATCTTCATACTTCTTATCTAAGTAATACAATCCAAAGAGTCGATCACGAGATCGTGTTGTTTGCAGATGGACACTTCACTTTTATCATCACTACATATTATGAAACAAAGTCCCCCGCCGCGTCTGTCTATCTGTTCGCGATAAACTGAAAAACTACTGAACGGATTTTCATGCGGTTTTCACTAATAGACAGTGATTCATGAGGAAGGTTTTGGTGTATAATTTGTACCCGTGCGAAGCCGGGGCGGGTTGCTAGTTTAAACTAAAACGTATGACTATAAACTTTGACGATATAAACAGTGCCATTTCGAAAGTGGTTCACTGGTTTAACGTTATTAAATTCCTTCTTAATGGTGAAAAGACTAGACTAAGTACTCCAAACGTGAAACAGGTGAAAACCACTATATTAGTTAAGAAGACGAGTAAGAACTAGTGGATACCACGAAATTCTTAGGCATAACTCTTGATGTTACAATAAAAGCTTTCGTGAGTGGTATTCATGTTTATTAAAAAGTATACGGTTTTACTCACGTTTGTATTTCGGGAATGCCCGACTAGTGTGACGCCTGACACCGTCGCGGCAGGACGCTTCACTCCTTGAAAAAGGGCCCCCGTCGGGTCTGAAACTAGTCGGGCATCCCCGAAATACAAACGTGAGTAAAACCGTACACTTTTTAATAAACATAACTCTTGATTCTAAGCATCAATGGGGCCCACATATTGATAAATTATCGAATAAACTCAGCTCTGCAGCATATATTATGCAGTTAGAAAAATTCGTGACTGACTGATATTAAGACAGATTAGTCTATTTTAGTTATTTTCATATTTTATACTGCCCATCCTCACCTGCGGTGCTCGAACTTGGTCTTTGACTAAACATCAGAAGTCCGCACTCGGGGTTTGCCAGCGAGCCATGGGGCGCTGTATCCTAGGAGTTCGGTTATAAGCCCGTATAAGGAACAGTATACTGCGCTTCAAAACTCAGATCGTCGCCATTGGGCATAAGGCTGCAAACCTAAGATGGAACTGGGATGGTCACGTCTGCTGCATGTCGGATGAATTATGGCAAAACTTAGTACCGAGTGCGCCCACACAACGTTAAACGACATCACGGCAGGACCAAAAAGAGATGGCGGGATGAACTGGACGCGTATTGGGAAGATTGGCAGAAGGCTGTAAAGTGTGAGGAGTTGAAGGAGGGTAGGGAGGCTTTTGCCTTCCAGTGGGACGACCATGGCTAATAAAAATAATAATAACGGCTGGATTAAAGGACTGATGCAGAATGCAGTTCTCCTAGACACGGCCCGTATAGTGAGGAGGTTCCTGTCTATGGAGCCCTAACCACCGGTGTCTTGGTCCCTGTACCCGATTTCGGTTGTCTGCTATTTTTTATATTTTTAAATAGGTAGGTATATATATTTTGTTTTATACATATTTAAAAATGTAATTTATAAGTTTTAAGTTGAATAAAGAGGAGTAATAATAATAAAAACTTATTTTCATAGTATAATGTCGTATGGTATTCTAATGTGCGGGAACGCCGCCGATATTCAATCTGTCTCCGTGATGCAGAAAAGGGCTATCCGCGCCATTTACAACTTAGGGAATCGTGATTCACTAAAGGCAGAAATTAAAACAAATAAACATAATGAAGGTTGCATGTCAGTACATCTATGAAAATTTTATTTATGGCCATAAAATAAAGACCAGTTTAAAAAAAAGGTGATGTACGCTCTTTTAACACAAGTCATAAACATCAACTTGTTATTACTGCCTCCAGGCGCCAAAAAGTTAACAAGTCGTTTCGGGATCAATGTGTGCGATTTTATAATAAAACTAGCAACCCGCCCCGGCTTCGCACGGGTACAAATAATACACCAGGTTTAGGTGTATAATTTGTATCACCATTCCTCATGCATCACTCTGTCTATTAGTGAAAGCCGCATGAAAATCCGTTCAGTCGTTTTTCAGCTTATCGCGAACAGAAAGACAGACGCGGCGGGGGACTTTTTTCATAATATGTAGTGATATGAAGTGAAGATTTTTATAATATGATTTTTTTTCATCATTAGCTCAGCTACATGATATGATGATGATTCTAAACGCAAAAACCTCATAAAGTAATGAAAAGTAAACAGAAACACTATTCGTTCCTACAATTTTCGAGGGTTTCTCTTAATTTTATCAGGATCCCATCATCAGATTCTGACTTCCTTGACATGGGACCACCCTTGAGGTACCCTATCTAACAAAAATATATAATCAAAATCGGTTGGGCCCGCCAGCCGCTCTGCCCCCGCTTTTTAAATCTCTGATATCTTCTAAGATATTCATTTTAATAATATGCTGTTAAGGGCAATTTTGATCTACATGAAATGCACAACGTATCTAATGTATTTAATTGGATAAGGAATGATACTGTATGGTTTAAAATAGTTTGATAAATAACCCATACCTAATTTTTTTGTAAAATGTAAAAGATAAAGATGGTTACTGTGGGTTATCCTTAGGAGATAAACATATACCATCGCGGACTTTTTTATTGATCTTTTTAAGATATACAATTCCGCAGTACATTAATTTGATCTATCTCGTAAGGTTTAGCCAGCGTTTGCAATGTAAGCGCACAAAAATATGTTTGTTACGACATGACATTACAAACCTTTGAATTTCTCTACAATAATATGCATGTAAACTACATATAAACCTTCCTCTTGAATCACTCTATCCATTGGTGAAAACCGCATGAAAATCCGTACAGTAGTTTTTCCGTTTATCGCGAACAGACAGACAGACAGACAGACAGACGCAGCGGGGGACTTTGTTCTATAATATGTAGTGATTACAATTAAATTACAGTAAAACGACAACTAGACTGATATGCCTGAAGGGCTACTCAGTGGTGGATTATGTGCAGGACAAAAACGCTTGGGACTAAATTATTTTTAGATTCACAGACTATTTCAAATACTTAATACAAATGTAATGTGAGCTAAAATGTTTTTTATATACTGTCTTTTATGTCTTTCTTTTCATATTTTAATTTTATCTGGTTTAGTTTTCAGTTTCCATATTGTTTCTTTGCCCAATTTCTTCTCACTCAGGCTCAACGATTTGGAAACGGGTGGTTATAGATAAACACAGGCAGATACGGTATTATCTATTATCAATTTTGTTGATTTTATAATTTTACATTTAGCATAGCAACCTATTGTTGCGGTGACTCTACGTGTGTTGATCTATAATTTAAAAAAAAAGACTAAAAAAAGACGTTTTCAAATAATTTTTAAAGAATTTTATTGAGACTTCCTGTGCGATGTGCAATGGTCACTGCTGGGATGTTGTATATATACTAAATGGGTACCTACGAGAACTTTCATTTTACGATCCAGGATCAGTTTTTACTATGTAGTTAAGCCTGTCTTCGCTAGATGACGTTAAAGTATGTTTTTTGGTGTGTATAGGAGTCGTTACTGAGGTAACGACTCCTATACACACCAAAAAAACATACTTTTTTACACCAAAAATGCTGAGGCATTTTCAGTTGCTTTAGAATCATCTGAAATTTTCTATCGGATGTCTGTCTCTTATTCGGCTAGATCTCCAAACTCAACGTCATCTATCAAATTTGATAAGACGTTGTTATTTTTATTAAAACATTGTATGACGACAGAAAATAAATATGTGAGCCCGTGATTGGTAGTTCAGATATTGATAGATTTGGTAAGTACACTTAAAAATGCTACACGTTTTTTAATTACTTTTGAGTTGGCCAATCGATAAAGCATTCAAAACTCGCACAAGGAGGTGACGTGGATCCGGTAGAAAAACTTCCAGGCGGAACCGTTTCACTCGCACTCTAATGCCTACGCTAAGAGTTGCCGCGGGTGTATGAGACCAGTTTTATGTTCTGCACCCGATGCAGAGTCTCCCGTGAACGGGGTGTCTGGACATCGCCCAGTTGCCACCCGTGGGCTGGCGCTAGGTGAACTATTGGAGGTAAAACGTCGCCATACCGACGATCAACTTATAACCGGCGCTGTAAAGTATACATCACACAAGTCGGTTTAAGCCTGATATACAGCTTCATCAATAGTCCGGTAAGGTGAGCATCCACACGATAAACAAAAGGGGTACTTTTCCCACCGCCAAACGCGATAAGCAAGTAAAAATATCTTTTTTTGTACACTCCAGGTTGTTTCACCGCCAATACAGTATAAAAAATCCTACCTGGAAGATTCCTCCCTTTCAGGAAGAGGTGCAATGCCAATTTATAAGCGACATATTGCTGTTTTCCGACATAATCGCAAACGAAGTCGCGGGCACAGCTAGTATAATAATAAGATAGTTTACGCAATAGGCAATCGGCAATTCCGTATATTTTACTTAAATATTATAACGGACGACGGTTTTTAGGGTTCCGTACCTCGAAAGGAGAAAACGGAACCCTTATAGGATCACTTTGTTGTCCGTCCGTTCGTGGGTCTGTCTGCTCAGACAGCTGGGATTTATATCAAATACTCAAGTCTACTGTCCCTTAGAGCAGTGAAAAAATCAAACTTCTAATCCGACGCAATCAAAAGATACAGCCGTTTATGCCGCAAATTTCCATAAATTTCGAAATTTTCGGAATCAAAACCTACAGGGTACTTCCCGTGAAATCAGAATCTTGAAATTTGCTACGAAGCAACGTCTTATAGCACAGATAAAGGAAAAATTACGAAAACCGTATATTTTTAGTTACATCATATAATAAAAATATTTTACGGAACCCTCGGTGTGCGAGTCCGACTCGCACTTGGCCGGTTTTATTGTAAAGGTAGAAATTACAAATCTACTTAGAATAAGCTCTTTCAAGATAGGATTTTTTGTTGCCATAAACCCCGATTTTTGTTCTGTCAAATTTCGAAATGTGTAAGCATTGACATGGTTCTATCCCCATCACCAATCTTATGGATAGTAACTCATTTTAAATTTGGCAAAATTGCAATAGGTAACGCTTTTACTGCCCACGTGACATCATGACGAATAAGCAACATGGCGGTCTAGCGTTTTCATAAATTTACGCACGGAAATTTAAAATGTTAATTTTTTTGTTATGCTGAACGTCCATCTAAAATGTATTTTCTTACAAAGTATGTTTTTTGGATAAGAGGTATCGTATATCCTGTACCCTTTCACCCTTCACTGTACTCCTGAAAAGGTGTAAGCTAAATTTACCTAAAGGTACCTAGTTAAGACGTAGAAGCGAACAAACAAAGCAGTTGAAACGTGAATGGTTGTCTAATCGTTCTATCAATCTCAACCATTTGGATATTATGAAGAAAAACAAAGATTACAATCTTCAGATGAACTACCTTATCAAAATATTCACATTATTAAATATAATCTATACTTACTACTGAATGCATAATAGTACAGAAGTCCCACTCAGCTAAATCATTTAAATAAATAGCGACTCTTGTTCCGACACAATAAAGTCGCAATTCAGGTCGCACAGCGCTAAATACCTGTAGGTAAGGGTACCTAAAGGTTAAGTTTGTCTTTCGAAAAGGACTGTCAAAAGTCTTCGAGATTTGTTTCCCGAGATGGTCGTACTTTCTATATCTATACATACAAGTTTGTTTGCTTACGGAACCCTCGGTGCGCGAGTCAGACTCACACTGGTCCGGTTTTTTCTCAGGAACCCGTGGACGCATCAAGTTGAAATTAATACCAAATACTTTTCTGCGGTCTCTTGAATCTGTAAAAGAATCATCAGATTTGACCAAATTTCAACATTTCGCAGGGAAATCAAAACCGTTATGGTACTTCCCACTGACGTAAAATCATGAAATTTGGTAGGAAGCAAGGTCTCACAGCACAATTAAAGGTAAAAATCCGTGAGTCGTTAATTTGTTGCTATATATGTCTATTTGACTGTGTCTATCAAGACCCTATTCTTCATCTAATACTCATATTAACGGTAAATTGAAAATTAAAAAAATACACTTCTAAGTCGACGCAAGCAAAACATACAGCCATTAAGCCTTAGATTTAAAAAAATTTAAATATTTCTGGTAAATCAAAAGCTAAATTATGGTACTATCCATTGACCTAGAATAATGAAATTTGATAAAAACCAAGGTCAGGCACCACAAGTAAAGAAAAAACCGAAAGTCGTTAATTTGTTGTTATATCGCATAAAAAAATAGTTTTTGTGATTAGTGCATTCGATAGTTTTTGCGGTTGGAAAGTTAGGGCGATTGGGAGAGGAATCGGCGGACTATTCGGGCATTGTCGAGTAAGACTTCTATCTGTATCTTGTCCACCACCGATTTCCCACTGATCCTGAGCCTCTCAAGATGGACTGAGAGGCTCCTCGGGATCAAGCCATTGACTGATATAACAATTAGGACTATTTCTATGCACACTACCCTCCACATGTCGGTAACGTCATGCGCCAGGTAAATGATACTTTATTTTCTTATCTGCTTCAGGGCGAATGAGGTTCTCGTCATAGGGAATGGTGATGTCCACCAGAAATACTTGTGACTCTGCCCGGTCCATCAGCACGATATCAGGCTTATTCGCAAGAATAGTCCTATCCATGATGACGGACCGGTCCCAGTAGAGCTTAGCGCGGTCGTTTTCCAGTACAGCTTCCGGCATGTACTTGTAGTATGGCAGCCTCCGACCAATACGGCCATGCTTAAGGGCGAGCTCTTAATGGAGTATCCTGACTGCTTGATTTACCAGAGGTTACATGTCTGAGATACCAGGTCACTCACCAGGTCGGTGGCATAAATGACAAATATCCGCCGTCCCATCTCTCAGAATATACTTCCTATAGTTGTTCGTCCTAATAACCTGATCCTGTATCGCACAGACAAAACCTTCGGTTTCCCCGAAGAGGTATCGAAACGCAACCAATGCACGGAGGCTTCCTGGTCCACGTGGGGTTCATGTAGAGCCTGAAAGAAGCAGTATCTATATAATTAAGCAGTTCTGTAGCAGTTAATATGATCTAAGTGAGCTCACTCACATTTGAATGGACTCTTGCGATCTGATAACGGGGAAGCCATATTTAAACAAGCCGCTAAGATACGATTAGTCTTCTACTTCCTATCCTTGTCCAATCTCATTAACATCACACTCCTGCTCTTTTCTCAATTTTCATTGGGGTTTTGGCTGGTTCCTATTATGGCCGGCCGCCTGCCTGACGCCAACCCTCCTTGGGAATGTAGTCGTTTTAAAACGGGAAATAAGGCAGAAGGTAAATTTAAATAAGGAAAAATGGGTAGGGAGAGGAACCAAGGGTAAGGGATACCGCAAGTTTAGGTTGAGGGACGGCACTGAGACTGCAGTAGCTCGCAGAGGCCGGTGTCACAGAATATATTGTGACTCTAGAAGTCACTAGGACAGGAACACCAGCTATTGTTCTGTTCTAATGTAATGGAATGCTAATGGACGCTTCACTCCTTCAAAAAGAACCCTCGTTGGGTCCGAAACTAGTCGGGCATCCCCAAAATACAAACATGAGTAAAACCGTATAGTTTTAATAAACATGAATACCACTCACGAAAGTTTTTATTGTTACAACTTTTTAACCAGCTAATCCTAACTATCCCACTAATATTAAAAATGTGAAAGTTTGGATGGATGGATGGATGTTTGTTACTCTTTCACGCCAAAACTACTGAATAAAACTTGGTATGTAGATAGCTGGAGACCTGGATTAACATATAGGCTACTTTGAAACCGCGGGGCGCTGCTAGTTATTAATATTATAAATGTCAGGGGTACAGAAAAGGACATAAGATATCTTTTATCTAGAAAAAAGTACTGTTCCCGAGGGATAGAGAAATAGCTCTCAGACGCTCGTCCTGCATAGCAAAATCTGTGACTATTAACGTGATCACGAATTAGTTTAGACGTCGATGGCTTGTGTAAAGGAGTGTCGGTACATTGGATTGCATACGGTGATAAACTGATAACGGTCTAATTATACAATCAGGAAATTAATTGAATAGGCAATTACGATGCCTCTTATCCGCTCATACATATAGGCCGAAAACAATATTGTTGAATGAGACCTAAGTCGCAATATGAGAAAAAGGACTTAATGTTTGATATGAAAACTGTTTAATACTTCCTAAAACCCTAACAATGCTTATGATATTGAAAACTAATTGGATATTGGTTTTGTTGATTTAGTTTGAGAGTAGGGTAAAACCGGGACAGATACATTACATCAACAAGTTCTTCTTACTCGTAAGTTGTGTTCTAATAATGTAAAGTATGTCTTGCAATATGTTTAATTATGATTATTATGAGAAGAACATGCAAACAATTTTGGCAATAAATGTTTATCTATCTTATCGTATACCTCACTGTTTCAAAAGGCTCCCTAATTTTAAAAGTTTAAAACTTTTAAAATTAGGGAGCCTTTTGAAAACCTATGAATAATTCTTATGAATATAGCTACTTTAATCTATTAGGTTACATTAAATCTTGTTATGGTTGAGCTAACAATAACTGATTTATGAAAAATTGAGTTTTCCCAAACCTCTTTTTTTGAGGATAGATGCTTACATAGGTACCTATATGGATAGATGCTTATAAGGATAATATATGCCTTATGGAATAAAATAAGTAAAATAAATAGTTTTAAAATGTTTTATTTGTAATTATAAGGAGATAATTCTATTCACATAATTTACAGTATTTGTCCAACAATAAATTAACATATAAAACGTGTACTAATTTAAGTAGTAAAAATAAAATAAAAATCAAAACAGTACTTATTATAATGATCAATTCTACTTATTTTAGGTTGAACTTGAAATTGATTTTAGTTTTCCACACATCTCGTGTGGAATGTGATGGCCAATTTCAGGTTCTGAATGGAATCCCAAATTGTCGGGATATTTCCTTGATTCTTATGTCTTTTTTTGTTGTTATATTAAATAATAGAGTACTTTTTATACACACGCTAGCACTATCAGGATAAAGATGTACCGTAGAACGTTAAAATCTGAAAATATGAAACGCCAATTTCAAAATAACACTGCTATATGTAGCGGTGCGTGGATAGATTCCCCAAAGGCAAATATACCGCTAAAAATCGAGGCGACTAACGTTTTTGATATGGATAGATGCCCTTTTATTTATTAATTAAAATAAATACGAAAGAGCGATTAATAACCCCTAGGTGTGTAACTTAATGAACTAGTGTATTGATATAATAAAAAATCAAACGAAATTTATTTATACTTATAAAGATATGCAACAGTAAATACTTACCTCTAAAACTTTGAAGCATTTGTCGCGTTCGCTGCGGATATTCACACGCACAAACGAGATATGTGGCGTTTACGGTACTTATTTCGATGTTGCGACTTTAGGGAGCCAGGTTTTTGGAAACGAGGTATCCATCTCACCGCGGCATATATCCTTGTTTTACCATACGAATTTTAGATTTAGTTCATACTAGCAGCCCCCCGCGGTTTCACCCGCGTAAGTCCCGATCCCGTGGAAATATCAGGATAAAAAGTAGCCTATGCGTTAATCCAGGTCTCCAGCTATTTACATACCAAGTTTCATTGCAATCGGTTCAGTAGTTTTGGCGTGAAAGAGTAACAAACATCCATATATACATACATCCATACATCCTCACAAACTTTCACGTTTATAATATTAGTAGGATGGTAGGATTAGTTTCGGAAGTAAGGCTAGTGTTGTGCACAATTTTTTTTTTAATGTGCAAATTCAGAATCACGCCCTCACTAACCCGACGGACGGGTAGACCGGGATTGTGCAAATATGAGCTTGTTTGTCCACAGCGGTGTGTTCGATACACCCTCAGCTAGTCTGATACGCCCAGAGAATAATTTGATCGCTCCTATTTAAACCCCTTTATGGTTGTCTTAACAGATTACGTCGTGTTTCAATATTTCAATTATAAATATAGTTTCTATTTGACTTGCGTGGCTTGGAATAATGTACTGTCTACCCTTGCCCTTAAATTGACGCATGCGCTGTTAAAACGCGACGACCTAAGATGGCGACTATTTTCTATAAATAACATACAATCTAGACAAAATTACAATGATTGAGCTGAATTTCAGCAAATAAAAAGCTTACATTACGGTCCGTTAAAGTAAAAAAACGCAAATAGCGTTCGTTTAAGTTAATTCGTAATGGCAAATTACAAAGCTGCAGTGACCTTTGACACGATTGCCCGCTGCTGTAATTAGAGACGTGTCGTAGTTAAAATCGTTTGTGCACAGAGGTCAAGTTAATGTGGAAACAGCTGATTTCAAAAATCGAACATTTACACGGAGTTAAAAATTGTGAAATTCGCCAGTTTGACATCAGATTTTGTTGAGTGTGGGTGGATATTTGCACCGACCATGTAATGGTGAGTGGTAGTAGTCGGTGGAATTACGAAATAGTGAGTTATTGTAGAGTAGTGTGTTCATTTATTCAAGTGGAATGCATAAAGAGTGCTTATTACTAGAAATCAAGTGTTAGTGAATGTTGTGTGTAGTTTTTTTTTCTAGTTTTTCTTAAATAGTTTTGGAATGTTTTCATCTGATCGTGTTAATATAAAATGCAATGAAAATCGATAATGTAAGTACGTGTACGCGCTGCAGCCACGTGGTGTCACAGTTCTGTACATAATATATGCATGATACACCACCTTTTATGTTAGTGGACAACTCATTTGGAACAACAAAATTGTTTATGCACGTCACCAAGGTTGATGTTGTAGTTTTATCACAAATTCTTTATTTAAAAAAACTAGTATTTATTTTTATTTAAACTGTTGCTACCTGAATACTGATATTAGTTGATAGATACCTATTTAATATTACCTCCTTTTATTTCCTTAATAATAATGATAAAGGTGGCTCTATACTTACCAGCCGGAATTTTTTCTGATTTTATTTTTAAATTAAACGGCTGAACTACGTCAATACAACCGTTATTAACGTGATGTTAAACGATAATATAGCGTAAAATGTATTTATTTATTCCGGTATCCGGCATTATCAACATCTACAAAAATAAATTTGTATTTTTTCTTTTTAACTAAGTAGTTATGTATAAGTTTCGTAAATAATTATATCTTACCCTCAATTAAAATATACACAAACAAAAATATAACCTAACATTTTTAACAACAAAAAGCACCCCCACATTGCTTTATTTCCTCAAAAGCAAGTGAACGTAGATATATCCGCTGTGTTAGGGATGTCAACAACACTATTACTAGGTACTACACAACACACACGGAATAGATAATCGCGACAATCTAACGAAGAAATAAAAAAAAAAAAAATCTTGTTAGGTTAATTTCTAATATTTCTCATCATGCCTGTGGTAGGTATACTAGCCACATTTTCTAGTATTTTAACCGCCACACAACTTCATGTCAAAGAAAAGATCCAGTATATGTTGACCTGTCATGGTACGGAAAATCTAGACAATGACAGTTCAAGTTGTACTGGTCAATGATAAAACTAAACATTTAGGGCTTTTTTTATTATAGAGGGCAAACGAGCAGACGGGTCACCTGATGGTAAGTGACTACTGTCGCCCATGGACACCTGCAACTCAAGAGGCACAAGTGCGTTGCCGGCCTTTGAAATGGGAGTACGCTCTTTTCTTGAAGGTTTGAAGGTCGTATCGGTCCGGAAATACCGCAGGCGACAATTTGTTCCAGAGATTGGTTGTGCGAGGCAAAAAAAATCTGGAGAACCGCACAGTGGTGGATTGCCAATTATCCAGGTGATGGGGATGAAAGTTAGGTATATATATGATTACCGTAAATAAACACAACTTTTGAGCTAAACAGGATAAGAGGTTATATAATATGTAAAAATAGACAAAAAATAGAAATATATTCTTAATCATCATATTTTGTAAAACCAAAAAATGAATATTATGAAGTTATGCATCTTGAACATAATTTAACAATAATTATAATTTAAATCAACACATTTAAATATATTTTTAAAAATCATTTAAGAATTAATGAATGTCAGTTTGCATTTATTCCGAAGTGAGTCTAATATAAATTTAATAAAAGTGTCTGTGTAAATAAAAATAAAATGTCAGTAACCATTAATTTTTACATGTAAATGTGAAGTGATTTAACCGTAGCCTGGTCGCTTGGGCGAAACTTGAGAACTGACAGGGTTAGAACAGTTTTGTTGTACACTGTCAGTACTGTCAAACACAAATTATACTTCACTAATTTTCAGTTTATCTGTTTGTGATATAATCTCACAAGACGGCGAGTTGTTCTGCCAAACTCTTTATGATGTTAGAATCTATTTTGCCATCATAAATTCGCCTTTTGCTTGCCAAGTTTGCCTTTTAGCTGGCTGTCTCTCGAATCACTCCAATGGTGAAATAGATCCACTGAATTCAAACCAAGACCTATCCTGGTCTGAATTTTTCCTCCTTGGGCTATTTTACTAAATTTTAATCGAAAGGACTTTTAAAGTATACATGCAGGCATATATAAGAGAGTTCACTTAGAAGCGTTTTCTTGCGCGTTTTGTTTGATGTACCACTGCACACGGTGACGAACGCGGCGGCGCACGCGGCTGTGGCCGCCGCGAGGCCTTAGGGGTTGAGGAAGGTGGGCAACTTTTGTTCTTCGATTGGTGCCTCACAAGTGACGGATAGAAATGATCGCTTTTCAGGGTTAGGACGAAGAAAATCTTTTTAAAAAGCTTCCAAAAGGCCTGGTGGAAGTGTTCCCGGTCCCGCCCGCTAGGATTAATTTTTTTGTCCTGCTCTCGCTGATTGTGAAGTCGGTGGTTGCCACGCTATAGAAAGTGGTTCGGAATAACTTAAAATCACATAGACACCAAAACAGAAATAGACATTTCATTAACTCTTAAGAATGTTTAATAATATTAAGTAAGTACCTACCAAAAAATATGACTTCGTGAAATTATTCAAACCCTGATTAACCGCTACCTTGTCACTCTCACTGTCTACTCCTACCACTCCATCTACTACCATCTACTCACTTTTATACACCGCCACTGTGCGATCCAGACACTTCGAGACTATGGTCATACTTTCTTAGAACAGTCTGGAATGTTCATCACACTTAGTTCTTGCTACTTTATAACAGATGACGTTAGTGATAGCATCTGTTGTAGCTTTCGTTTGTCATCCACCGATGGCGGTACGTACCTAACAGTATAAACCGATCAGAACGACAATCGCTTGACTTATAGATGTATTTGTAAATTCATACTGCACGGATCTTAGTTAGAAAGTAGTCATAGAAATGCTTTACTTCGGAGCTAATACATGAATACGTACTTGTGTAATTTAATCAACAAGCGCGATGAGCTGTTCTTGATACGGATGGAAGTTTTTCTTTTATAAAAAAACTGGTATTTAAATTATTGTATGCTTGCGTGTTACGAGCCGTAATATTTTAATTAATATTAAGCCTGTCTTTTTTACTGTTCATGTTGTCATAAAGACGCTAATTAACACTACCTTATTTTTTTTAATTTAAAGCAACCTTTACATAAGCACAATTTACAGAATCATAAGCGATTCTTATAATAGTTACACGAACACAAAATAATGTTATCAATAAAATGTTATACTTTTTAGGTGTCCTAGTGGTCGCCTTTACCTCTAAATTTATTCACCCAATCGGTAAGTAACTCCCTCGTTAAATTTTCTTAAATTTTCTAATTTTCCTCGCAACTTTCTTAATTTTTTTCTTTCATAAGAACCTTCTCCTGATAATAAGAAACACAAAAAAAAAAAGAATTAGCGAAATCGGTCCAACCGTTCACGCGTGATGCCGTGCCAAGGGAAATAGGGATTCATTTACATATATATATGTATATAGATATATATATATGTATATAGATATATATATGTATATAGATATATATATATGTATATAGATATATATTAGAAGCTCTTCGTAATGTTCAAAATGTTTTCAATTTATTTTATTAATAACATTAAATGCTGCACTAGGTTATACATAAAATACATAGGCTAATAACATCATGTAGACTGCCGACAGAACTGAAAACTTAAAACTTTGGAAAAATAATTGTTTCTTTTTTACGACGCTGATGTGACGTATTGCGCCAGACTGGTGACGCATCGCGTTTACGTCACATTAGCATAGCGGTGACGCGAACCCATAAGTTTTGCCCCTACTAAAAATCACTCAACGCGGCTAAAGATTTCACTTCAAAAAAGTAGAAAGACGCTTTAAAAACATTGGAGAAAAAAGTATTGAACGGTTTGCCTTTAATTATATACAGTAGAAGATAAATCATGTTATGAGAACACGTCTGCTACTCTGAAAAAAAATTATTGCACTCTTAACACTCCAAAAGTAATATAATCTATGACACAAAGTCCTAACACGATTTTAAAATTATAGGTGTACGTAGCATTCTCAGGGTTATAAATAGCAGCAAAGAGGTACCAACTCGGTATGTGCTATTACATTTCAAGTGACAACCAAAAGTTGAAGTTGACAAAAAAAACATCAGGCCATTATATTAAATAAAAAATGTTTTGTATGTTATCTTTGAAACGTCAGTTATGCAATTGTTATCAGTCACAGACATTTTGTAATTAGTTACCATAATGAAGGTATTGTTTATTTTATGTTTCGGTTCTCATGCATGCAATATAATATTTTGACAAAATTAAGTTTTATATTGACTAAACAAGTACTATTAATAAGCAAGTAATTGAACCATAATCAAAGAATATTTGAAAATAAAGAACATAAATGTTTTCAAAACTTTTAAGTTGAAATAAAATTAAAAATAAAATGTGGTGGTATTTTATGAACATTAAAATAAATGTTAACCAAAATTTAAATATGAAAGAAAAAGAGTGGCAGCGGTGGGATTCGAATAAATATGAAACAAAAAGAGTTTGGCAGCGGTGGGATTCGAACCCACGCCTCCGAGGAGACTGGTGCCTTAAACCAGCGCCTTAGACCGCTCGGCCACGCTACCACGTAGATAACTGTATGAAATTATAGGTCAAATGAAATGTCATACGTAAATTCAAGCATTACTTCCTGTAATCTCGTTTTATATCCGTGCTGTTTACAAAATGATAGAGATTGTTTTATTTTGATTGGTGATATTCATTCCATGGGTGATAAAATATTATGTATTTAGTCAACGTAGATACTAAGTAATTGCTATAGTAATACAATTAAAGTATTTTAGACAAAGTTCGAGAAAAAAAAACCAAATCATTACCCGAAAGTTATTATTTATTCGCCAAGAATAATGTATATAGGTGATAGACATCCGTAAGCATGTAAGCAGCCCGACATCGTCACCCATAATAGTTATGCAAATTTTTACATTTTTTTTTTTTTTTTTTCGTGTGGAAACCCCCTCGGGTCATCACCTCACCTGAGCTAATGGTGAAGTGGTATGTCGGAATCGAACCGACTAAAACCACACGGTGTTCCGTCACAAGTGGGCCTATTGCAGGGGACCCGGGAATACCCTAACAAGGAAGCCTCCGGATGCAAATTTTTACCTAGGATCATGTCATTATTTATTGTTTTACGTTAATTTTATAATTATGTTTTATAATTAATTTAATGTAGTTGATTTGATTTAATTTACTTTTAATAAGTAGGTACCTAGATTTATTATTTTTAATTTATGTAGATCTATATAAATTTAAAGTAATAAATTACGTATTTCGAAAATCCTTACTAATAACCGCGAGTTTCTTATTTGAAAAGTATAAAAGTACCGTATACCCAGTTGGTAAAACCATTGATCAGATTGTGATGAAACTTTGGTAGGGTGTTCCGGGGACGCCAGTGAGGGTTCATGGCCCAAAAATTCATTAAAAAAAAAAAACAAAAATGGCATTGCAACGCAGTTAGTGCAGTTAGTAAAAAAATAAAGTGGTGCAGTTAGTAATAAAATAAAAACGACTAGTTTTTAAAGAAATTACTTAAATATGAAGAACGTTAATAAATTAAATAAAATCAAATCAAAATTGTTTGTGGGTGTCACATTTTTTTTATCGTGTCATCACCTCACCGGGGCTGGCGGTGAAGTGGTATGTCGGAATCGAATCGACTAAAACCACACGGTGTTCCGACATAAGTAGGTCTATTGCAAAGGACTCGAGTATACCCTAGGAAGGAAGTCCCCGAGGCACCCGGTGTACCTACTGATAATATGACAAAAAAAAATGTAGACAATAATTGATTCTATTGGTGAATAAAGGTCTAAGTGATTGAAAAAAATATGACATTGTATATTTCAACTTAAGTTGACAAGTATGTACGAGGCCCATGTTATAGTAAGCGGTTCCTTAAAAACACTTTGCAATTTCCATGTGCTCCAACCCTATCCTACCTACATATAGAGTACTAGTGACCTTCCTACCAAAGAAACAGTAGATACAACATTAAGTTTAATCCGTATACTCCATCGTATCTAAAAGAAAGCTTACGTTTGTGAAACACACTCAAAATCCTTGAGATCATCGGACAATTTGAGGTTGAAAATGTTGGCACATTCGACTAACTTTATGGACAAATCATTTTCCATTCAAGCTGTTCGGTTGTGGAATT
This sequence comes from Euplagia quadripunctaria, assembly GCA_963859945.1. Lineage (NCBI taxonomy): Eukaryota > Metazoa > Arthropoda > Insecta > Lepidoptera > Erebidae > Euplagia > Euplagia quadripunctaria. Next base: position 5,110,091 of record OY982584.1, read on the forward strand.
CCCTGCCGGTTGGTATCAGACGTGCACAGTCGTTGCCAGTTTTCAAAAAATTGGTTATAGCTCACTACCTGCAACGAAACTAGCCGTATCATTGCCCTTTTCCAATCCCACCTATTTCCGTTACACGAGGAAACCCTGTCTACGTCACTACTATTTTGTAAATAAGGTATGCGTTTACTATATTCTTATGCTGTATTTATGTATCTTGTATGTATCTCTGACATGTTATTTTTATCATATTTTATATTTATGCACCAGACACTGCCCCACAACTCCCTGTGACATATTCTCTCCATCCCATGGTTGCCAATTGTTGCGTCCATGGTGGCCGCCAATTGTACAAATTTGTCTATAGTTGTAAGATTTTTGTATTTTTTTTTCAATACCTGGTGTACAATAAAGAGTATTATTATTATTATACTAGTACCGTCTAATCACGGTTTTTAGAGTGGAGCCAAAAAAGCTGTACCCTGCCTTCTTTTATTTATTTATTAAACCAAATTTGCTGTATAAATATGGTAGGCATCGAACACATGGCCTACTTCGAGTTCCTCGCAAATCGTTTCTTCTCAAGGCTAGTCATAGGAAACGCCAGTACCACCTAGCTCTCCATCTCCGGCAACACCCTAAGCCAAAGACCTAACCCCCTCAGGAGTGCCCTTAGCTCGTTGCCTTCAGTTAGAATACCGTTGGAAGCACTAGGCTCACCGTCAAGTCCGCGTAAAGTTATATACAGCCACAGCCACACGGCTTACAACTAAAGCCATAAAAAACCGTTTAAACAATCACGTTCCCACATCTGTAACGATAACATCTCAAGGGCTTAATAAATAATCCGACCGTGTGACTCATTATGTTTCCCTTAAATAAATCCAGAGGTATAACTGACAGAGCACTTAAATGGCGGTCAAACCGAAAAAGTATCCAGCTGAAAACAGTAAATATAATTCAAGAACTGACCAGAATGGTGCTAGCTTAGACAAAGGAAATAGTATTAAATACTTATCAGTCTATGTAGTATATCTCCAAGTGCTGAGACGTCTATACGAAGCCGCAAACGATGACCGTCCAAGTACAAGAACCGAGCACAAGACTAATCCAATTGTATCGCGGGGTACGACAGAGAGACGTTATGTCTCCGAAACTGTTTACCAATGCATTTGAGGATGCCTTCAAGACGCTCGATTGGAACGGATGATGAATCAATATCAACGGCCAATACATGTCACACTTGTGGTTTGCAAACGACATAATCATCCTGGCGGAATCACTACATGATTTGGAAGTAATGCTGAATAGTCAGAACGATTCCTCAAGACGAGTGGGACTTGGTATGAACATTGGTAAGATCAAAGTCATGCATAACAGGCATGAAGCCCCGAGTCCCGTGGTCGTAAATGGCGCTACTCTCGAGGTTGTGCAAGAATACGTCTACCTTGGCTAAAATATCCAATCGGCCGGCACAACTTCGATCGGGAGGCCGATAGAAGAATTCGTCTGGGCTGGGTGGCATATGGGAAGCTTCGACATATCTTCGAGTCGCCGATCCCTCAATCCCTAAAAACCAGGGCATTTAACCAGTGCGCCCTACTCCTAATGACATACGGAGTCGAAAAGTGGACACTCACCGTTAGACTAGTCCGATAAAATTCGAAATGAAGTTATTCGGCAGGGAACTAGAGTAACCGACATCGCACATAGAATCAGTATGCTGAAGTGGAAGCGGGCCGGTCATGTCTCCAAGCGGACTGATGGTCGCTGGAACCAACATGTGCTAGAGTGGAGACCGCGATTAGGCAAACGTAGTGTAGGGCGCCCTGCGGCGCGATGGACCGATGACCTGAAGAACGTGGTTGGCAGCGGATGGATGCGGATTGCCCAAGACCGGGATAGTTGGCGTTCCTTGGGGGAGGCCTTCGTCCAGGTTCCGGATGTCGTAATAAAGCTGTTCCCGGATCCCTCCTACTTAAGGCGCAGTACGGCACACCGTGTGGTTTTAGTCGGTTCGATTCCGACACACCGCCCCACCGAAAACCCCGGTGGGGTGACGGCCCGAGGGGGTTTCCACACGTACAAAAAAAAAAAAAAAAGGCCTTCGTCCAGGTTAATTAATGGGTTTCTGATAAAGTTTAGAGTTTTTTTAATAATTATGTCATAAATTAATTATTAGGTATCTGATAAAGTTTAGTTTTTTTTAACATTTGTTTTATCAACTACTAGGTCGTCATTAAAAAAATATTTCAACTTATAAGTCATCATCATCATCCTATCGCCGTCCACTGCTGGACGAAGGCCTCCCCCAAGGAGCGCCAACTATCCCGGTCTTAGGCAATCCGCATCCATCGGCTGCCAGCCACCTTCTTCAGGTCGTCGGTCCATCGTGCCGCAGGGCGCTCTGAATTTTAAGGTAGTTTTCCTATTTAATGTCTATTTTAAAAACTGTGCAATAGCACAGTTTTCTGCTTTGTAATAACAAAGCGGATGATTCTCCTTCCTAGTTACTACAGCCTTCTAGCTACGGTGGCGCCAACTTAATACAAACTTTTGACGGACTTTTTTCATAAACAGAGTTGGCGTTTCTGACCTCTGCGGTCCAAAGTTACGAGTTAATCAAATCTTCTCCGTCATGTATGCAATCATATAAGTTCTAATTAACTTCCTATCTTATTTACGAAAAGCCTTGCCATTTATTTATTAGCACCGGATATGGAAAGTTTTGTTCATTTAATAGGATTATACGTAGAAAGAGAATCCAATAGATAAGTAATCGCACATAATTATTGTGATAAATTCTTTAATTAATTTTATTTGACTCTTATTAATCAGTGATCGGAAACCTATCTAGGTGTTCGATTACTGATTAATGATTGGAATCACAGTTCCACAAAGGATATATAAGTAGGTAGAATAGACACAAAATACGAGTCCGCCTTATGACAACCTTTTATTTGGGGACAATTATCCCGGGTTTTGGAATATCAATTAAGTACGTTTAACATTGTTGTACATAATACCCATAGTAAAACGAATAAATCCATTTTCGACTTTTGTTTTCTAAAATTGCAAAAGAAAACAGTGGATACTTTTTTAATAACAGATCATTTCTTAATCTTATATTAAACTCGTTTTTTTTTGTTTACATGTACAAAATTAAGTAGCTAATGTAGCTTATTCAATTTCAGAATTGAAAATATAAGTTTTTTTTATTTAATTTAAAAATAATAAGTTCATTCAAAATATAAGTATAAAGTTTCTTACATTGTGTATACTTGGTCACGAGTAAACCAACCAGCTTTTAAACCCTTTTTTACTTAAATTTGTACCGTTCCTATCCAAAGTCATGGAGCCTCTTGTTCATATCCAGCTTCATTCTTTCCTGTGCAAACATAACCTCAATTCATATCAATCTTGCTGTTGACCTGGTACAGTAACATTCTTAGTTAAAATTACAGATGATATAAGATTTAAAATCGAAAGTGGCAATCTCACTGTGCTCGCTGTGGATTATGATGTTCTGCTTAGAATACTTAACTCACTTAACATATCTCCAACGGTGATTGATTGGCTTCATAATTATACCTGTGTGGCCGCCAATAACGTATTTATATCGACAATTCTCTATCCACTTTGTGTAAGACATCTGCTGGTGTGCCCCAGGGTTGCATTTTGTCTCCTATACCTTTCGCTATCTTTATCAATTTTATCTCAAATCAATAACTTTCTTCCTACCACCTCTATACTTGTGATCTACAGATATATGAACCACTGGCAAATGTATCTGAAGCTGTTGATATCATTAACAAAGATTTGGACCAGATTAGTAGCTGGAGAAGGGCTTTCAGGAAAACCTATCGAAGACTCAAATATTATTGTAGGTAGCTCAATAATAATCGCACAGATTGGTTACTACTTCCACCGATTCTATTCGATGGCACCGTGAAACCTTCCAGGAAAGTAATAAAAATCTAGGAATACTTAAAGACAAATATTAAGTGAGCCGTGCGCTACCGCCTTTTTTCCTCTGTGGTTTTCATACAAAGGTTATCTGGAAGGCATTGCTTTTAGCGATAAGACCGCTTATTATACCCACCGCCTTTTATCGTTTGTTTTTAATGATGTTGAATTACTGTGTAAAATGTGGTGTACAATAAAGAATGTTCTATCTTTCCATCTATCTATATGTGGATATCTTTAAATGAGTTAACTGATTATTAGATATATTATCTCGTAAAGCCTTTAAATGCCGTAAACAAATGTAACGTGGAGGGTGGGCTCTCGTGGCTCTGGCGAGATGTATTGGATTATATAATTAATGTTATAATTACTTAAGCATCGTGCAATTTACCTTTAACAGGCCATGATTCTGAATCTGAAAATTTTACGTATATTGTACTTTTACTATCTAATTAAGATCCTATTCTAAAAGAACTTTTTTTAAAGCCTAAAGGTTAAATAAATTATTTAAGCCCCACGATTTAAAATAAAATTGTTAATTTGTTTGGTACCGCTATTAGGAAAAAATTATTTTGGAAATTAGAACGCTCAATTTCTGGCGATCATTTTGGATAAGACTTGTCGAAAATTTACCACCTTTCCGTAATTTTTCGAGATATCTCCATAACAGAAAATAATTACCATGTTCCTAAATAAATGAAAATCTGCTAGTCCTTTTTGGGGTTTATATCAATAGCCGTTTGTAGGGCAGAAGGACTTAATACTGAAATTTTAATGACGATAATTCATACATTCATGAGACATTATTATTTTGTATAGACTAAGCGAAAATGTATACTATTGCTGTTTAGATATAGTTTATATATCTAAAAGTAAACAAAAATTTCAGAGCTTTTGTGACCTGAGTAATTTATTCAGTGTTACCGGAGAAACTCTTGTTGTATTCAATCGAACGAAAACTGACGGCTAAATACAGTAGTCATGACAGTTTATGTGTCTGAACAATTAATTGCTTTGAAAACATGCTTAAAAATTAAAATTCAGAAAATTTATTCCGCTTCCTAAAATTCAATAGCCTTGCATCCAGATAATAACACCAAGCCTCCTATTTTTGACCCTTCCGGTTACAATTGCAATAGCTGAAATAAGTTTTTCAAAATTAAAACTGATAAAAACGATTTAATAAATAGGTTTGGCAAAGAAAAGGCGAGAAAAGTGTGTATTTGATTTGAATTGTTTGGGTAACTTAGCTCCTAGAAGCATTAATATTGTGAGTAATAACTTATATGTATTATAACTATGTTTATTTTATTCAACGCAAATTTTATTTTTGTTTTTCTTTTGTGAAAAATCTTTATCCTCCATTTGAGCTTCACCGCAGTTAGGTAAAATGGGCCCCATCCAAGTTACGCTACTGGGTCCTTCTTAAATATCTAAAAAAACTAGTGCAGTTATTCATTCTTATTATGCGATCGGGGAGAGGGATGCGCAGGCGACGTAACGGGGGATAGTTGAACAGTTGGGCGATGCTACTACCGACGATGTTTTCACGCTTATATGTTTAGATAAATTTATTTAACTTAATCTCACTAACACATGACAGTACTGGGTACAAGATTGTTTTCAATAATTCAAGATCATTTTGAAATCTGAGATTGTGCGTAATATTATAAAATCTAAAATCGTCCAAGGACAGAATGATGGAATACAATGGATGGAAATGTCCAAATAGATATTGTATTTAAATAGATAATGTAGATAAAAAATTGACTTGATAATAATTTATCAACAAAATTTGATTTTTAAATGAATCGATACACTGGTACAATATGGAATCCTTTTCGTTGTGTGGACTAATAATGTTACGAGTATGTATAATTATGGATTTGTGATGTGGAGGGATGATTAAAGGGTTGAAGGGAGGTGTGGAATGAACTGCCTGCGTCTATTGTTCCAACCAATTATAATCCTGGAGCGTTCAAGTGTAGAGTGAATAAATTTCTCTTGGATAGGAGTGCACCATCTTCATCTGCATCGTCACTTTCCATCAGCTGAGTTGGAAGACAAACGCCTATGCCATTTCTCATAAAAAAAAACTGGTGAAGAGAGATTTATATTTGGAAGTTGATGGATACAAGAGTAAAGAATGACCAAAGGACTGAGTGAAGAGGATATGGCTAGAAAGGGAGTAAGCAGTGAAGGGAACGATAGAAATGAAAAAAGAAAACATGTTGCATCGACCATAAGTAAATTTGGGAAATGGGTAAGATTGGCTGGGAATATTATAATACTAGCTTCTGTTGGCGGCTTCGCTGAGCTTAAAGTACCCTGTGTTCTTTTTATGTCACTTCTTCAATTTGTGGATTATCAGGCATAGAGAACTAAACCTAAACATTTGGGTTAGTTGCATTTCAGTACTTAATTCGAGGTTAATACAGTTTAACTATTATTTGTATGAAAAAGGAATAAACAAACTTAAAAAATTCAATTAAAATTAGTTTGTTTTCATTCAAACAAGCATTCAAAGTTTTATATTAAAAAAGGTAACGATAATTAGAGCTGACCGAATCGGATACCACCACAATCCAACAGAGGACTGACGTTGTAGTGAGAAAAAGGAAAAATATGAAATAAGGTAAATACAGTTCCAGTTTTCCAAACTTAATACCAAAACTCCCTGGCTAATGGAGGATCGAAGCAGTATGCAACTACCTTTAGTTTGATTTTAAAGTGAAAATCTATAAATATATCTCGAAAATATCGAGATATTGATCTATAACGTCAGTACGTGTTATCAGCATAACAAATAGACAATATCCACGGTTTATTTTCTACACATACCTACACTTATTCTTAAAATGTTTAATGACTGATATATTTATACCAAGAAATTACACAAATGATTAGAATAAAAACATTTGTGAGTGGTATTCATATTTATTATACTATTAGACTAGCCGTTCTCCGCAGTTTCACTCTCGTTTATGGCCACTGCTCCGCTCCTAAGAGTCGTAGCGTGATGTTACATAGCCTATGCCCTTCCTCAATAAAAACTCTATCCAATGAAAAAAGAATTATTCGAATCGGACTAGTAATTCCAGATATTAGTGTGTTTAAACAAACAAACAATCAAACAAAAATCTTTTTAGCTCTATTATATAGTATTTCGGGGATACCCTACTAGTTTCGGACCCCCCCTTAATCAAGGAGCGTCCTGCCGCGATAGTGTGAGGCGTCACACTGAATTTTCAACATTGCCACTAGTTATTTTGTCTTTCAGAACGTGCGGATGTGGATAAGGATGGTTGCGTTTTAGTTGCGTTGTGTGTTGCGGTGTTGTTACTATCAGGCAACGTGGCACAGACCCAACTGACTGTGTCACTTTATGTGTCAGTTGGGTATGTACTACGGTGCCTGTCTACTAACTAGACGGTTAACCCCGAAATACACACGTGAGTAAAACCGTATATCTTACTAATATTAAAAAGCGGCGGTAGCGTAGTGGCTAAGGCGTCGGACTTGCGATCAAGTGGTTGCGGGTTCGAACCCCACCCAATGCACTACCGTCGTGAACCCACTCCTAACACAAGCGTTAAGCTTAGCTGGAGGGGTTAACGAGATTACTAGTAATGTGTGACCCACGTTACTAGTAATCTTCTTTACTAAAAGAAAAAAAAAATAAAGGCGAAAGTTTGTGAGGATGGATTGATTAATGGATGATTGATACTCTTTCAAATTCAAAAACAGCTAAACGGATCTGAATGAAATTTGGCCCAGAGGTAGATTATAGTCTGGAACATAACATAGGCTACTTTTGGAATGAAGTTCCTTATAGCGCGTTACACGCTCTGAGCGGATGGGAGCGAGACCGAAAAAAGTGTAATAAGACTTTTTTCCGACACTTCTTGCTATAGTTATTACGCCATCTGTGGATTCTGCGCGATACTACTGTAGTTTCATGTTTGTTATATACTAATTATCCATATATTAGGGAAGTCAAATTTCACAGATGGCGCAATTAAAAACAAAAAAATTATTTCGACTTTTAACAATATTTACTGTAAGTACTTATTTTGATACAATTTATTCAATCCATTAAATGTATGTATATGAACTACGTTCCAACCGGGTGTCCCGAAGACACCTCATGCTTTTTTATCCTGAAAAATGTATGGTTCCTGATCAAACTTTCAAAGCGAACGAATTCGCGGGCTGCAGTTTGTTTGTCATACATCTTTTAGGCACATATTATTAGGCTATGAGCTTAGAGATAATTAAAATAGGGACTACTTTTAGGCACATATTATTAGGCTATGAGCTTAGAGATAATTAAAATAGGGACTACTTTTAGACACTTATTATTAGGCTATGAGCTTAGAGATAATTAAAATGGGGACTACTTTTGGACACTTATTATTAGGCTATGAGCTTAGAGATAATTAAAATAGGGACTACTTCTATACGTATATCCTAACTTTAAATATCATACAGAAAAAAGAGTACTGTTCCCGAGTGATATAATATATGAATTAATTGACAAAATCAACGTTAAAGCGAGTGGGAGAGCCATTCTTCGGCACGTATGGGCAGGCTTGACCGGTGTGATACCACGGCCTCACAGAAAACCAGCCGTGAAGCAATGCTTGCGCTGTGTTTCGCCGAGCTAGTGAGGTTACCGGAGGCCCTAATTCTTCTCTCTCCACCTACTCCCACACTTCTCCTCTTTGCCCACTCTCCCTCTTCCCCCCTTCCCCTACTCCCACCTTAAAGGTGTCGAGTTACAGGTGCCTATAGGCGGGTGAACCGTCTGCTCATTTGCCCACTATCCCATAAAAAATGTTCTAAGTTTCAACAAGTTCATTGACTTGTTACACTTTTAAACGAGGCACCTCAAGGAGTCTAATATGGGCAGGTATCATTCACTTAATGAGTTAATGTGTGAGATTAGATAAGAAATTAATTAAAAACATATTTGCCATATACTTATTAGTGTGTAGTTTAGTTATTGGCACAATGAAAATGAGAATTCAAACGATTATTAGATTTTGACGGAGGTGATATAATTGGTGCCTAGGCAAAATTAGAAAACATTAGCATACAGGTTGTATATAGCAATGCGACACTTGTTTAAGTCACTGAAAGTGTTTATATACTTTCAGTGACCTCTAGAATCTAGTTACAAAAATAATTAAAAAAAACCGGCCAAGTGCGAGTCGGACTCGTGCATGAAGGGTTAGCACCACCTCAAAAAAAAACACGTTTCTAGTATTAATTTATTATTATTTTTATTGTTTGTAGGCAACAAAAATACATATTGTGTGAAAATTTCAACTGTCTACCTATTACGGAGCCTGAAATACAGCCCGCTGACCAGACGGACGGACGGACGGATGGACGGGCGGACAGCAAAGGCTTAGTAATGGGGTCCCGTTGGTTACTCTTCGGGTACGGAACCCTAAAAAGTAATTCGTTTAAAAGTTATGACTGTTTGAATTTTCAGGTATTAATAGCACCTCCAGTTCTCATAATAGCTTATATCAGGTCGAATGTGTAACGTTAAAGAAACTCAGTTGTTGAGAAAATCCATAAAAAGTAACTTAAGAAAATACTCATTTTAGTTTTCATGCATTTTCTCAATAACGGAATAAATAATTGCAAATTAAAAAAATATGTTCGATTTACAATCTGTAACTTTACAGATACTACCTACCTGCTTTTATAACACTCTTTTGTTCAAATTTAAAAATAACGTGAAACTACACATCAAATTGATTTTGTTCAGTAGCTATTGTCAAAATTTAGTGTTATCATGTCACGCGTCATCTTCCACTCCCATTATTACACTGCTCCATCACCACCTCACGCCGCGCGGCGATATATAAAGGTCGTGCACGTGGATCCACACAGGGGGTGCCCTTGGGCAATGTTGCTTAATAAGACCGGTTGAGAGCCCTCAGCGCTCACCGAAAGCTCGCGTAAGGATGCCGAGGCCATATATCTGGGGCAAACAGTTATATATCACACATAAAGAAAAAGATCGACCTCTTTCGCTACGGTCTGCGTTGCAAGTTAAGTTGTGTTCCAGGCCGCCTACCACGATCAAAGCTTCCAGAACTCTCCTCTGAGCTTAACTCTGTCTCCATAAACGCGAATTCAAATTGTAGTTCTTGTTATAAACCTGTCATTAAAAACTGTGGAACCTCGTGATCCAACGTGTATTGGTATAGGGCTTTGTTTCCGCATCTACACTCATAGGTGGTCCATTATGCGTTCAGATAAGCTGACTAGTTGAGCCAGCCTAGCTCCTTCCAGAAGCACAGAAGCCTCCTGGGGCGTTCACATGCTTCTAGGAGCGACCTCGCACCCGCGAGGATACTTGCCCGTTGTGTGGCCACTCCCTTGCACTCCAAGACAACGTGGGCGGCCGTTTCCTCGGACACAGCCTCTGCATAGAGCGCTGCTAGTCGCATTGATAATGTGTATTCTCGAACAGTAGTTTGAATTAATATTCAAATATAATTAGGTCACCTTATTATGATCATCATTATGATGTCTAATGACTCATGAGGCAGCACTATATATATAGCAGGTCTTAAGCCTCCATATAACTATGGAATCAACGGCTCCATACAACTATGGCTTTGTTCAGTTTTGCGTCCAGGTGCCTGTTCCATAGGAGTTTACTGTCCAGTATCACTCCTAGATATTTGACCTTCTTGGTAAGGGCTAGACGGGTGTCAAATAGTTTAGGTAGTCCTAGTTCTCCTAAACTACGTTTATTTGTGAACATAATCAACTGTCTTTGTCGGGTTCACTGTTAAGTCGTGTTTCTCACACCACTGCAAAACGACCTTCAATGCGACCCTCATTCGGTCGATCCAACGTGTATTAATTCACCTCCATCGCCCACGTGCTAGCACACGAGGCCGACTCTTACCCGCGTAAAATTAGAAACAGTTTTTTTCCTACCTTCGACTATTTTTTTTTATGTTATAGGGGGCAAACGAGGATACGGGTCACCTGATGGTAAATGACTACTGCCGCCCACGGGCACCTGCACCTCAAGAGTCACAATAAATCGAGTTATTCATTTCCAGTAAAAATTGAACTGCCATTATATGGATTTTGCATATCGTGATATTTATGTCAACATACCTATTTACCGGAACTCTGTAGCTTTTTGTAACTGTTTGTTGTTTAAAAATTTAGCTTTCGCCACTTCTTCTACATAGAAATTTTAAGTGTTCCGAATTTCAAATTCCTCCGTAAGCGAAATTTTATTAAAAAAGGGTATAAAGAATTCTATTCATGATCGATATGTTTATAGATAATGCGTAATATCAGACACTAGTTTGAATAAATATTCAAACAGAATTAGGTCACCTTTTCATGATCATCATTGTTATGTCTAATGACTCAAGAGACAGCACTAGTAACGGTCTTAAGCCTCCTTACAGTTTAGATTCTATCTTGGTTTGGATATAAGATTTTTTAATTCTCATCATTCGCTCCTGTATAGCAGTAAAATAACTCCTGGCGTAGTTTTGTCATGTTTCTGCTGGTAAGTAGGATCCTCAAAGCTCATTGAGGAGCTGAGTAGGGTTGGAAACACGCAAGTAACTTCTTCAGTCCAAGCCCCGGTTACCGTTTACCATCAGGTGTGTCTTATGTTTGTTAGTCATTGTATAAAAATAAATACAATATTTGGCAATATTTGGTATATAAGGCACGTATGGGCCGGCTCGACTCCGCTCGTTACCACGGGCTCACAGAAAACCGGCAGTAAAGTAATGCTTGCATTGCTTTACTGCCGGTTTCCCCACTCTTCCCCCCCTCCCCCTCTTCTCCTACTCCCACCTTAAAGGGCGGCAACGCACTTGTGACTCGAGTTACAGGTGCCCATGGGCGGCGGTAGTCATTTACTATCAGGTGACCCGTCTGCTCGTTTGCCCCCTATATTTATAATAAAAAAAATATTAAAATAAGGTAACGAGACTTTCCACAATTGTCTTTCGTAGAACCTTGAGACTTTTCAGAAGCAATGACTAACGCAATTATAAATAAACAAGTTTATCTATTAAGTATAGGAAATAAACTACGTTTAAGGACATATTGATTAAAACTACAAGTAAACAAAATACACTAGCGATGAGAGTCAGACACGGAACGTAAAAGCTACAAGTCCGCAAATATTCGAATTAAATAAATTTGGTTGTAAATTCAGATAAAAAGAACCGGATAAGTGCGACTCTGTCTCGCACGCTGAGGGTTCCGTAAGCAAACTAACTTGTATGTAGATAATACGTCCATCTCGGGAATCAATTCTCGAAGATTTTCATTGGCCTTTTCCGAAAAACAAACCTGTGAAATGTTAAAATTTTAGGCTTAAATGGCCGTATCTTTTGATTGCGTTGACATAAAAGCTTGATTTTTTACAGCTTCAAGGCACCGCAGACATAAGTATTTGGTATTAATTTAAACTTGATGCTTCCAGGGCTTCTTGAGAAAAATTGTCTTGACAGACAGACAGACAGACGGACAACAAAGTGATAGCATATGGTACCTTTTTTCGTAAACACGCCAGAATCTCAAAAAATAATAAACACAAAAATAATTAGATTATTCTAAACTTTAGACAAATGAACAAAGACAGAGTTGTGATTTTTTTGACCCTTGTTTTATAAACGCAAAGGAAGGAAATATTAACCGTTAGTAAATATACTCTTCCTTCGTTAAAATCGTATTATCGTTTTATTCCTCGTCTCGTTCATCATATCAGTTAGGTACACTACATACAAATAAGTAAATAGTACAATTTCTTAATTAATTTAATTTGTTATCAGCTGATGTTCTTAACATGTTTTTTTTTCAAATACTACACGTACATACATAGGAATGCTACGGCTTATCTATTATACAGTACATGTTTATAAACATGTTGTACTGTAGGTATAACCTTTAAATACTTATCGTAGAAGTCGTAGGTATTGGTATATATACCTACACCTTGGCGTGGATTTTGTGCCTATAGTAGAGTAAGCTTGCAATATATATGTAATGTACCAAGCAGTGCCGGATTTACCAGTAGGTTGAGTAGGCTGGAGCCTAAGGCGGCGGATTTTAGGGGCGGCAAAACTGGGGAAAACATTTTTTTTTGTCTTACAAAAATTAAAAAGATTCATATTTCCATATATATATATATATGGAATATATATGTAGAATATATATATATTCGTACCTTAATGTTAATAGGTACAATTCAACATGTAATATGTTTCACCACCTATTTAGATGTTTCCACAATTTTCGTAGTCGCGTTTGGTTGCGGGCGGGAACGAGTGACACGACCGTTCCCTTTCAATATACAAGCAATTTGCTAGCAATTTATGAATCTTTAATAACCAAAGTGACCGGTTGACGACAACAGACTTGCCGGCTATTACGTAAAGGGATCAAATTATAGCTGGCATAAAATTAGTGCTAACCTTTTCTGGGATACAAGATACTTTGGGGATACGTGGGTGTGTGTAGGTTTTTTTTATATAGATTAGATTCACAGTGCGTTGCCGACCTTTAAGGCGAGAGTAGGGGAAGGCGGGAATAGGGGACGAGGAGGGGAGAGAGGGAGACGGAAGGTTTAGGGCCTCCAGTAACCTCACTCACTCGGCAAAAAGCAATGAATCATTGCTTCACTGCCGGTTTTCTGTGAGGCCGTGGTATCAACCGGTCGAGCCGGCCCATACGTGCCGAAGCATGGCTCTCTCACGTAAAAATGGTGTAATTAGAAGCAGGCAAATCCTTCCATTGTAGTAGTAAAATATAAACATGAAATAAAAATAAAATTTTCAAAATTAGATATAATTTAGAAAATTTTAATCCGTTCATCTAATTGCTAGTGTTTTTACATGGGGATAAATACTAATTGGGATTAAGTATGATGATAGTACGTAGGAATTTCCCTTCAGAAGTTTGGATCTCATAAGATAAGTATAGTATTTGAGCGAGTTTTTTTTTTTTTTTTTATGGTATAGGGGGCAAACGAGCAGACGGGTCACCTGATGGTAAATGACTACCGCCGCCCATAGGCACCTGCACCTCGAGAGTCACAAGTGCGTTGCCGCCCTTTAAGGTTTTAGGAGTAGGAGAAGAGGGGGAGGGGGGGAAGAGTAGGAAGATTGGGGAGAGGAGAAGGACGGGAATCAGGGAGAGGGAAGGGTTAGGGCCTCCGGTAATCTCACTCAAGCGGCGAAAGGCAATGCAAGCATTGCTTCGCGGCCGGTTTTCTGTGAGGCCGTGGTAACGAGCGGAGTCGAGCCGGCCCATACGTGCCGAAGCATGGCTCTCCCACATACAGTTGAATGCAGAGCTCAGGAATGCGCTAATCACTATAATGTACTGCGTGCGAAGATTATTATTTATGATTTTGCGCATCAGATTATGTAGTTTAAATGGATAGTCACAATAGTCGTACACTATAGACTTACCTCGTAGAGATACAATGCGAAGTATTCGCACTGATAATATACCTAGTATTATTTTCTTCTCTGTTATTGTGCACATCTTTAGATATTCCACGCACGGCCTCTATTGAATTGATAGGAGATTTTCTGAATGAAGGTTGCGTTAGAAGGTTATAAGAACGATAATAAATTGTTGTAGGGATATTCCCTTTCGTAGATAGCTTTGAATTTTAATACCTACCTATAGGCATGCGTTCTACTTGGCTTGATATATTTATTAAGCCAAGTAGAACGCATGCTTGTAGTTAAATTAACTAATTATCGTTTTCATAATCTTTCGGTGTTATGGAGTTCTATCTACCGTTAGTGGATCACTATTTGTATTTTTGATTTACTTCGTTTTTTAGGGTGCCGTTCCTCAAAAGGAAAAAAACCCTTGTAGGGTCACTTTGTTGTCCGTCTGTCTGTTTGTCTGTCTACGGATACGGAATAGATACGGCCAAATTTTTAAAATTTAATTTTTTTAACATTTTGCAGGTAATTCAAAACCTATTGGGTATATGGTATATATAAACTGTCCATTGACCTAGAACTATGAAATTTGGTAAGAAGCAAGGTCTCACAGCACAAATAAATACAACCTTATTGTTTATTAAAAATTTTGTGATTACAAACTTATATTTTGCGGTTGGAAAGTTGACTGTCGTAAATCGATGTATGTGAGTGAATTTTTACAACTGTAAAGTTAAGTTTGTCCTTTGGTAAAAACGGGCAAATATCTTCGAGAATCGATTCCCGAGATGAACGTACTATCTACATAAAAGTTTGTTTGCCTACTGAACACACGGTCAAAGGACGTGCGGGCGCCGAACTCGCGCGGCCTTCAGCGCCCGCACTTCCATTGACCCTAGCGTCAGCTGTTTTTTCATTAATTTTTATAAAATTATCGTTTTATTTAGCTGTTGGAGCATGGATGTATGGCTGATGGAGCGTGAATAATGCTAATATAACATTGTAAAATTTTAATATTTTTTGTCAGTTTCATTTTTTTTCTTACTCATCATCAAGGGTATCATTAGTACTATCGTCGGTCTTCATTTTAAGTAGTCTTCAATAGCCCCTCAAGTTTCACAGTCATCGGTAAATCCAAATTTTAAGGCAGGTGTGGGTTATCTGAGTTGACTCATGAAAAGATAGTGGTATGACGTATCATAGGTAAAAAGTGTACAACAGTAAATAAACGAAGAACCGAATACTTAACTACAAATATGGTCCTGCAGCTTTCTTTTTTGGGGTTTTTACCTGATGGTAAGTGACTACCGCCGCCCATGCGCGCACCTGCAACTCAAGAGTCACAAGTGTGTTGCCGACTTTTAAGGCGGGAGTAGGGGATGGGGGGCATGAGGGAGAGTGGAGGGATACGGGGAGAGGCAAGAGTTAGGGCCTCCGGTAACCTCACGCACTCGGCGAAACACAACGGTGCAGTAAAATACATCGAATGTTGTAACTCAATTTTACAAAAGTTTATGAATACTGGCAATGGGTTACCAGTAAACACGTGTATTACGGTATTATACGCACTTTGGTGGCAAAAGAAAAATATTTACAAATATAATAAACACATAAGAGACCGATAAACAATTTAAAACAAAAAAACTTATCTTTGTCTACCTTTACCGAGAAAACCTAATTTAAGTCAGACAAATAATTCTACAGGAAAAATGTTTCGTCACAATGTGTGTCTATCTATCTTACTAACAGGATGTGGAAAACAATAAATAGTTGTCACGTCACCTTCCGGGGTAAGCCCAGGGACGATTAGCTGGCTCTTTGTTACCATACCTATAGATAATAATATACATTAAATAAATGTGTAAAGAAAATGGTACGAAGAAATTCATTGTCGTGGAATATTCTTAATCTAAATACGATTTAAGCCACATCTTACATATTATTATTACATACCTACTTATCATAGTTAATGATGTTAGATGCTTTAATTGACTTCACTGGTTTAGTTGACTGCACTGTTTTAGTTGAATGCACTGGTTTAGTTGACGGCACTGGTTTAGTTGACTGCAGTGGTTTAATTGGTTAGTTCCACTCCTACCGTGTCGACTATAGGCATTGTGGGAGACATTCTCATAAAATTTTTATGGCAATTGACAGACAATTGTTCGGAATTGATTGGTATTTTCTGTTACCCACAGAATTCCTTACAAAAAAATATAAGAATAGAATAGAATAATCGCTGTTATTCTAATCTATTCTATTTTCATGTTTCTAATTTTTGGAAAGAGACAATTAAGCAACAAAGATTGAAACAATTTCAAATACTTCATAACCGAAAGGAGCGTGATTTAGTCTCAGTAATTCGAACTAGTGATGCACTAAATACAAATATTCGTATTATTTACAGTAGTAATATTCGTATTCAGGACCGAATTTCTGTACTATACATTAAATAGCTGAGTCCAAATCTCCATTGTTGACGTTTTAATTGGATTATTTAGCGAAAATTAAAGCCAAAGGAAAACCATTTTTTAATATCGTAGTACCACAGTGGCACTGAATTATCCGGATGAGGAATAAAGGCGCGCCAAGTAAAGAAAACCCTACCACAATGTTATGAACTAATGGAGTCATCTTGCTAAATTGTAGATTCAGAATTAGTATGCGTTTAATTAAAATAGTATAATCATTGCATAACGCAGTTTCTTTGTTCTGTTTCATATTTAAGATACAAAAGCAGGACTAAACCCACCCATTGATATTAGGTTTTTATATATCAATTACTGAACCTAGTTTAATAATGTTCGTGGAATCATACCTATTTTGAATCTTATTGATAGACGTAAGCTCAAATACATGTCGCAATAACAATCATGATACGTACGATAGACCCGCGAGCGTAAACTAGTATTTCTATAACCTCATAAGTCGAATGTTGGCGATGCGCCATCCATTTCGCAGCAGAGTGCATTCAATTTTCAAATAGTGTGAAGGTTTCTTGTCGATTCCGTAGCACAGAATCTAATATTGCACATACTCGACCTAAAGCGCCCGATTTTTACACGACGGCCCAAAATAGGAGTAATGTTTTCAGGGTTCATGTATGTATGTGAGTTTCTTTATTCCACCATAATTTCTATGGTGGAAACAGATTTGAATGTACCTAGGTTGCTATGAAAATTGTTAACTACAGAATTGTTCAGCGCTGTTCCGCCGCATTCACCGTCGAACACGGCGGAACAGCTCAGGGATATTTCGGGACTCCTTGGCGACAATTTACGACCTGTATGGTGCCATTGATTTGATTTATTATTGCGTAATCATTATGCACGCAAGGATTTAATAGAGCAAACGTTTTTTAAGTAATTATAATTATTTTATTTTTACGAAAAATGATCGACGAAGAATAACTTATATTGTTAGTGCAAAAATATTCTTGCTTGCTCCATGTTGAGGGAACAATACTAAATGAGTAGCTTACCGTCTTCGCAGCATATTCAGCGTCGTACGTAGTAGAAAGAAGCGTTTCAGCGAAGATAGCACGCTATGACGGCTTTTCTCATTCTTACGACGCCGTACGCGGCTGATAGAAGCAGAGCTGTTTAAGTGTGACCAAAATCGTTCAGCGAATGGAGCTGAATACGTGTGAGTAGTCCCAAAATATGTCACTCTTTTGTTTGCAACAATGGACGTCTCACGGGAAGCTTTTCGTGCTATGATTTTTTATGATTATAAACGAGGGTTAACATTTAAGAAATCGCACGAAAATTTACAAGCTGCATTTGGGGAGTCTGCTCCTGCGTTAGCAATGGTTACTTATTGGTTTCGTGAATTTAAACGTGGTCGAGAGAACCTAAACGATGACCCCAGACCCGGCTGACCTACAACGGCAGTAACTCATGAAAATTTCATCAGGGTATAGTGGCAATTGCGGGAGAATAGATTTTTATTACACATCGAGAGCATATTGTCCTGTAGCCTTACAACTGACGAAACTTAGATCTACAGCTACGATCCTCCCACGAAGCAACAATCCACGCAATTGTTTGAAGAAGACGACTTGCCCACAAAAGTTGTTCGTGGCCGGAGCTGTAATAAAAAAATTAAAGCGGTTTTTTTTCGATACTGTGCAGCAGTTATTCCGCTAGAAGACCGTAGAACAGTTATTAGCGAATGGTATTGCGAAGTTTGTCTGCCTTAAGCATTCGGGGAGTTGAGTAGCAAGCGACCAAAGAGCGGTGTCCGTGGTATTATTTTTCACCAAGATAAGGCGCCCCCTCACACAGCTTCTAGAACCATGAACTATTTGAATACTTCCGGGGTACAAATATTACCCCATCCTCCGTACAGCCCAGATTTAGCTATATTCTTTTATTTCCCACGGTAAAAAAAATGCTTTGTGAGCGAAAATTTAACACTGCATAAGAGGCCATCGAAGAATTTCGGCGATTATTTTTCGATTTACCGCAAGATAAAATTTTTAAATGTTTCGTAAGCTGGTTCATCCGAATGCATAAGTGCATTGGGCTTGGAGGGGAATATTTTGCAAAGCTATAAATAAACTTTTTTCACATTCCAACTATTTTTCATTTCACTAACAATTTTTGGAACAGCCCACGTACGGGGTATCCTTAGACTCCTTACATCATCTCGGATGACATTGGATAAAAAAATATAAAAAATAATGAGGCGCTGCATAAAAAAAATGCAGTGTATTTTTTTGTGGCTGTCAAAAGTCACAACACTAATAATGTCATTTGTGCAAAGTCCCACGTGTTATCGCAACATCAAAAATTCGTATTTATTTTATTAAAAATAGTGGCAAACTATAATATATGATAAAACAGTTTACTATTTCATAAATATGAGTAATAGATATTATTATGACCAGCTATACCGGTAGCGCTACGCTATTGGTCGATTGATAATGGTAGGGTGATATAAGGCTAGGCATACATTATAAGTTGATAACAATCACTTGTACTTGTACACGGTACGAACAACATAGCAGTTACTGTTACTTACTGAAATTTATACATACTTTATAGTAATAGTGCTGAGATTGTTTTTAACAACGTTTATACTTCTGACGACTCTACTCACTTTCAGAAAATGACATCACTATCATCGTGGTAAACCCTTGCGGTTCCTCTTAACGGGGCCGTTTTTCCTCCATGCATGCTGTGCTCTTCTTTCTTATTGTCCTGTGCGATTCTGCGCTTCATCATGTTAGAAAATATATTTCATTATCGATCATCTATTATCCATATGTTTGCAACTTTGTACAAAGAACAATGGCAAAGTAATTAAATAGAATTCTCAATCGTCTAGAACCGGTAACTGTCCGTGTAGATAGAACATTAAACAAGATATACGAGAAATTCAACAGATTTGTTCGCTGCCAGTGCCAGTCTCATCTTAAAAATAATTATATATATAGTCCAGTCAATGAAGCCAAAAAAGAGTCGCAACCTCAGAATGAGAGATAATAAGCTAGAAACTCAAATACACCTTTATCTCGAAAATCGCATAAAATCTCGTGTCCGCGTCTTTAGATATTCAAGGTCAAAGGTCATAAAAATCGTTGCTTTTTTTGCAAATATCTCGCTTTCTATGGCTTAAAGGATGTTGACATCTAATCATAAAATCTCTATAAATTGGGTTGTAAACGTTTTTTCATGCGGTTTTTGCCATAGAGCGCGGAGAATAATAATGCAAGGTCAACCGCGAGTCTTCGTGAATAATACCTTGTATAAAGTTACTAAACCACTAAAATATTCATAATTGTGAATAATTGGCATTATTTGTTAATTAATACATTGTGATACAAAGTCGTTTGTGAACCTTATTTTCTTGAAGTGGAAACTTTTTTAGCGGCGTTGTGCACTTTTCGGGATGGGTAAAAAATGTTAAACTCGTGTCAGAACACGTGACCTGACCGAAAATTCGTAAGACGGAGCCGAGTTTCTTTTATTTAAAAAAATATATAACATTCGAAATTCAAACATTTATGATCGGCCAGAAGCGCAGAACTTCCAGTGTACCCTATGCATACATTTAGATATGTTATTACCTACTTTTTATTTTTAACCTAATTATATATATACAGGTGTGTGTGTTGCTTTCACTTCTGACGTGCAGTCCTACGACTGACTGTTTTTGTTTATGTAAGTATGTTACCCGATTACTGGAACACAGCTATAGTGATTTGGGTAATTGTTCTAGTAACTCGTACATCTGTTCTCGGAATGTAACATTTGGTGAAAAAGAATAGAATATACATAAAAAAGAGTTCCACTATCCACCTTCATCATCAGACGATCATTACCAAGTCCAATCTATTGGACTCGTCAAAACGAATCATATGAGCCCAAACTCGAGGAGTTCACTTTTAGCCGCTGAAAACTCCCACTGTCCACCTCCCGTCTTCATCATCAGATCACCTCCGAGATGTCAAATTATAGAATTGTTATCCAAACTACAAAATACATACATACAAAGTTTCATTTCGATTTTGAAGTTTAGTTACAAATAAAGCTAATATAAGCGTGTTAATAAAAATAAAAGTAATATAGTGTTCAAATGGTTTTTAAAGTTAATTTGCCGCAGCAAAAGAAAAAAAATATATTTGAACGCACAGTTTTACTCACAGAACTAATTTCTAAAAGGTTACCTACCAGAATCACTGGAATAGAGGCGAATGTATTCAACTTCAACTACGAAGTTTTTCGAAAAAGAAAACTTCAAATTTAAGCCTTAAGATTTTTCAATTCGTGCCATTTGAAGATAGACTTGAAGGTAAAATTGTTTTAGAATTTAAAGTCCATATTTTAAAACATTATCTTTCATCCACTGGCCCTAGACCTAGGCCTGCCATCACTTAAATTACCGACGCCGGACAAAAACTTCAAAAACCCCGGACACATGTGTAAAATCGCGATTTTCCCCGGACACCCTAATTTTGATTATAAAAACGCAGTTTCATTTACATTTTTTTATTCATTTAAACAGCTTGTTAACGATTCATTTAACAATTATAATTTTCCCCCGACACAGTGTCCGGTTTTCACCCGGACACCTTTTGAAAACCCCGCCCGAACGCCCTCTAAACTAAGACAAATCCGGGGAAACCCGGACGGATGGCAGCCCTATCTAGACCCAATAAAATTATATAAGCAAAACTTTATTCGCAACTTTACATTTATTTGAATTTTCCCTGTCCCCGGAGGTTCTCAAATCGATCATTAGTAGATACAGTATATATTGCGCGATAGCTATGCCAATTTCGAACAGATTTCAATACCCTATAAAAGATTATTTTTATTTTATATATCTCAGATTGGTTCCACCACAAATTAAAAAACAATCCAACCTCAAAAGTGACAAAATCTAAACAATCAAAACCTAACTTAATATTATAAATACGAAAGTTAGATTATATTTTTTTATAATCGTCATGAAATTTTACACACATATTGTCATGTGTATTTGTACACATGACAAAATGTGTGCAAAAAGGACATCGGATAGATCACAGAACTGAGTATTCTGCTCCAAATCATGTGTCACGCCAGTTACACACGCTTGGGCGTTAATAATTATTTTACCCACATACAGAACTCTACGCTAATTCGTCACAGAGGACTTATTAAATATGAATCCTAAACGCCATTTATAATTATACTAGCAACCCGCCCCGGCTTCGCACGGATAGCAGAGACATCTTCAACAATCATCAACATATTTCAATCAGTTTACACAAAATCTTAACAAATTATACACCTAAACGTTCCTCATGAATCACTCTGTCTATTGGTGAAAACCGCATGAAAATCCGTTTTGTAGTTTTTCAGTTTATCGCAAACAGACAGACCAGACAGACAGACAGACGCGGCGGGGGACTTTGTTTTAAAATATGTAGTGATTAAATACACCCGTACGCTGATCAATATACGTACTTGCCAGCCGTAGGACGTGGACGTTGATTCGTTTTTTCTTGTAAAAAAAGTACTGTTATTACATTTACTTATTGACAAAACTCTACATTCATGCGAGCGAAGCCGCGGGCTAAAGCTGAAAGTGTTTGAGTGGGATGATTTAGACGCCTTGGAGTCACTTGTATTTTTTTTAAGATAATTAAGAAGAAAACTATCAGGGTTAAAAGTCTATGCGAGAGCGAGAGCGCAAGGGATGCCGCCGCCTCTTTTTGCGAGGAAGGAACTCCTCCTAAAAACAATTTTTAGTACACATAATTATTATAAAAGTTGTTAACAGATTAAATATAAAATCAGAACGATCATATCAAATAATAAAATAAATACAAATTCCACGTGAGGTAATCTCAAGAATGCAAGATACGTAATTACATTCGTGACTTGCACAAACAGGTGGTATCTCTTAAAACGCACTTGTTCAAAGTTCTAAATATGTTCGATAAAGTGCAATTAAACTTGGTGCCCATTTGGATCTCAACTCTTGTCGGCAACACCGTCAACTCTGGCGTCGTTTGTTAATACCGATCTTGGCCCCCTTTTTTTTACATTTATGCTTTATGCATTTGTTTTGACAAGGGAATTAAATTATCTTGATTGTTATTTTATCAGGTATTCTTCGCAAGTGCCTATAGGAAACTTCTACTGCGCAGTATTGTAGATGATATTGAAAGTATCTCAATACAAATCTGACACACATCAACGTCAACGGGGCTGCCCAAAACCACATAGGGAATCTCATTGTCTTGAAGAAATCTTATTTCCTTCCTATTTGCCATTCAGTTCGCGTCTTCGTTGAGGAAAACGTGCGAGGCATTAACTCAACGGGATTTACCTGTGAAGATAATAAAATATAAATGTGTATTCAGCATAATTATGTTTGCTATAGAAAGTCGGGGACTTCGGTACATTCGAGACAAGTTAAACAAATAGCAATTCTTCACACTAATTTAGAGTTTGTTTATTAAAACTTATCATTTTTGTACTAAAATGTGAAGCGTGTTTGTAATTTTTTAAGTGTTGGGATTTTGCCAATTAAGACAGCAAACAGCAATGTATCCCGTCTGATGAAAAGTCGTCACCAGAGCCCCTAAACCTTTAATAATTGTTTTTAGAACTCTGTAGTCGGGAAAACCATTGCAAAGAGGTCATTATATATAATGGACGTATAATTATAACTTAAACACCTCACACAACTTGCGTCTGATCCCAAACTAGTCAGGGTCACCAACCACTAGACCAACGGGCCAATCATTATAGCGAGGATACTCGCGAGCGTAAGCATCATAGCAGACTCCTAGCTATGAGACTCGTCGCTTTGAACGAGACCGTGCAGTATGCCCGGGTCCTGCCTTAATTAAGGGCCGTAAAGGGCCATACAAAAGTACGACCACAAAATAGAGTCTTTTGCAGGTTTCAGGTCCCCCAAGTTTGGTAAAAGCAGATACGGTGTACTAAAGGTACACCGTTTCTGCTTTTACCAAATGGTAATAAAAAAATAGTCATATATTAGTACTATTAAAAACAGTAAAATAATCGTCACCATCTTTCTACACTTTCCCCAATTTTCATTAGGGTCGGCTCCATGTGTGACATTGGAAAGAGTTTGGGCTGGTTTATTTTATGGTCAGCCAGTTTGTCTGGCCAACCCTCCGTGGAAATGTAGTCGTTTTGGTACTCGTAAAAACAGTAAAATAATAGAATCATCAATATTTCTTTTTCTAATCTTGGGTTGTTTATGGCGGCCTTACCGCATTCTGGCAATGTCTTACAATGTTTCATGTCATTATTTGTTGTCACAGTTGATATTTGAATATTCTTTAATGGTGTGTCTTGTGAATTAAGAATAACCATGCTATAATTTTATTTATTGTTAATGTAAAACCTACAGGCTAATTACATTTTTTTATGTCAACATAGGTTGTAAAAACAACAATGTAAAGAGAATAGCTAGTTACACCACATTTGGTGTATTTCCAAAACGTTGGTATAACTATAAATAACCGACTTCGGGCGATTATAAGACAGACATAGATAAAAATTATAGTTTTGAAAACCTAAAAAAATGGCTTTTATAGCGCAACGAATTAAAAAGAAAGCAGAGGTTTATTGTCATTGTTTATTGGCAACCTCCATCAACAGACCATCGTTATTAAGCCCAGTCTGTTCGACTCGTCAAAACTAATCAGATGAGCCCAAACTCGGGGGGTTTATTAGTAGCCACTGAAGAGTTCCACTATTCACTACCTGGCTCCATCAGCAGATCAGCTCCAAGAAACCAAATTATTTGTCCGGCTTTGTCCCAACTAAGTTGGGATCGGCTTTCAGTCTAACTACGATACGGCCGAAATTTGTAATTTTACGTGAAGCGACTGCCATCAGACCTCCACAACCGTAGTGCTAGGCGATATCCAAGTTCTGTGATTAGATCAGGTTGTCAGACTTTTTAGGGCTTCAACTACCCGTAACGAATGCCACAGATGTTTGTATGGCACCTGGGACCGACGATTGAACGTGCTCTCCGCGGCACGGAGGGCTCTCAATGTGTTAAGAATGGTCACCCATCCTAGACTGACCTGGCAAGAGTTACTTAACTTTGCAATTTGCTCGGTTACCACTTAGCCGAAATACAAAAATATACATATAAAATTTTAATTTTGATACTACAATTAAAAGTAGGTTAAAATTGACGGCCAAGATTCGTTTGCATTGTTAGTTAGTTAAAAGTGAAGCTAATAATAGCGTATTAAAAAAGAACACGTACAATCATCTTACTCTATCACTCTTCGCCAATTACTTGTAATAATTAGGTACCGAACTGGCGAGTCAAATCAGCACCTTGTTACTAAATGTCGGAACAGTAGGGTTGGCACATTTATTTTATCAACGAAAAAACAAAAGAGATTCTCAAGTCAACCCAAGTATTTTTTGAAGTGAAAACTTCTTTAGGCACGTTGGGCACTTTTGGTATAGGAAAAAAGCACTGAGCTCGCGTGACCGTCACGCTCAGATACATATATATACAGATGTGTGTGTGTGTGTGTGTGTGTGTTTTCACTTCTGCGTGCAGTCCTACGACTGACAGTTTTTTATTTTTTATCCGGCCGCAACGTTCCGCCATCGTTCAACGCGACAAAACTTTCATCCTCATCACCTGGATAATCGGCAATCCACCACTGTGCGGTTCTCCAGAAATTTTTTGCCTCGCACAACCAATCTCTGGAACAAATTGTCGCCTGCGGTATTTCCAGACCGATACGACCTTCAAACCTTCAAGAAAAGAGCGTACTCCTATTTCAAAGGCCGGCAACGCACTTGTGACAGTTGTGACTCTTGAGTTGCAGGCATCCATGCTTTCTGCGTGATCGAGCGGTCGACGCTGCACAACTTTACTGGCTCTGTTTTAATAGCTACAAAAAAAATGTTTTATTTTTGTAACATTTCCCGTTCTTTCGTTGGTGGTTTCGAATGAAATCAGTTTAAAAAAAATATATATTGACAAAGTTATAGGCAAAAAACCGTATTTTTGCATCTATTTTGTTTAATAACTATTCCAGCTGAAATTTTTATGAAGTAGACTTTTTGCCATATATTATTAATACCATAATCAAGAGATTAAACCAAAGTTCGCCCTGTTTTCGACACTTGTAGAATTGAAATCTTCATTTACCCCACTAATGTACCATGTTCAAGTTTATCAATTATTTTATATCGAAACTTAACTACCTAATAAACAACAATTATAATAATATTAAACATATAAATAGACTTATCTAAATTAAATTAATACCTAAGAACACCAATCAATTTCAAGGAAATAGTACTCTAATGTTGGTGTTTATCGAAGGATTATTAAATCTGGCATTTTGGTAAGTACTGAGATAGTGTTTATCGTATTAAGATACTTTAGATATGATGATAGTTCATTGTGATTCGTCAGAACAAATATGTACCTACTAAACAGCTTATTATGGAATATTTTCATTTCATCAGCATATTTGTCGCTTAGGCTGAATTCTCGACTACAGCGGTAGAGCGGGAGCAGATGGCGCATGGCGGTGTTATGGCTTTATAGAGATTTTACTTCTAGTCTCTTTAGAATGTTTACCTCGGAATGAAAGATATTATAACTTATATAAATCCTTACTTTGACATGCTGAATGTTAGCTCAGCTCACAAGTTGCATAAAAATATCTGCAGATAATCGGCAAAGGTCACAAAATTCTTTTTTTTTTGTATGTTAGATACATTCTCACCACTATTGCTATTAAAAAAAACTGTCAGTCGTAGGACTGAACGTCAGAAGTGAAAACACATTTTTTTAAGATTAATTAATAAGGAGCTGACAAAACTCAATGTTTAGATTAGCGCCCTCTAGTGGATCTCTCCATATAATACATATATATGTATTATTAGCGTGACGGTAACGAGTTCAATGCTTGTCCCCATGGCAAAAGTGCACAAACGTGCCGAAAGAAGTTTTTACTTCAAAAAGAGTGAGGTATCCTTCGGACACCCGGTTGGAACGAAGTTCATATACATACATTTAATGGATTGAATAAATTGTACCAAAATAAATACTTATAGTAAATATTGTAAAAAGTCGAAATTAAAATTGCGCCATCTGTGAAATTTGCCTTAACTAATTAATATATGGATAATTGGTATATTATATCAAACTGCAGTAGTATCGCGCAGAATCCACAGATGGCGTAAAAATATTTTTATAAATATAAGAAACTCGGCTCCGTCTTACGAATTTTCGATCAGGTCACGTGTCCTGAAGCGAGTTTAATATTTTTTACCCATCCCAAAAAGTGCACAACGCCGCTAAAGAAGTGTTCACTTCAAGAAATCTATGAATATCACTAAATACCAGTACCAGTTCGTATCGTTATGAATTACTGGGCGATCATTAGATACCTACTATGGATAAATAAACCATTTAATATAAAAGCAGTTCGCACTGCTCAATCCTTCAATAGAAGAAAATAAAATAAAGAATAAAATAAAATGGGTAAAGACTAAATTCATTACGTAAAATCTTATAAATAGGTGGTTAATAATTTGGTATACAGAATGGTACAGAAAGATGAGCGTTGTGTAGGCGACAAATAGCTTGAAAAAAATATTTTTCCGTCGGACAATGATTTTTGAGTGTAGGTAGTCTTTCTCAAGAACATAAATATTATGATTTTATGTCAATTTCAATGATTTTATTTCTAGAACTTCCATCTCCAAATCTCAAAATCTGGAGATAGAATTCATTGGAATAATGCTTCACAAGTGCCTTTATTCTTTATTTGTTTAAATGTATATATGTATGTTATAGCTTTATGTATATGTAGTATATTATATGTCGTACATTATAAAGAGGCTTATTTATGTCACCCATTCGTTTAGTATTTTTATCTCATGACTTTTAAATACACACCTGCCACACACATCTCTGCATCACCCAAAGGTTGACTGGTAGAAAATGCCTACGGCATTAAGACAGTGGGAGAGCCTTGCTTCGGCACGTATGGGCCGGCTCGACCGGAGTGATACCACGGCCTCACTGAAAACCGGCAGTGAAGTAATGCTTGCATTGCTTTTCGCTGAGTGAGTGAGGTTACCGGAGGCCCTAACCCCCCCTACTCCCACCTTAAAGGCCGGCAACGCACTTGTGACTCTTGAGTTGCAGGTGCCCATGGGCGGCGGTAGTCATTTACCATCAGGTGACCTGTCTGCCTGTATAATACAATATTTTGTATATCTGTGTCAGAATCAATATTACCTAGTATAGATGCTTAATCTCTCGACGAAACTGAAGAATTGAAAATTTTTCAGTTCCATTGACATTTGAATCGATCGATCAATCAATCTGGTTTCAAACAATTACAATCTATTGTTTTGTTTATTACCTATTCTATATCCTGTTACACGTAGTAACAGGATATAGAATAGGTATTACTTCTTACATCAATGGTTACGTTAAAGTTTTAGAACCCGTTATTTAACAAAACACCTAAATGCTCAATTTTAATTAAAAATGTCGTCAAATATCTAAAGATTTAAATGTTGGGATATGGTATGCTTCTTCTGTTTGTCTTTAAAGTCGTCCAAAAGTCGTAAACAAATAGAAAGTGACCTCTCCAAGGTGAATTTGAATTCATGTAAATCCTACAAACCACGTGATCAGCTCTTGATACGCAAAAGCGTTAACCGATTGTTTTTTATGCAGTTTGTAAAAAAAAATAGTTTTTGCTTGACACGCGAGTTCATTTCTTTCACTGTCTCTATTGTATTTGATGCACTTTTTATCTATTACAGAAAACTAAAAATAAACCACACACATACATGATACTCAGGCTTGTATCCCGAGTGAGTAGAGACAGAGGCGAATTAAACAGCCACATTTTACTAAATATAATTAGCTCCCACTCTTATAGGGGTCAAGCCAAGCTATTGCTTCTCAACTGGGCACTTTGGGAATTAGAGATGGAAAAATTGGGAGTATACTACACGGGAATGGTAAGTAAGATGGGAAGACAATGCAAGGATAGGAATCTTGCTTATACAGATGGATTGGAGTATCAGCAATAGCTGAAGCAGGTCAGGGTTGTAAATTTGTTTGTCGAACTGGCTCTTGCTAGGAAGTATGAGTCCACCAACATCGCAACACAACGCAAATAAAAATAACATGATATTAATCTGAAAATCAATATGACTAAAATAGAGTATATTAGGGCCCTTCTAAATCAGTACCCAGCAGATCACGTGATTTATGTAGAGAAGATTTACATTAATTGAAATTCACTAAATAACCACAGAATAACAAAAACCAGAGCTAGGGTCGGTAGCGCCAAACTCATACATATATTTACCAATGAATCCTTGTATTCCATACATGAAAGTAATTATGTGATTGGTCGTTCCAACTCCTGTTAGGTACATCAACTAGCCAATAGCGGTAGACTAAGTATTGGATCTTCGGTAATCGTGACAATGTAATATTTATTATTAATATTGGGCCGTAAAACTATCTTTGATCTACTGTTACTATCAGGTGTCATCACATCCTAAACATGTATAATACCGATTGATCGCGATTTGCCAATGTGAACTTGATAGATGCATTTTTAATCGTCTTGACTAAAGCCGACGGCAAAAGAAACTAGGGGTTTCTACTCGACTGTTTAATTTTTAATAGCATTATTAGTTGTGTTGTAGTATGTATAAAAATGTACTAATCTTCGCGAAAACTTTAATTGAGCGATACATTATCAGTGGTAACTATGTAGTGCGCCTTATCTACGCTAGACTGCGCTGAAGTGTTATAAACAGGTTACCGGAATCGTAAGTAATCCGTCATTTTATAGAATTTCTGGGAAATGTGTAGAATGCCTAAAATTTACAGGAAATATTCGAAATAAATTTTATTATACACATTTCCTAAGAATTTGCGATGTCTATTGGTGTGGGAAGCCTCTCGCTAGTAACCATGGTTCTGTCCATGGTTACTAGGTCCAAAGTTAGAGTGCGTGGGATGCCGCCGTCACGTTTTGGGAGTTGGATAAAGAAGCGGCGAAACGGGAACGGGAGAGGATAACCACTCTCATCCTCATCCATCGACCAATCATTCTGTGGTCGCCTGCTTTCTGGTGGCCAAAGTCTGCAGAAATTCTCGGATGATTCCTTTTTAGGGAATTACCCGGGTAACGGAACATCGTGTGGTTTTAGTCGGTTAGAAGATGATCCGTGGAGGTTTCCACACGATCAAAAGTTAACGCAGCGAGGGTTCGGGTAGAGGGTATTGCTACTGTGTCATTCTCGCGTGTTGGCGAGAATATGAATCGAAGTAATCCGACAAGGATTCAAAAAATGTCTTTTCAGGAAGGATAATAGTTCATCACTGTCCGCTATTGGATAGTGCCCTCTCTCACAGGCTAAAAACTGGGTACTGAGTATACCCATGGAGACCCTTCCTCCTGGTACAGGATAATGTTAGCTCCTGGTCCTGGTAAACAAAAATCTTTTATATAGAGAATGAAGGAATTCCGTTTGCCATTCCTATCTGACGACTTGCTATTTGGCATTGATAGATTTATAACTCAGGTTACTTTGATTATTATTTGAAAAAGATACCACCACCAGTTGCTAAGGTGCAACTGTAAGAAATCGCGCGGTACTACATACATTTATAAAAAAGGGATTTAAAAAATCTATGCGCAATTAAGTGTGATTGTTATCATTGAATAGGTCTTTGTTTGTGTTAGAACAATATATAAGTCAATCTATGGTATTGAAGGGAAACTATTGATAGTAAAAAAATGTCAATACAATGTTATGGAAACGAAAATTTAGACGTTACAACCAATATTGACGAGAACATTTAGTAGCGAATTTAATTATTTGATATTAGATCACAACGTTGTTCTAAATACAGATTTTGTATTAATAATTTTCCGGTTTGTACAAATTCAAGAGGGAGATCCATGCTTCGGCACGTATGGGCCGGTTCCACCGGAGTGATATCACAGCCTCACAGAAAACCGGCAGTGAAGCAATGCTTGCATTGTATTTCGTCGAGTGAGTGAGGTTACCGGAGGCCCTAATCCTTCCCTCTCCCCCTCTTCCCCCTTCTTCCCCCTCCCCTCTCCTCTACTCCCACCTCAAAGGCCGGCAACGCACTTGTGACTCTTGAGTTGCAGGTTCCCATGGGTGGCGGTAGTCACTTACCATCAGGTGACCCGTCTGCTCGTTTACTCCCTATCCCATACCTATGACTATGTCTAGGTTTAGTTCACATAAAGATGTAGGCACCTGTCCCGTATTGAAAAGTGTAATTAGGTTAGATTAGATATTTTTATTAACATTCCAAGCAGTTAAATGTTAATTTCGACTAATGCTATAGTACTTTAAACTTTAAAGTATAATTAGGTTAGGTTAGACATTTTTATTTACATTCTAATCAGTTAAAAGAAGTTTTAACCGATGTACTTTTGACTAAGATCGTCAGTCAAAACCACTATTAACCAATGATTTTCAGTTATAAGTACTTTTAACCGGTATAGAGTTTTGACTGTAACATCCTACATATCATTTGATCGAAGGAGACGCTGGCTGCGTCTCCTTCGATCTCTGAGTTTCGATGTCTGAGTTACACACTCCCTCTATCGCCAAGACCAGGATACCTACTGCATTCTCGTACATTGGTCAGCGCCTCCACATACATGAGTCGATCAGATGATACAAAGTATTGCCGGATATTATTTGATATTTTGTGTTTAAAAGATTATCTAATTAATTTTGCAGACTATAAAAAAAATATATAAATTTATTAAGAGATTTTATTATCATAAAACTTCATTGTTTCGTAATAATTAAAAAAATATTTGTAGAAAAAAAGGATAAAGTTATTTTCAAAATAAACATAAGTCAGTTGTACTTCAGGACAATATTCGGTAACCTTTTTCATATTCTGATACTTTTTTCTAATAAATGTCTAAAACAGACAACTATTTTTTTATCAATGGCAACGCATTTTCATAGAAATCAACAACCTAATGCAATTGTACCTTCCATTCTCAAGATATCGACGCCACCTTCCATTTTTAATTTTACCGATTTAAAAATGGTTAATACACTACAATGGTTTATCGCCTCACGTGTCGATATTTCTCTGGTATCGATATTAAAACAACATTTAAATCGTGTGCCCTAGTTATCGCGATATGAGGCTCCAACATATTTGTTAACAGGTAAGTTGATAAAATAAATCAATTAAATTAAACAGTCGATTATATAAGTGTTATTGATTAATTGTTGATACATGATTAATTTTTATGTTATAATACTCTGCGTTTTCTAATACTATACAGGCTGTATTTAAAAAAGGAACACTTACTTAAATCACTGAAAGGGCATGACTCTAGCATGCAGTTACAATAAGAATTTTTGAAAAAACACTATACGTTTACAAGTTATGACCGTTTGAATTTCCAGGTATTTTTGCCTTCGTTTTATATGAAAGTAGGTGGCATGTTTAAAGATTTTAAATCGTACGTATTATTTATTTTGGAATTTTTCATTCCGTTAGTTTTTATAGATTTTCTCAAAAGCTGAGTAAATAGTTCCAAAATAAAAAAAAATATCTACGATTTAAAATCTTTAACTTTACACATTCCACCTACTTTTATATGAAACGGAGGCAAAAATACCTGGAAATTGAAACGGTCATAATTTGTAAACGGATAGTTTTTTTTCCAAAAGTCTTATTGTAACTGGATGTAGCATCCAGTCACGCTCTTTCGGTGATTTAAGTAAGTGTTCCTTTTTCAAATACACTCTGTATAGCGAAACGAATGTCGTCAAACTCTGTTATCGGCTTAAGAATTTAATGCCACAAATAAATGCATAATGCCAAATAAATAAATAAATAATATCTTTAAAAAGCTATAAAAGTTGTAAATAAGTTTATGGCAGATTACGGGTTCATATTCCACAAGCGCACATAGTCAGTACTAGTTTTGACTGTAGGCAGTCAAAACTAGTACTGACGATGGTCTCACCACGTTTGAGTTGCAGATTGCTCAGTCTTAACCGACTCGACATCAGGCTAGTTGTAGGAATCATTACGGGACATTTGGCCGTGAATGGCAAATGGGCATTCACCATTAATGCGACAGTCAGCTCTCTATGCAGAGGATGTCTCAACGCAGAGGAAACGGTCGCCCACGTTATTCTGGAGTGCGAGGGAGTGGCCAAGAAGCCTGTGAACGCCCCAGGAGGATTCTGTGCTTCTAGAAGGAGCTAGGCTGGCTCAACTAGCCAGTAGCCATATCTGTACGCATAATGGACCGTTTCTGAGTCTAAATGCGGAAACAGAGCCCTTAACCAATTCCAATCCATCCGCGCTCGTAGACGTTTTACCGTTGATTAGCCTCCTGCTAATAAATTAATATATAGAAAGGATATTCGGTTATACTCACGTGTTTGGGGATGCGCGACTAGTTTTGGACCCGAGGGGGGATTTTATTAATGGGTAAAGCTACCTTTCGTATCGGTGTCAGGCGCTGCACTGCACCTGAAGTACACACATGATTAAAACCGTATATCTATATATATTAAAATGAATCCCTATTTCCCTTGGTCACGGCATCACGGCAGAATGGTTTTTTTTTGTATTTGTTATTGTTAGGAGAAGGTTCTTTTGAAAGAAAAAATTAAGAAAGTTGCACGGAACATTAGAAAACTTAACGAGGGACTTACGCGGGTGAAACCGCGGGGCGCAGCTAATCCTTTATAAATAGGAATACCATTCACGATTTTTTTTATTCTAATAATAAATTAATGTTATTCCTAACTAACCTTTCTAGTCAAGTTATATCTTTCTTAATAAAAATACGACTGTCCACTGCGTAAAGAATTTTATAAATCGGGTATGTAGAACTTGACTACGGCACCTTCAAACAAAGAATCTCTCATCTAATAATTAATATAGAAGTGCGAGTTACACAATAGGGGTTACGAACTTTTTTCCAAATCAAAGTCATAATTAAACAAGTAAATTCATGAAGGTAAACTATTTGGCGCTCATAAGCGCCACTACATTAACATTTTGTGCCAAATTAGCAATGCAAGAGGAAGAGCCAGAGAGAAAAGAACCAGGCCATAAAAACTGATGACTCCTCCTTTTCAATGACATTAATTACATTACCTGAGTTTACAATACTATCAATAAGCCAGGAGCTACTACCTAAGTCAAATCATATCAAATTACCAAAATTATTTGATACAAAATACTAATTTTATAATATCTCTACAATACTAGATAACTTCTATTGTTTCATAGCAGATTCGTAGAGAGAAATGACACTCTGCAGTGGTTTATTAAATGTAAGTTCAGTCGACCATGAACAGTCCTTCTAATGAATATAAACTGGTGGTTTTGTAACGAATGCTGGATAAAACGGAAAAAATGAATTGTTTGTAAATCAAATTATCAAATGTATCAACCGTATCAAACACTTAATACTTACTCGAGTTCTTAGAATTAATCATTTTCATTTCGCCTATGGTGTTCTGGTTTTTAAAACACTCACTCACGAATCTCACTGCGTGTAACATGGTAGAGAGGAAAGATATATTAATTCATTGTTTTTAATTTTCTACACTCAATGTTAAGCTCTTTTTTAGTTTTCTTATAAGTAGTTTTTAGGTATTCTAACCGTTTGTTAACCATATTTTGTTCTGAACTATTAACCCTATTTTGGTCTGAAGTACGTTAATTACCACTCGAATTCACCAATCGAAATAAATCTGGATAGTTCGTTGCTATTATTTGGTCTTTTTGTCGCTATTCCGTACGGCCATTATTGATTTTCGTTTTATGAAGATACATGTAAGTAGTGTGTAGTGGAAACGGAGCGAGGTTTTTTTTTTATTAAATTCAAGCATTGTTTTTTTTTACTATATTTCACTTTAGCTAATTAATAGATGATTAAAAAAGTAGGTTAAGAAATTGAAAAACTGTTAATCTGTTTCGTACGCTTGCAATCTTGCCCTTGAAAATTTTGTAAGGTATCCTGCAACTTACTGACAGTTAGAGGTAACTTTGAGATCCAGATTCACCTCTGCGCTAAACTAACCTTGAAGCGGTAAGCTATGCATCTTTGATTGTGATATCATTCACTTTAATTTGTTTGACTGACTTTAACTTAAGCGGTGACTCAACCGTCTTAATTTGATTTTAATCAAATTAGTACGTTTGCGTCATCTTCATTAGGTTGATATGGTGACAGCTTATCGGTAAAATACAATACATTTGTTACTTTGTGGAATGCATATCCTAACTAATGTTACAAATGCGAGTGTGAGTTTGTACAAATGTTTCAGATACGTGTTTGAAATTTTAATACAATAACTTCTACTGGGTGGCATACCTAATTACAATATTTAATATATAATATTTATATTGATACTAGTGCATTTCCTGATTTAATGGAACATAGCAAAATTACTCTAGTGTTTAAATCTGTATTACAAAGCGATCCTGAAAATTTTAGACCTCTATCTATCTAGCTTTTGAAAACAATATATTACAGACAACTTCAATTGCATAACAAACAATATGGATTTGCGAGGGGTTGCTCTAGTATAGATACATGCATTCACACTAAAAACCTCTCTGATTCTCTACAAATCGATGTATATACGATCTTTTTAATCAGAATTTAAGGCATTATACTATTAAAGACACTGCTGTTAATTTAGTATTGTAACACTTTAGGTAAAACCTTTAGGTTAGAGTAAATTAAAAATATCCCCGACTCAGAAATTCCATCAAAGAACAGAAAAGAGCCGATGATCTTTGGATGAGTGAACAGATTTACTTGAATTATAGCTCAGAAAAATCTCGATCAAGTCACCTTTCAAAATCGGTCGGTTATGATGGACACAAATAAACAGATATTCTATTCTTCGCACTTGTTAACTCGTAGTATCGTTTAACTAGAATTGAACGTCCATACCGCAATGCAACTTCCTTTGTATAGTTCGAAAAACATCTCATAGAAATTTGGTGAACTTTCCTGAAAAATCTCATATTATCTAGAACTCAGTAGAACATTCTATTGGCAGACTATTAGTTCCGTTTTTCGCTAAAAGATGGTGCCGTACGTCTCAATTTAGTTAGTTTAACAGAGGGAGCCCGTGCCTTAATTTAGACTTTATGCGGACGGACGGACAATATGCTTAGAAATACATCTACACCATTTTTTTTCATAATCCTGTTTTTTCAAGCTAAATCTATAATTTCACGGCTTAACAATGCTCCTAAAATTTTACTACACCTATCGTAACATCCTGTATCTTAAATGTGGGTAATGTAATTGATTAAAGGAGTTCAGTAATTTTAGCTACAATTACTTTCAACTTTTTGAAATCGATTAATATAAAATAAGAATAATAAAACCGATTATTATTTTTAATCGAATCGACATCGACAAGTGTTAAGGCACCACTAATTGACTAATTTATCGAACTGTCAAAAAAGAAAATAAAAAAATAAACGGATTATAATAAAAGTAGTGTGAAATTTCCGAAAGAGAATCTTGACAGATTCTCTATATATATTGTATAATTAATTATTATACAATACTTCAAGTATTTTTCTTTTGACTTAAAACATTATTATTTTCAAAAAACATTACCTCTATGATTTAATGCTGTTTGCTTTAGGTATCTTGGTGGGCAGGACTCCACTCACCCATTAAATTCTCTCCTCGGCCGTTAACCAAGGAGCGTTCCTGCTGGCAGCAGGGACGCTTCTTGGTTAACGTTTTTGTCACAGATTGTAATTTGTTTTCTTGCTCTTTGGTAATTATATAAATCCTTCGGGTGTCTTAGAAAGTGATGATGAGAGGAATGATGTAATATTAATTGTTTCGTATTTCCCTTATTGTTTTACGATGTTCTTCTTGGTAACAGCACTAAACTATTGATTAAAGGAATGATTACATCATTAGTCATATTTTATTACATACTTATTTTATTTTATTACATTTTATTATTTAATATCCAATTGAAAGTTATTCATTTTATTGTAGTTATTATTATGATGTTTATTACTCTATTTAAATTTATGGTATGCAGTGTATTTTTTTATTGTTAGCTGGGCTACTATAGTTTTTCAGGAGTTTAGTGTGACTCATGCTCTGATACAATTGAAAGATTTCAATGTCAATATCTTTTCAGACGTCGTCAGTTCAAACTGACAAAAAAAAAAAATATTGTAACACACTATATAGATTTCGGTACGGTGTAAGAAACACCGTACCGACTATTGAAATAGTGTATTCAGACCATCATTCTGAGTCGAAAGTGATATCACAATGAGTATACAGAACAATTTACCGAAAAAAAATTTAATAATTACCCCATACGGCCAAAAACTGCAATGTAATCAGTTAAACAACATTTATGCAATGAGCTGTTTCGATGGCACCGAACGTTGAAGGTCATTCACCGTACCGCACAAAAAGAATACCGCGTACATTGCGTAGCGCCAAATGAAACTAATGACTATAAATCCTTAATCTCGCATTATATGATGAAGTGACTATTGTATTGTGATAAGTATGAACAGAAAGAGGTTTTTGTAAGTTGTTCGCGAAGCTCAAACTCACATTATTTAGTATCATGACTGTAAACCTTCTTCATATCCTTACACCAGTTTAGGAACGAGCGTGGTTGACTGTAGGCCTATCACTTTTATCCCGATATATTTCAAGGTTCTTGAAGAAATAATGTATGAGAATCTTTACAAATCTTACTAATATTGTGACGGCGAAAGTTTGTGAGGATGGATGGATGGATGGATGAACTCTTTCACGCGAAAACGGCTCAACGGATCTGGATAAAATTCGGCAAAGGGATAGATTTTAGTCTTTATAATATTTATGGGATAGATTTCATCCAAATTGCAATAGTACTTTTTTTACGGTATATGGGGCAAACGAGCAGACGGGTCACCTGATGGTAAATGAATACCGCCGCCCATGGGCACCTGCAACTCAAGAGTCACAAGTTCGTTGCCGCAATTAAGGTAGGGGAAGGGAGAGGGGAAGGGCGGGAATAGGGGAGAGGGGGAGAGGGAAGGGTCAGGGCCTCCGGGAACCTCACTCACGTGGCGAAAAGCAATGCAATCATTGTTTCACTACCGGTATTCTGTAAGGCTGTAGTATCACTCCGGTCGAGCCGGCCCATACGAGCCGTGGCTCTCCCACGAACAATTATATATTCAAGCAGTAGAAGAATCTCAAAATACATGGAATCATGACACTTTTTAAACAAAATCATGAATAAATTAACGAAATGTGTGCTCTATTTTGGTATTCTATTGAGGCATTTGCACTCGTTCTCTTAATTTTACATTTAAGTGAAGGAGAATAAGCCACTGTTGAAAAGTTCTCGAATTAAAACCACGGACCGAAAAGCGCGGCGTAGGGCGTCCATTAACGAGGTGGACAGAGGACCTTGTAAAAATGGCAGATCGTCAGTGGATCTAGGTCGCTTCAAACCGGTCTCCTTGGAAGTTATTAAGGGAGGCCTACGCAGTACCTATGGAATGATGATGATAATTGACTAAATACCAAACTAAATAATAAATGAAGTGTAGTGTGCTACAAGGTACTTTAAATGTCATCTTCATAATTATATCAACGATATGTCTAAAACTGTGCCTTCCCACATAGTCACACTTTCAGCACAGACATTTTCAATGCTCGAAATTGACCTTAATAAAACACTAATCGATCGTTCGATCGTTCGAATCGTAGACGGGGCCAACAAAATAGCTTATCTGTTCATGTTCATGGAATTCAGAATAAGGGTTGTCTCCCTCCACTTCACAAAGTATACGTTGCATAGGAATAATAAAAAAGTGGAGGTTACGAAGTAACACTGAACATAAATAATAAACTTTATGTTCATGACACGGACAACTTTCAGTACTGCGCAGTAACTTTTTTTCAAGGAAGACCTACTTGGCTACAGTTTGCGTGGTGTAGTTTTTGGGTTTAAGTAATGTTTCTTTGCATATTACTGTTTGTAGGAGGCAGTATTGTTTAAGTAGGTAATATTTTATAGCATCAAGTTCTCGGGGCCACCTAGGGTACACTGAAGTAGTTATATCGACGTGGATCTGACTAAAATCACATCGTATCCTTGACATCAAACCTTTGCCGGAAAAGGTTGAGGTACGGTTTGTATCCACCCTGTCTTCTTGGAGGAGAACCTTCCTACCATCTTGAGAAAGCGTCACCTTGCCAGTTGCCAGGCCTGTGATTGGATGATTCTTAATTTATTCACTAAGCCGCTGCATCCGGAAAAGTCAGTGCGAGTTTTACTGTAACTATGGAGCGGCGTGTGCTTATTTCTCAAATGATTGCAAATAATTTCATCCGTGAATAATTACATATTTTAATTAAAAGCGCATATTCGAGTAATGAACTATGAGCCATACTAATCAGTTGTAACGAATGATTAATAAGTAGTACTTGTTGTAGTTTCTATATTTGTGGAAAATTGTAATTTACGTTATCAAGAATTGTGTTAAAACCATTCATTTGTTAAATCAGTGTTATATTCCACATTCCTTGTAGGTATTTCTACGCAATTGTTTAGCTTTAGAGTCGGTAAGATAACAGAACATATTTCCGAAATATCATTCAGGGGAGGTACAGTGTTAATAGAGATTTTCACGAAGGTTGCGCTGCCTTTTCGTAGTCCTGTAGAATTAGTGGCGATCGTGAGACTGGGTCCTACTCCCGGATATTTCATAGTAACAGTAAGTAACAGTCAAGTCAGTTGTGGAGGGTAATAAGCACACCTGATATGGCTACGGTTAATAAAGACCAATATGTGCGTGTACCATGCTTCCGCCTGCCCCTTTGGATAACAAAAGAAGTCTCATCGTTTCATTGTTAGTCACCTGCATTAGGCAATATTAACTGATTAATGATTAGTCAGTGAAATATACAGATTACTCTACATACACGATACATTTGCCTTTCCAGATCTTTGAAGTCTCAAGTCGAGTGAATAACAAACAATCGATTCTGTGTTTGTCACTCGATTAGGTAGAAGTCATTGATTACTAAGTGGAACACAGATAAATTATTATTGTACATTCTATGTAATTACCTAAATTGTCTCACAAATCAAAACAGTGAAAAAACAAAGAAAAACAAAACACATTAGCTATTTATCTATGACATACATCAAGATTCTTTATCGAAGCAATTAAAAGTACGAATAAGCAAAAATGGTTATTTATTGAATTTATAGAATATATAGGTATTGTGGTTTTAAAGTCAACAATGAAATATAAATCAGTGTTGCCCTAGTTGTTATTTTGTAATTACAACCTTTATATTGAGTCACACTTTATTTTTTATATTGAGATTAATTACTTAACGGTTCGAAATCGTATGTTCAACATTAGCGACATCAATTTGTTTAGTTGTTTTTTTTTGTTTTTATATAGGGAGCAAACGAGCAGACGGGTCACCTGATGGTAAATGACTATCTACGCCCATGAGCACCTGCAACTCAAGAGTCACAAGTGCGTTGCCGGCCTTTAAGGTGGGAGTAGGGGAATGGGGGAATAAGGGGCGAGGAAGGGAGAGAGGAAGAGGAAAGGGTTAGGGCCTTTTTTTTTTTTTTTTTTTTTTTTTGTGCGTGTGGAAACCCCCTCGGGCCGTCACCCCACCGGGGTTTTCGGTGGGGCGGTGTGTCGGAATCGAACCGACTAAAACCACACGGTGTGCCGTACTGCGCCTTAAGTAGGAGGGATCCGGGAACAGCTTTTATTAAGACATCCGGACCCCCCCTAGCGCCTGCCCGCAAAAGCGCGGGCACCACCTTCGGGTAAAAAACCTCTCAATTAGGCGACGTCCAGGCACACGCGGACGCCGCCTCCTCGCGGGGGGCCACTATAGCGGGTGGAGGGGAAAACCCGTCCCGTCCACCCGCAGCCACACTCAGGGCGGCATGAGGCGCTGGTATGCGCGCCTCCGCCGCCCGGTTCGCCGGCGGCGAATTAGGTCCGAGTGGAGATCGTCCTCCCGGACCCTTTCCGCCGCCTCCTTCTGCAAGAT
Source organism: Euplagia quadripunctaria (assembly GCA_963859945.1). Taxonomy (NCBI): domain Eukaryota; kingdom Metazoa; phylum Arthropoda; class Insecta; order Lepidoptera; family Erebidae; genus Euplagia; species Euplagia quadripunctaria. The sequence goes on from OY982584.1 coordinate 5,151,155, forward strand.
GACGTCCTCACAGAAGGTCGCGACCGCGGTAAAATTTCTGTCGCTACCGGCCATGGAGCGTATGACGGCCGGTAGCGAGAGATCCCCTCCGATGACTGCAGTGAGGGCCCGACGCTGCGTCGCCCAGGCGGAGCAAACCGCCAGCGTGTGCTGAGCCGAGTCCTCACTGCAGTAAAGGGTTAGGGCCTCCGGTAACCTTACACACTCGGCGAAAATTAATGCAAGCATTGCTTCACGGCCGGTTTGTTGTGAGGCCGTGGTATCACTCCGGTTGGGCCGGCTCATACGTGCCGAAGCATGGCTCTCCCACTGTGGTTATATACAGATATGTCAGTAAGCAGAATAATTAAAGAAAAAGGTGATTTGAAAGTTATAAGCCACAAACAGCTGTTTAAAATTCGGATGTTTGTACATCCGAATTTTAAACAGCTGTTTGACTTCACTTTGACTGCTTAATAAGTAATGAAAACGAGTGAAATCTCCAAAATGAAATCCGAACATTGTTTCTTGTTCAACATTTTACATAATTCAATTCTGAGATATTTTTTTTATTGATGAAAGGAAAACATACAGTGATAGACATCTATACAACTATAAGAAAAGCTTTTTCACGGGAATCTCTTGAACATAAATAGGGAGCTAACTTTCTTCTAATTCTCTTCTCTCTTCTCTTAAAAAAGACAACTCCCGCATTAGGAATATTCCTGTTTTGCGGCGGGCTTCACAAATATTCAAACAACAGACACAAAAAACACCCAGACTCGGGACAACTATTTGAAGATCACACAAATTTTTGTCCCGTGTGGGATTTGAACCCACAACACTCGGTGCGGCGTAGTGGCGAGGTGACCACTTAAACCATTGCGCTTCTAGGCTCTCTCTAGGCTCCCGTTTTCTTAAAATGTCCTTACACAGAAATAATTTAAATATAATAAGTACAAGTGTTTTATATCATTGTTTTACCATAAATTATCGTGCATTTCATTGCAATATGGAGAAAAGATAGCATTACATTTTAGTCACTCTAAGTGATATGCCTTCACCTTGTTGAATAACTTGTTAGACTGTGATTCTTACGTACTCTCGCAAGCGCGACGTGTTCCACGCGCACCTCTCTAAATCGGAGAGAGCAAGGCCCCCGCACCAAATTGTGGGGTCGCCTGTTGTCGAGCAGGCGGCCAAGTCTGCTGGGGTTCACAGGGATTTCCTTTCTAGGGTACACCTGAGTCCCCGGCATTAGGACCCCGTGACGGAACACCGTGTGGTTTTGGTCGGTCCGAGTCCGATATTATATACCATCTTGCCGTTGACCCCGGTGAGGTGATGACCCGTGGAGGTCTCCACACTAAAAAAAAAAGGTACTCTCGCAAAAAAGTCAAGTCGAGTAAAACAAGTACATTACAAAATGTGGTTCTTATTGTCTTATATTACAGAAGGTAAATACATTTTCATCATCTAGAACCTACGCTCTGGATTAATATGTACCATATTACAGAAGACCGCGGTGAATATACACTATTTAGTCAATCGTTCTAACGTAGAGCTATTTTTCAGTTGGTGATGAGGAAAAAAAATTGAAAAAAGACCGGGTCAGACAGCGGACGGGTTGGGACGGCGCGGGCGACGCGGCTTGAGCGGTTGTAATGTACCAGCGCCAATCGCGACCGGCGGCGCTGTGTGACATCTTCTATATTAATTAGTAGATTGCAACCTACTCACCCCACGTCGGCGTCCCACTCCGACCGCTGTCTGACCCGGTCTTAAGGACCAAATATCGGACGAAATATCGCTGTAATACCACTGCCATGCCACTTAAATGTAACAAAAATTACGCTGAGGCGTTTTACTGAGTATTTTATCAGTCCTATAAGACTTATGAAAGTTGGTAATCATAAAAATGAATATTCCATTGTTATGTCAAGTTTATTAAGGCGTGCAACACCTACCGGCCTCTCTAGTCACAGGAAATACAGGACGTTCGGGTACGCGACCCCCGCCCCGCGAGCTACTGCAGTCTCAGTCCGGTTCCCGTACTTGCGGTATCCCTTACCTTAGGTTCCTCTCGCTACCCATTTTCCTTATACAAATTGACCTTCTCCTTTCTTTTCCGTCTTAAAACGACTATATTCGATGCATTCTGACGACGTAGCGACGTTAGGGTTGTCTTTTTTTTAAATAATACTAATCTGAATATTTAATTAGGTACCAGTAACTTATGTGCCTATTGCTGTAATTTTATAGGATAGGATATATAGGATATATAGGATAGTCTAGATACGAACGGATGACGCGACGTAGCGCGTGAGTGAGCGTTGAACTAACGTGCCACCCGGCCGGCACGCAGTAACCCACTGAATTTTGGCACGTTTAGTCGACCCCACCGTATACTTGTAGCTTTATACCTACAATGTGGAGTGGACCTGGCCTGGTAGTGGTCCGTAGGTCCGAATTGTCGGTTTAAAAGCTTTGTTAGCCAATTAAGACTTCTGTCAAATATAACATATGACCGAAGCATTAAGACATTGAATTTAGCCTTTAAGAAAACTTAATGATTTCCTGAGTTTCTTTAAAGAATGAATTTGTTACATAACACTGTGATCATTAAGTGCATCTGTATTCGAAAATGTATTGTACTTAATTAGGAGAAAGTTTGTTTACAAATCTGTGTGTAGTTCGTTGAACTCATTCTGATTCATTAAAATAACGAGTGCTTTGCATAGTTCTAACACATGAGTAAAGATTTCTTTACTCATGTGGTTTTAATGCGTGTTGCGTGTGTATACCGAGCATGAAATAGTAGCAGTCACTTTCCAATAACAGGTACTTATAACTAACTCAAAGACAGATAACTATTATCTATCTAAAAGTGTACAACTCATGTCGTATACTTTTACACGCAGATGTAAATACACCTGTATTTGTTTATTCTACAATATAAATAAATAAAATAGAAGTGTCTGTTTGTAGTGTCAAAATAATAGATTTTTATAAGCTCATATTTGCACGATACCTATGTCTAAAAATTAGTTTTTAAAATTTTTGTCTGTCTGTTTGTTCCGTCTGTAATTCTGCGCGATAGCGCAAAGTATATAAATATGTACACGCGGATGAACCCGCGCGGGAACTGCTAGTTGGTATAGGTACTTTTAATAATAACTTTTTTATTTTTAACTAGCTGCACTCGGCATTTTTTGTGCCAGGGCCCCTCGCAGGGACACATAGGTGAAATTTACGTTATTTGTGGCCAAAATTGATAAAAATGAAGTTACTCTGATTAAAAATTAGTAACCCACATTAGCAACAAGACATATTGGGGCACCTAGTTTTGATAATGGCTTTTACCCGGATTTTTTTGTTCAGAAAATAATAATAAGTAGGTACTTATTTATTTCTTGAGACTTGAATGAAGGCACATTAGAAGTCTCAGAAAACTACTACAGAGACAAGTCAAGTCTTATCGTCACGATGTCAAAAGAACCAGAAGTCATGATTTCTTATTTTTTAGTAATTTTCGTATAAATATTGTTTCAATAAAGTTTTATTTTTCACAATACATTTAAACTATTCATTTAGACTAACCAAAGCAATATACAGGCGTAAACACACTTCATATAATATTGGCCAACTTTTTGATAAATTCACAATCTCATCAATGGTTTCGGAACGCATAGGGGATAAACTTTTGATTTGGGAGAGCCATGCTTCGGCACTATTTCCCCTACTCCTACCTTAAAGGTCGGCAACGCACTTGCGTGACCCGTCTGCTTGTTTGCCCCCTTTATCTTAAAAAAATAAAAAAAACATGCATTGATTTTTATGTATATATATAACTTGTATTCTTTGTGTGCGGTAAGGAATGACCTTAAATGTTCGGCGCCGTCAAGACCAGCTGATTACATAAACCATATCACACACGGCCGTCTGATTTCAAGCTAGGCATAACATACTTATATGTACATATATTATTAAGCCATCCCCTGCAATTTCACCTGTGTTTATGGTCACTGCTCCGCTCTTATGGGTCCGACCGAGATGTTACATAGCCTATAATAATATCCTTCTTCAACGAATACTCTATACAATATACAATACAAAAAGCATTTTTCAAATCTGACTGATAGTTCCAGAGATAAGCGCGTTTAAACAAACAAACAATCAAACAAAAATCTCTTCAGTTTTATTTTATTAGTATAGGTAAATTACACCCAGACACAATAAATGATCGTGCTCATTTCACAATTATTTGTCACGGGCCCGTGGCCCTAGGGGGCTCCCGGCCCCGACCCCGAGGCCCTAAGCATACGAGGCACCAAGAGTGAACTTATGCCCCATCCGATGAATTAGCCACGGGCCTCAGATGGTGTAGTCACGCCACTTTTTAGAACCACTGTTGGGAATTTAATCCACAACCTCTGGCTCAGCAGTCGGGATCACTAACCACTACACACATATGTCTAAAATGTGTTTCTATATTTAGTGAAAGATTTTAAGTTGGGGGTTGAAAGATAGAGGGGAGCCTCCAGACCGCATATCTCATAAAGTTTAACTTACAAACCTATTTTGTAAATTGCCAATCCCACTAATAGTATAAATGTGAAAGTTTGGATAGATGGATGGATGTTTGTTACTCTTTCACGCAAAAACCACTGAACCAATTATGATGAAACTTGGTATGTAGATAGCTGGAAACCTGGATTAACGCATAGGCTACTTTTTATCCCGATATTCACACGGGATCGGGACTTACTCAGATGAAACCGCGGGGCGTTGCTAGTACAAAATATTCACAAATTTTAAATCCTGTTCAATATCTCGATTTTCTGATAAATCGTGTAAACAATGTTGTTCTTATCTATCTTCTCTTATATTTTTTTGGATCTTAATTACGGATATGTTTATTAAATCAATTATCCTGATGCATCAAAAATCATTCGATAATAATAATTCTCATGCCTCAAATATCTTCACGTGTCAAGCTTCATAGTCGGTGTGCTTTTTTGACACCTTATTAGTGTACAAAAGTTTATATATATTTATCATGCAACTTTTATTTAAAAAATATTCCCGTAAGTGACCTTTGAAATATTTAATTAAAATGAAGAACACGTAAGTCTGAAAAATAATACTGATGACATTTTAGTCATATTAAACTTTTAACTCATAATTATAGAGAGAGAAGAAAATAAAGACATCTTACTTTCTGATTTATACTTGATTTCAAGTTTTCCTTGTTATGTACAATAAAAAAACTCAAAGTCTACTTAGGAATAATAAAATCCTCATTATCATTATCTTTTAAAAAATCATCACAGACTTCAACGCGCTAAATTATGATAAATTTTAACAGGCTGTGTTCTTCATCCTTTTATTTTCCACTCTTTGAGGTATCCTCAACCTCGCGATGGCTATCGGTGCAGGAAGCCATTCGTTGGAGACCTCGAGAGCGAGAAACAGGAAATACCTTTGAAATCTGGCAGACTTGTAACTGTAGTGGTGCCACACAGAAGTTGGATTCCCGACTTTTGCGACTCAGGTACTTTTCGAAGCAGCCTTGTCCGATGAGTACCTGTTTCGTACGGTTGGATAGGCTGCCATATCGCCTCTCCAGCCAATCTTCTATGATGAATCTTATCTAATTCATCCGCAAATTTGAAGAGTTTGTGACTTATCTTGGGGCACAAGGCTAATCACTAAGAACTAGCAAATATTATTTCACGAGTACTACTTATCTAAATTAATTAATTTTAAGATGGCTACTATACAGACAATGAGAAACTGACATTCACTTCCTTACTGTTCGTCTCAGTTACGTATTTATATATTACTAGCTGCGCCCGCAGTCCCGATGCGGTGGGAATATCGGGATTAAAAGTAGCCTATTTGTTAATCCAGGTGTCCAGCTATCTACATACCAACTTTTATCGCCATCGGTTCAGTAGTTTTTGCGTGAAAGAGTAACAAACATCCATACATCCATACATCCTCACAAACTTTCACTTTTATAATATTAGTAGGATTTTCGTGAGTATTTGGATAGGGAAGTTTATCTATCTGCAATACTTTATCGAATGGTTCGATAAACTATGCTAATGCCTTCACTTGTGGTTTCCAGACAGAAAGGTGTATGATGATTTGTAAATATTTCAAAAACTGAAGACAAGAAAATAAACGAAACCTTCAAGAAAAGAGCGTACTCCTATCTCAAAGGCCGGCAACGCACTTGTGACTCTTGAGTTGCAAGTGTCCATAGGCGGTGGTTGCCTACCATCAGGTGAAAAAAAAACATTATCAGATTCTCCAACTACAAAACCAAACATGAAATTGTCAAAATTACTGGTTGAGGTAACGAGATTAAACTAATAGATAATTAATAAGATAAAAACTAAAAAAATGGGACCAACTTCGAAATATGCCCTATCCAATAAAAATAGATTGATCGAAATTGGACCTTCCAGTAAAAAGTTAAGCGTGGTAATACATTTTTTTTAATATACGGGTTGATTTGAGAACCCCTTCCATTTTTTCGTCGGTTTAAAAAAAAACCCTTTGGAGAGCTTCTCCTGTTTTGAAGTTGATAAAAAAATAAAAATGCGTTACATATATACTCGTACGTAATGACTACTGGTAGACGATATAAGGTTTCACTTAGTTGGTGGATGTCTGCACGGTGAATTTGTCATTCGCTATCTCTGTAAATACCATTTTAAGTATTTTTGAAGAACTCTGGATTTTTTTAGTCATATTTATTTTCACCCATTCGTTACATAAAGTCACTTCTAGAGTTATTGTCACAAACTGATAAAGAATCACATGAAAATAAAACTATAACCGTATTATATATGTATTATAACTAATTAGTGCCTGGGAGACCGGGCTTTGCTCGGTAGCTTTTTGTAGAAAAGAGGGGCTTGTGGCTAAGTGGTAATCGAGTAGGTTAGCACATTACAATCTTAAGTAATACTAGCCAGGTCAGTCTAGGATGGGTGACCATTCTTAACACATTGACCCCTCCGTGCCTCGGAGAGCACATTAAACCGTCGGTCCCGGGTGCCACACAAACATCTGTGGCATTCGTTACGGGTAGTTGGAGCCCTAAGAAGTCCGACAACTTGGTCCAATTACAGAACTTCGATATCACCTAGTAATTGGGTTGTGGAGGTCTGATGGCAGTCGCTTCACGTAAAATATCAAAAATCGACCGTATCGTAGTTAGACTGAAAGCCGACCCCAACTTAGTTGGGAAATGCGCGGAGGATGAATATGTAGGTATACATAGATACCTTTATAAATTATACAAGAAATGATAAACACATTATAAACTAAACTAAACTAGAAAAGTTTTGTATTTGTATAGGGTTTTCCAACAAGAACTTTGTTTTTTAAATCAAAATTAAACAAAAAATTTATATGAAAATTATTCAACTGTTTATTGTATTGGAAAAAGTAAGATTTGGCAATTATAAATGAAAATGATATCGAACAGATGTCCACCACGACCTCGCATACAGATGTTGATTCTTTTATCAAAATTTTCAATCAAATTTTGCCAAAATGGCGCGTCTATTTCATTAATCACGTTTCGGATTTTGAGTATTAAGGCTGCAATCGATTCGATTAACTCTGTATAAACTCTATCTTTAATATTGTCCCACAAAAAATAATCCAGTGTGGTATTAAATCGTAAGATCGGGGCGGACGATTAACAATTCGTGAAATTGTGCGATCGGGAAATTTGGTTTGCAATAAATTCATTGTTACGGTGGCTGTGTGACATGTGACACCATCCTGTTGAAACCATATGTCAGTGATATCCATCAATCATAGGCCAAAATTTACTTGTTAACAGTAACAGTTGAATTTTATGAAAAATACCATCTACATTTCTACATTTTAATAGTGGATTTTTAATATTTGAATGCCATTTTCGAGCGACATTTCATTCATTGTAACAATTGCCAAGGCTTCTACTACTGACATGTTAATATTAACTAGTAAAAAGTCAAAACTGTCAGTTTTTTCAAAGACTGTTGGAAAACAATGTTCTTTTTGAAAAACCCTGTAAACCCAAATACTACTTAACCAAATTCAACATTTTTTCTTTTATAGAAAGCTACATTATCAGCGAGTTTATTATTTTTATTTTAGTATACTATTAAGATTATAGTAGAGTGGTATATTATTTTCAAAAAAATGGAGATCCCTACGAACATTGCCAAATAATGTGATCCAAGGCATTAAAAAATTTGCCTTTACCTAGAATTGTCTTTAAAAAAAAGTATCATCGATTTCAATGCGCCTGAATCATGATAAATTGTAATAAGCTGTACCTATTCCTCATCCGTTGAGTTCCCACTAAAAGGAGATGGAATATTTTCTTCAAATAAACATAAATTGGCCCAAATTTGAAAAAAGAATTATTGAAATCAATTAACAAATGGCGAAGATATCGCGTAACATACACAAAAAAAAATCTGTCGAATTGAGAAGCTCCTTTTTGAAGTCGGTTAATAAGTCATTTATCTGCTCCGTGACTTTATCACTTGACGTGCGCTGCGGAAACTTGCAATCTATACTAATGTAATAAAGCTAAATTTTTTTTTTGTTTGTTTATAAAAAATAAGTTCAAAAATTATGCATGTTAGTTTTTATGGATCCTAAAAACGGAGCATACAATTCCAAAATAAAAAAAACTGTCAGTCGTAGGACTGCACGTCAGAAGTAAAAATACATACGTACACATATATATATATACATACACGGGTACACACATCCGTCATATATGTCATCTGAGCGTGAGGGTCACGCGAGTTCGGTACTTTTTACCCATACCAAAAGTGCCCAACGTGCCTAAAGAAGTTTTCACTTCGAAAAATGTTTGATTTAAAATCTTGAACTTTACACATTCCACCTTGCTTTTATGAGAAACGGAGTTGATAATACCTGGAATTTCTAACAGTCATAATCGTTTAAACGGAGTTTTTTTTCAAAAATTTATTTTTGTAAGTGCATGCTAGAAGATCCTTTTAGTGATTTAAGTACAGGTAGTGTTCCATTGTTAGGTACACCCTGTATAAAAATCAGCACTCAGAATTTAAGATAAATGAACAATGATTTTATGTAACCTTAGCACCTGGTACCTGAAAATTGGCTGCCGGCCGGCGGCCCACGCTACCAGGTATGCAATGTATCCTTCAGAGTCACAGTGCTCCATACGACACAGTCACACAGTTTGTTCGTAAGAAAATAAGTAAGGTCTATTATATTCTGTAATTCACACGGTTGTCCGTGTAGCGGACAAAAGCTATTGTAGTAGGTATAAAGAAATTCAGTAGTAATGGTAAAACTTTGACAGTGACAACTAAATATACCTTAATTTGTTAAATCTGTAAGCCTTGGACTTTAACTATGTTCCACGATAAAATTATATCTCATGATTGCAAAAGTGCGAAGCCGGGGCGGGTCGCTAGTTTATTTATACGTTTACAATAAAAATATATTGTCATTTATTTCATAATTTGTAAAACATATATACAAGATATTATTAATGTTGACTCTCAAATCTTTATTAAATCCGTAGACATTGTCGTGGGTTATACGTTTAACTTTTATGTATAAAATATTAAGACATAAATTTTTTAGGGTTCCGTCCCCGAAGGGTAAACAATGGGACTCTATTATTAAGCCTCCGCTGTTCGTCCGTCTGTCAGCGGGCTGTTTCTCAGGATCCGTAATAGGTAGAACAGAAATAGATTGTTAGTAGCATAGTACGCTGATAAAATACCATTGGATCACAAAGAAGAAGATAATCGTATAACAATAAGGACAAATTTACATCGAAATTCAGTTTCTTTGCGGTGTTTTTTTTTCATTTATTGCCAAATATCTCAAAATAACGTACCATTCTCTAGTTTTTAGTAATTAAAGTAAATCTGTATCGTACAAGCTTTAAACATAAATACATGATCTATATCCCAAATGGATCATTTTTTATGAGGGGTGAAACAATGGTCTATTTTACACCACGTGCACTATTGTTCAAACAATGCATTATCTATCTCAGGTAGATAAGGGCCCTACTGTGATAATAAGAATAACAAAATACAAATAGTAAAGTTTAAAGTTTATTGTAACAAAATATTAAGTAAACATAACACATTTATTCATTACAGACTCTTAATGTAGAAGATGTACAAAATGACGCGTTGTTGCAAGCACATTGTACTTCGTAACAAAACTTGCTGCGTTGCTCGTCTGATCATTTCTGGAGCGTTCTTTATAGCACTATCGCAATTTAAAATTTTATCCTGAATTTCTGCTCCACTATTATTGGGGGTGTTATAAATTCTCTGCTTCATTGTTCCCCACAGAAAATAATCTAGAGGTGTCAAGTCAGGAGAACGTGCAGGCCAACCGACAGGCCCTTGCCGGCCAATCCATGGGTTGGGATAGCTATTATTTCAACAATCTCTAACATTTCTTGCGTAATGAGCAGGGCATCCATCCATTTGGAGAAATAATCTGCGACGATTGGCTAGTGGCATATCCTCCAAATGCAACGGCAGTTCATCCCTTAGCAATTCTAAAAATCGCTCTCCCGTCCATGTTCTTGGAAGTATTATCGGGTCAAGCAACATGTTGTCGAGTAGACCCACCCGCACGTTGACTAAAAACTTCATTTGATACGTTGAAGCTCTCTTTAGCTTTGGTTTGTTATGTTTAGGATTCCAGTAATGTAGATTTTGGCAAGCTATCTTGTAGCAGGCATCGCTGTGGCGAATCCAGAGACGGCCGGAGAACGACAGAGACCTTTGACGAAACTCTGAACGTGAGACATCATTGAGCTCAGACGACTATGTCGAAGCTGTACACAATTAGAACCCCAAAGCTTATTGTGCATCAACGAGTGGAGTAGGTTTAGTGTAGCCCCACCTCAGGTACTACTTTACTGCGTAGAAACGGACTCCCCAGTTTGTGATATAATCCTCCATCAATGATACCTCCCGGCAGTTTGTAATACCATCTCTTGTTAATTGGGATTCATCCATCCATAGAATGGGTTTTGGAACATCAGGATTTTCTCTCGTTTCCTCTGTATCTAAGCAGACATTACGCACCTAGTACCTTTATGGAAATGCTGCACTCGTTGGTAGTGGTACGGATGTAGCCCTTCTTTGTTCAAAATACACCATGCCGATTTTTGCGATATGCCATGACGCAGTGCTAACCGTGTTCATTTTTGTTTTCAACATTACAGCTATACTACAGCCAAATTCGATCTAAAATGTTTACTAACTAACCTAAGCCGACAGGACTACGCAGGCGCCTGTCAATGTTGACTTTAATGTGTTTTGTATTATTTTAGACTGTTTTTCTATTTTCTGTAAATAATTCTACGTTAATGTTTATGAGCGCCAACAACAGTGGCAATATGGCAGTGTGTTCAGGTCAACCCGCTGCGTCAATAAGCAACCTCGTGCGATGTCCTCTTTGTCCTCAGGACCGTTTTTTTCAAAGGTGAGCGAGGCTTGAAAGTGCATTTCGGAAAAATTCACAGGTCCCAAAATGTACTTTCATGTCCCACTGTTCCTCCATCAGCTAGTGAAATTTCACCAAACACCTCCCAAATCCCCTTTTGGCAAAAGTTAACACATTTAAAAAATTCCGTTCCTATTCTTAAAAGAGTTCCCCGAGGTGCAAGGCCTACTGTTGCTCATCATTTAGCCCATTGTGTAGGTCTTGTTGTCCGGGAGAATTCGATATCGGCCTGGGAACATTTGCTTACCTTCCCTTATAGAGTTTTATACATAAAAAAACATAATAGTACCCAAAAATCTTTGACAACCCAAATTAAAGAGAATTGCCTTAATACTACGACTTATTTCGATCCAAAATTATCATTTTCTTGTAATTATAAAAGCAACAATTTTACTTTCGTGGAAACAAAACTGAGGGAAGGTGACATAAGAGGGGCAGCTAGGTTGCTTTTTAGCAGCGATGTGGTAGCACCTTACTCGCCCGATACAATCACGGGTTTGAAGAGTAAACATCCCACGCTTCAGGATGACCTCTCTTTCCCTGATGCACCTACCACCGACACTGAATATCTAAATATTACTACCAAAGACGTGTTTACAGCCGTCTGTTCCTTTCAGAGTGGATCTGCCGGCGGCCTCGACGGCTTGACACCGCAACATCTTAAAGATTTAATGAGTTCCAGCGCCGGGGAGGCTGGTGATGCTCTCTTGAAGGAGCTGACGGCTTTGGTAAATCTTATGCTCTCCGGCAATGTGGATGATGGCATCATTGACGTCTTATATGGAGCCAACTTATGTGCTCTACGTAAGACCGATGGTGGCATTCGTCCGATTGCCGTAGGGTGTAGGGTGGCGGCGTATGGTGGCCAAAATTTGCTGCAAATATTACAGCGCTGAACTTGCAGCAAAATTCCAGCCAGTGCAACTTGGCTTTGGTTCAAAAGGTGGTTGTGAGGCTGCCATACACGCCCTTTCCACGTACCTTGACAGTAACGAAGGGGAGGTAATCTTGAAGGTTGACCTGAGAAATGCCTTCAATTCTATTAATAGGGCACTCTGTTGACCCAAGCAAAATTGGAAACGTGAAACAAGAATTTAAAAATTTCTTTGGCAATGTTATAGATATCCTACAAAATTAGTATACAAGGACAATCTTTTGAAATCGGCCGTTGGATGTCAGCAGGGTGACCCTCTGGGACCAGTTATCTTCAGTTTAGCGATACATCCCATTATTAAGGAGATAAAGTCAAAATTCAACATTTGGTACCTTGATGACGGAACCCTAGGAGGGGAAGTAGAGACAGTTTTACAAGATTTAACTTTCATAAAAAATAAATTTAAATCCATAGGCTTAGAACTAAACTCTGACAAATGCGAAATTTTTATTTGTGACAAAACAGACAGACACTCGACTGTACAGAAATTCAATTCATTGGCACCTAACATTAAAGTTTTAGAAAAAACGTCTCTTCGCCTTCTTGGGACCCCGGTCTTGGAAGATGATTTTCAATCTTTCATAGAAGACAAAATTAAAAATTTTGGTGATTTTTCGGATCGTTTACTTAAAATTAATGTCCATTCGGCTTTTACTATACTCCGTTTTTGTCTTTTCGTACCAAAATTTACTCATGCCCTTCGATCATCGCAACTTTGGAAACATTTAACACTTTTAGAAAAAATTGACAAAATTATTCAAAACACCCTTAGCAAAATTTTAAATGTGGCTTTGAACGACCGAGGCTGGCTCCAAGCATCCTTACCGGTTCGTTTGGGTGGTCTTGGCGTTCGCAAAATTTCAGATGTCAGCCTTCCAGCATTTTTGTCTTCGGTCCATGGCACAGAAGAGTTAACCAGGAAAATTCTTACAAACACACTGGTTAATTCTGAAGTGTCCTGCAAGACCGATGCCACAAATGCTTGGCAGATAGCTTGTCCCAATACTCTTTTACCTGTTAATCCATTCTCTCAGAGGCAATGGGACGCGTCGTTATGCACCTTAAGAAGGAATTATTTAATTGACACCGCATCCAATGTTGCAGAGCGCGCTCGCTTGTTGGCTGTGGGAGAATGGGAATCAGGCCTATGGATTCAGGCACTTCCATCGCCCAACATAGGCACCTTGTTGGACGATAACACATTCCACCTTGCCTCTTGCCTTCGTTTAGGAGCTCCTTGTGTTTCTCCGCATCTTTGTCACTGTGGAGAAGCTGTCGACAGTCTCGGACACCATGGCCTTTCTTGTAGCAGAAGCGCAGGCCGTATATCTCGACATGCCAATCTTAATGACATAATCCGTCGTGCTCTTGTCACCGCCGGCGTGCCAGCCGTACGTGAACCTAGTGGTCTGGTACGAGACGATGGGAAAAGACCAGATGGTATGTCGTTACTGCCATGGAAGATGGGTAGGCCTTTGGTGTGGGACGCAACCTGCGTTGACACCCTCGCGCCATCACATCTTCCAAGTACAGCTGATTGTGCTGGTGCTGCTGCTGCACCAGCAGAAAGCCACAAACGGCGTAAATACAATAATTTTGTTGGTAACTATGTTTTTAAGCCGTTTGGGGTCGAGACGCTTGGGTCATGGGGTCCGAGTGCTCGTTCCGTTTATAAAGAATTAGCTAAGCGACTGATCGACACTTCTCGTGACCAGAAGGCGGGCCTTTTTCTTGCACAGAGAATTAGCATTGCCATTCAACGTGGCAATGCTGCCAGCCTTCTGGGAACACTGCCAGTAGGCGACGATGTGGAGGAATTTTATGACGCATGCATGTAAATAGCCCATATACATTTCTTTTTCTTTTTTTTATTAGTTTTAATGTTTAAGTTGTATATAGAATGAATCTTTTTAACTTTTGTAAGACATATAATTAATTAAATAAAAGATGTTAAAAAAAAAAGGTAATGGGTACGTTATTTTGTGATTTTTGACAATAATTGAAAAAAAAAACACCGGATAAAACTCAATTTCAATGTAAATAGTAATAGTAATGTCCTTATTTTTATACGATCATCTTCTTCTTTGTGACTGAATGATATTTTATCAGCATACTATGCTACTAGCAATCATTTCTGCTTTTGTTTAAATATGATGAACAACTTGGTTCAAAAGTTATAACGTTTTCTCTACAAAGGTCCAAAGTTGTAAATAAATACACGTTTATGTGCATAATTTCCAAAAAAAAAAGTGATTTTTTTTATTATTTTTTCTGTCCATAAAATGACTTCTATTATCCAGTTTTGTATGTGCACTTGATGAAGACTCACACTGTTTAGAAACTATTATTTTATTATTTGTGTGGAACTATTAAATTTAATATTTCAGTCTTACATTTAAAAATGTTGCTTAGAAAGAAAGCAATTGTAATAAGCAGAGTAATATTAATTTTCTGGCAATAACATGGTAAAACCAGTTCAAATTATTCCAAAGAAAATACACCGTGTAATAACTATAAATTTAAAATTTTAAACACCCCTGACTCGAAAATCCCTTCAGCGACTACAAAATGCCTTACATCATTTTGGAAAAGAGCTGATACTCTTACACTGCTGGACCGATATTAAACAAACATAACTAAGAACCACCGCAAGGAAACTGGCTTTCAAATGAAAAAACCGCATCGAAATCGGTCCATCCGTTTGAGAGCTTCGATACCACAGACAGAAACACACACACACACACACACACACACACACAGACATCGACGTCAAACTTATTACACCCCGTCGTTTTTGCGTCGGGGGTTAAAAAAAAAACAAATTGATTGGCAAACGAAATATAAGAAGTATCATAGTAAATAAGTGTTATGTTGTTAACATTGTTCTAAAAATCAACAGAATTATAATGTTTCTTAATGAATTTGGTTTTTTTTGTTTATCAATCGGGACTTGCAAGTGCAACGAATGACTAATTCACCGGTCATCGATGCCAAAAGTAGTGTGTGTGGTGGCGCTTTTTTAACTCAATGACGTCGAGCAAAGTGACGATTCCATAGAATCGCATAGATCGTGCTCACGGTCTACCCGTCAGCACGATCAATACGACTGGTTACCGCGGTTAAGTCCCAATTCTGGTACCACCTATTGCCTGACGTAGACGTCGGGGTTATCCCGAAAATAAAAGGTACACTATTTTTCTATATCCTTTATTTTTTTGCAACAGATTGAAAAAAAATACATATGTTCTGATTTAAAACCTAACTAGATGATCTGACTCATATACAGGATTTGGGCATATTATTTGAAAGCCCTTTAGGTGAAATCTATTCCACGATTTCCACGGGAACCTTACATTTTGCCAGGATAAAAAGTAGCGTATGTGCTATTCCAGACTATAATCTGATTAAGGACCGATTTTTCAATGCTCAGATAAACGGGCTAATAATTATACCACGAATAAATTAATTAAACTGTTTAACGGTCTGATATTTAGGTATCTATTTTTGAATCTTCATTTACCTATTCCACGGATAGCTATCAGGCCTAATAATGCAAATCACGCGTTACTAACTTCAGACACGTGAAACAAATATAGGTATTGAAAACATGTGTGTTAGAGCTGGACATTACTTCTTCTTTCAAGCAGATGTCATTTTTTTATTTAGAGTTTATTTTCGGTTGTTCTGGTTTGGTGATATTTTACGAATTTTGCATGTTGTTTTAGTGATTTACCTAAAATTAGTTCTAAATGCAAAAACAGCATTGAAGCAAAAAAGATCGTTCATCGAATTTTAATACCACGGAAGGTCATTTTCTAGTGAGTTAAAACATTATAGAAAGTAAAAAGTCCGATGCAGTTATAAATAAAGACAAGAAATGTGCATGGAGAAATATTGAAAGTGTATTTAATTCTTGTGGATCGTTCCTGGAAATTACAAAGATCTAAAATAAACAATGCATCTCTACAAAGGACCTCAAAAAATGCCACGTGTGAAAGTGATCACTTCTTGGTTTAACATTTCTTTGTTATTTTCGGATGGACTTGAATATTTCATAACGTCTTCATTAATTGCCAGGCATCTATACTATAGAAAATATCAATATTTTAAACAATTTTTAATAAACAACACGCAATATGTAAACTAATACTAAACTACGTAGTCGTCTCAAAATCAAATAAACGGTCGACTAAGCGGTTATCAGGCCGAGGAACGGGCTGATAACTTTATACTTCAGTTAATTGTGTTATTGGTAGAATAAAGCCTATCTGACTATTGAAATTTAAGTTTTATGCTATTCTTCGAATAAACGCTATCTGAGTGTTTATCTGAGCATTAAAAATCGAATCTAAAAGGCTTTTTAAATGTTGCTCTGATAGCAGAATAACGTCTTATACAGTTTAACAATGGAGTAAGTGCCAAAAGTGTTTGTGTTAAACATTTCAATAAGTATACAATTTTTCTAACGTCGAATGCACTCAATACTGTATTGAGTGCATTCGACGTTAAGATAACAGCAAACAAAATATCCTTCTATATTAAAAATAATCTTTAAAATGTACATAATAATATGTAATTGTTATATATCCAAATAAAGAAAAATAAAAAAAGAAGCAAGAAGTGCACGAAGCTAAAAATTTAATCAAAATGTTGTAAACGGCTATAACAGCTGAAGGGGTTCAGTATCTATGTTGACCTGTCATGGTAGGGAAAGTCTGACATTTCAAGTTATACTGGTCAATGATATGTTGTTAGTTTTAGGGTTGTCATAATTAGCAATGCTGAAATATTGTAAAGAAGAAGGAAAGGATTACATACAATCTTGGGCCTAAATATAACGAGATGAAAATGGTGTGAACTTACAGAATTTTCAGTGAGGGAGTGATAAGTCTGAAGCTATTACTTCAGACTTATTACTCCCTCACTGAAAATTCAACAACAAAAACAGCTGATTCCTGAAGTTCAAAAGACGCTCTTTAAACACTAATGTTTATTCAATTTAGTAGAAAATATTTGAAGTCATTTGAATAAACGTCAATGACTTAAAGTCATAGGTAGGTAACAGGTATGGAGTTATGTAAAGGATGTCTAGAATAAAAACAAAACATTTTATTATTGTATTTTACTCATCTTTTATTATAATTAAAATGGCGTCTAGAAATTGTGCAGGAACAATTTGATCTTGGTACCTAGCCCAGCTAAGATATCATATAATAAACATTATATGAGCGCGGCAGCCTACAGTTCGTTTACCTACAATACAATTACAATAATGGATAAGAATAGCTTCCTTTCCCGTACGAGAGCTGTCGACTAAAATATAAATAAAATAAGTTTTTCGACTTATATGTCGGGATTGTATGCGACCCTTAAGTAGCCAGGAAGTACTGGCAGCTGACACATCTCGAAGAAGGCTACTGCTGACCTCCCTGCACACTTCTATAATAAAACCATAATTTCGTCTAATATGTTGAATATGAAAAATAATCGGGATAACACTCAAAACGCATCGTAAAACACGAAACAAGTGAGCAGAGCAAACAAGAGCAGTAGCAGTCGGCAACTGTGTCAATGTTAGTCAGCTGTCATATACCAGTTACATAGACTCAAAATATGACTGATTTTAATGTATATTAATCGATAGTCATAATATTGGTTTTTCAGTAACTTATTGATATTTTATTTTATTATAGTCATATTAGACTGTAATTAAATGCACTATATTGATTACTTTGAGTTAATAACCTAGTGAAAAGGTTTTAGTTTTGTAATTGTGTAACCGATTACCCAAAATCGATAATCTCACGAAAATAATCTTTCTCAAATTTCTCCGCTTCCAGCCAAATATGAGGTGATTTTTCATATTCTAAGATAAAAAAAAACATAACTAATTTTTTAGATCATATCTCATCTTATTAAATTTGGGCCCACCGTTTTTCGTCTCCTTTATCGCTATTTCCTAGTTATACCTTAAAATTTCATTATCATAGCCTTTAATGGAATTTAATCTAACTACCAAAAATGTAATACGTAAAAAAGTCCTTAAAACAATAATTTACACATTTTTAATTACAACTACACAACTAACAACCCTATAATTTAGTACTATTAAGGTTGCAGATCAGCAAATTCAAATTTATTTATTTGGAAAATGTTGGTAGGTACAGTAGATCTAACTCGAACTCTAGTCAAAATTAATTTGACATGCAAATACAAAACACATACAATTACACTTAAACATAATATTTATGTTTTATAATTTATTAAATGTCAAAATATTTAAAGGTATTAATTATGTCACAATTATTTCAATAGTCAATTGCAATGGAACATTACAATTTCATAATATATGTAGATTTGGCTGATAATAAACTACGTCAAATTACTCCAGAATTTTTTTGCGTCGCACAACCAATCTCTGGAACAAATTGTCGCCTGCGGTATTTCCGGACCGATACGACCTTCAAACCTTCAAGAAAAGAGCGTACTCCTGTCTCAAAGGGCAGCAACGCACTTGTGACTCTTGAGTTGCAGGTCTCCATGGGCGACGGTAGTCACTTACCATCAGGTGACCCGCCTGCTCGTTTACCCCTATAATATAAAAAAAAAAATACCAAATTACTGAATAGTAGCTCGTATAATTCAAATTTGCTGTACAATACCTTAAAAGCGTCCAATATTCAAGACCCTAACAGACTGTACCCATAGAATAATTAGAACATGTCTCAAACTGGCATGTGGCTGTTTTATTTTATTATTTTCTGTTAAAGTTTGTGTGCTAAGAAATGTTTTGCACAGTGTTATTTACCATTGAATTATTTTACTACAAATATCTATGCAAATTGCAAAATCTTCAATGATGAAATAGTAGGTACACAAAATTTATTATCCTCAACACTTGTTAAAGCTAGTAGTTAGTAGTAAACATTAAACCTCCCGAATAAATAGTTCAAATACTTAGTTGAATTTAATATCAATGAGAAAAAGCATCTAATCTCTCTCCATTGCAGCCCTGCTTTCGTCTTGCAGCCACAGACACAATTTAAAAAACAAAAAAAAAAAACGCCAGTCGGATTCTCGCCCCCAAAAAAAATACACATTCATTGTACAGAACGTTGACCGTGCAAAACCGGTTCTAAGCCCGCAATGTACGCAGCCCCTGTCTGTTACTGACGAGACGAGATTGTCCTTTGTATTCTTATCATTATCACTGATTGAGTTGTCCACTAGATATTAAAGGCAAAGGTGTGTTACCTGAATGAGCAGTCTGCCCGCGGACGCGCTTCCGAACGCACCTGTCGCATTTAAAACACGACGTCGTCCTCAGCCACACGTGACCAAAAATGTAATTATTTCAAATATCGAATGAAATCGAACTACGCAAATGTAAACACATGAAAATAAACAATCTAGTGTAAATAATCGAATGTAAATATATTTTTATTATATTTATAGCAGTGTTTAGTGTGTGTAAATAATAAAAATATATCGTAAAAATATTTTTGAATTTTATAAAATCCTGTGATATTAGGATATAAGGATTCCAGTAGAAGCACAACTGCAAGTAAGTACACACTTTATTATGTTTTGTTGCGATTAGAATGTAAGCATGATTTCATTTCAGAAGCATGAAAAAAAAAGATTGTACCTACATTGTACCAATGCGCAGGTATCATCTTTTTTGAAATGAATAATGTTTTTGGACATGGACGTTTTCACGCTGTGCATTTATTACACTTAATTTATGATCATAATTTATTTAAGTTTATTTAGTTTGGACAAACACAAAACATTCAAATATGTTTATTAAACGATTAATAAAAAACTCGTAGTGATTTTTTTAATCAAATGAACGATATTTACAGAATCTATCTTTTATTAAAATAATAATCCAAGAAAAGGACGTATAACTTTACCTTTTTATAATACCTAATATGCCATATCAGTTTCGTTTTTATTTCAATAATGAATACCGAAATTTGTAATCGTTTTATACATATATAGATAGATAATAGTCAAATGTATATTGTATAAATAGGTAGGTATAACGCTTCGATTGTTCGTCAATATTATCGATCTTATTAAAGAAATTAGTCACAGAAACAGTGCAAATTAACCATTTGCTAACACAATAAACTACTTTAGAGTACCAAAGCTTCATAAAAATACTTTTAAATATGACGCATCTAACACTTTTTTATATTTTTTTTTTAGTTTTGGCATCAAAGAATAGTTTAAAATTTTGAACGCAAACATTTTCGGTATTCGATTTTCAAATTCGTCACAGAAACATTTTAAACAACAAACAAAACACGAATTCGAATAGAAGCCGTTGCGTGGAAATAAATGCAAATTTATTGAACGATCAAGCAATTTTACGCGTTAAATTATTGGCGAGACATTTTCTGTTAGTAATAAATGTAATCATTTACAAAATTGGTAAATGATTATACTAATTTGTACCTATTGTGGCACTAAATCGTGACAGGTTTGAAATTCATTATAATGATATTTTTTTAATTCATCGCTAATGATGATTTGGACTTTAGACGGTGAATGAATAATAATATGGATTTAGATAGAAAATATTATTCCCAACCTTTGATTATATACTTGTCTTCTGAACACTTTGCAAAAAAAAATACTGAGTTGTCAGCTGTAAATTGAATGAGTATTAAAGAAAACAATGAAGTCTTATCGGCATTCTCTCTGTTTAATACCACATGCGTAAATAAAAGTAACGGAGTATAGTGTCTGCGCTTTTCCGTATCTATTTCTATACGAGGTATTCGATCCGGTTTCTACATTGTCTTTGATTTATGTTACTTTTTTTAAGTTCAGAGATAAACCCTTTTTAAAAATATTCTTTTTAATAACGCACCAGGTAGTTTATTGTTTGTCTGTGCTTAGCCTATATCAAATGCCTTCTGAAGTGAATATATGAGCTTCTTATTAAACCTTTTTATTCTTAGTATTAGATATGTATGTATTGGTGTGTTTTGATATGTATGTATATATATATACCTATAATTTATCAACGTTCATCATATTAACGAAAAATACGAACTGAAAATAATTGTCTTGTAATTCGTGAATAAAATAATTGTCAGGTAGAAAAATAATTGTTTTTATTATGTATATTGATATTCTCAATTCGTCGTTCATAGTAATAAAAATACAAAAATCTCGTTTTGGAAATCAAATATTGTCTGTGTCAGTGTTACACTGTTGTCGCCTTCTACCAATAAATGCACAAAAGAGTTGTTTAGTCGTAAAATTATTTATTATTTAGTTTCATTGCCATTTGAACGATTAATCAAAACGGGCTAATCTGTTTACAGGGGATTCCATAATATAATATGTTGCAAAAATAACAAGCAGTTATACAATTTTTTTCTTGTGTCCAAATTCCTACAAAAAATTTAATTTGTATCCTCGAAGCTTGCGTAGGTATCCTCGGAATACTTGATAACGGCTCTGTAGTTGACGACTTTTGACAAACGCATAGGAAGGAACACTGATTCGATCACATTCATTACACGAATACACACTGTCATTCTCACGTTCTCAGAAGAAGTGTAATAACATGATTCAATGCGTGGTCTTTTAGATATATTAGCAGTAGAACTTTTTTTTAAATGGAAATACAAAATTAAACAAAATTTGACGGCTTATTTGGCGCGACGGTAGTTCTTTTGAGTTTCTAAGTATCACTACATATCACTATCATTATACATATTATAAAACAAAGTCCCCCGCCGCGTCTGTCTGTCTGTTCACGATAAACTGAAAAACTACCATACGGATTTTCATACCGTTTTCACTAATGGACAAAGTGATTCATGATTCATGAGGAAGGTTTTGGTATGTAATTTGTACCCGTGCGAAGCCGGGGCTGGTTGCTAGTTATAAAATAAAGTCCCCCCGCCGCGTCTGTCTGTCTGTTCGCGATAAACTGAAAAACTACTAAACGGATTTTCAAGCGGTTTTCGCTAATCGACATAGTGACTCATGAGGAAGGTTATATGTAAAGTTTCTAAATATGTTTACCTGTGTTTCAAACGAAATAGCACAAGTCTAGATGGTGCTGTGTAAAAAATGATAATATAGAAATAAGATTACGTACCTAACGTTACGGATATTATTTATATTTGCTGATTAGAACATAGCTCAGATTGTTTTTTCATTTATTTATTAATTAAAGTAAATTAATTCCAAATAAGTCCTTTTTAAGTATAAAATAAGGAAGCCAAAAATAAACTGAACTATTCATATTGTTCTCTTTTTAACCGACTTCAAAAAAGGAGGAGGTTCTCAATTCGACTGTATTTTTATGTTTGTTACCTCAGAACTTTCGACTGGGTGAACCGATTTTGATGATTCTTTTTTATTTGAAATGTTTCTTTCAATTTGGTCCAGTTCTGATGGCATCCATGAGAAAACTATATAAAAGTCTTTTATGGAATAGTTTTTTTGTTGAAGTTGGTTTTTTTTGAAAGAATTATTTTACTTACTAGTTTCAAGTATAATTACTTGGTATGGCACTGGTTACTAATAAATCACCGCTTCGGTGTATTAACACCCGGCGGGAATACTTGTTTATAGAGAACACCTTTATTTATTAGGGGTTAAAGGGCTCGGACTTCAAGGAAACAGCCTGGTATGTGACCTTGACCTAATCAGGAATCTTTTTCCCCTTTTTCCTTCAATTTTCCCATCTTAAATTCTCAAAGTGCCCGAATGACGGTAATAGGATAGCTGCCTATTACGTGAGTGGCAGTTGACAAAATCTGGGTGTTTATAATATACGCCTCTGCCTGCGATGTATGTTTATTTATAGTGTATGCAGATCAATATGTACGTAACTACAAATACAGTGTATTCAAACTCTTCGCATGAATGGAGCCTCCGGGCACCGCGTGAACACTAGCGGCTTCATATACAAGTGCATGAGTCAGCTACGCAGTCCCCAGCGGTGTTTATTTTTGCCACCTGTTAGGTTGTTTTTATTGATATAAATATGGGCTGCTCTTTCTCTAGTGAGGTCAAATTTTAATTTGAAAATGGAATCAACTACTAAATCCTTACTATTACTAATATTATAAATACGAAAGTAACTCTGTCTGTTTGTCTGTCGCCCTTTCACGCCAAAACTATTGAACCGATTTAAATGAAATTTGGCACATAGATAGTCTAGAGCCTGAGAAAGGACATAGAATACTTTTTAATGTGAAAAAAGGGGTGTAAGGGGTTAAAAGGTGATAAAAAGTTGTATGGAAGTATCGTCATATTTAGAACTAGAAGCTTGAAACTTATTTTTTAGGCTGTTGATTCGATATAAATACACTATTCCACGCGGACGAAATCGCGGGCACAGCTAGTTACTTATAAATTTAAGATTTCCTGTTACTAGTAGAGTGAATTTAAGAATGATGATGCAGAGATGTGTAAAATGTTAAGTCTGTCATTGTAGTCTAAATGGGTATTGTGAGAAACTGTAATTTCGTTATTTAAATATAATTAATGTAGAAGTCTGGGTAAATTGTACAAACAGCGACATGTCAAAAGAGTAGAAAAATAATACTCCTAATCTTGGTTTACTATCCCGATCTTGTGTACACAACACTATCCCACACGAACAGCAAAGTGTTTTGCAAATCGTAATAAATTCGTATGGGCAAATCCCTTTATGACGAATTGTCTATGACCACAGAATACATAATAGTACCACTATGACGGAGAAAACTAACACGGTGATACGTCATGTTAAGTAACAAACATCCTGTTATCTATATATTAATACGTGAAGCGAAAACTTTGGATCCCTTTTTACGAAAATTGGGCGGACGGAGGAGTATGAAATTTCGCACACTTATAGTTTATACAGAGAAGAAGTGACGAATGCTAAAATTTGTGAACAATATTTGCTACAAAGTTAAAAAAATGCAAAAACGGGTACATACAGCTATGCGTGTCCAGTATATATTTTGACCAGTAATGGTACAAAAGTCTATACAATGACAGGTCAAGTAATATTGGCCAATGAAATAAACCATGGTCGAAATTCGACCATCACGCGATCTCTAGTTATGATTAATACGTGACCACTTGAAGCTTTCTTAGCAGTCTATGCATTCTAAGCTGTGCTTTTCTGTCCACCGTTGTTATGGCCCCGGCACTATAGATCTTGCTCTAAATCCTCTATCCAGGGTCCATCAGATTTAGAAAGCAATTCTTTCTAGCTCCCTTCGTCTTTTGTTAAGAAGAGAACCGTTTATTTGCAGCTAAGAATAACATTTACCTCACTTCTAGGGATTTGCGATAATTTGGGGAAATTCTGCTGGACAAAAGTCATTGTATTGTAATATACTTACAACTATTTATTTAGCATTTTAGATAATTAGGTTTCTATCTTGTTAAAATCAATAATAAGTTGTTTTGTCAGTAACTTCATATGAAAGCACACCGCAACAAAGACACAAAGAGTTTTACGTTACTTGTTAGTAACTTATCTGCACATTTAAATATCGACACACTTTTAAACAATGTACTACATTTAAAGTTTTATATATAACTAGCTGTGCCCGCGACTTCGTCTGCGTGTAATAGTGTATTTATATCGAATCCACAGCCTAAAAAATAAGTTTCAAGCTTCTAGCTCTAAATATGACGATACTTCCATACAACTTTTTATCACCTTTCAACCCCTTACACCCCTTTTCCCCCATTAAAAAGTAGCTTATGTTCTTTTTCAGGCCCTAGACTATCTATGTACCAAATTTCATTTAAATCTGTTCAGTCGTTTTGCCGTGAAAGGGCGACAGACAGACAGAGTTACTTTCGCATTTAAAATATTAGTAAGGATTTATGTTATTGCCTATAACAGAATATAAACATATGTAAACGTTTTGCCATATTTAATGTTCACAGTGATCTATAAATTACACAAAAATGTTACAATAAAGAGTTTAGTAAATCGCTTATTCACATTAAAACAACTTGCAAAACTAAAATTTCAACCTTATTTTCTTAACAAACATCAACATTTACCAAGTTTAGTGAGAATAATTATGCATAACGAGTTTTTAAGTGAATCGTTTAACTTAGTAAATTACTAAACGTGAGAACTGCCATTGTCACCACATTCCTGGCAGATAGATTAAAAAACAGTTATTTCGGTTCAGTAATCTGTATGTTGTCACCTCACATTGATTTTGGAATTTTTCAAACTGTCATGTTAATTTATTTCATGATGAAATTTTTTTATTCATATTTTTTTTAAATAAACTAGCGAACCCGAAAGACGTTGTCCTGCTGGAACGTAAAAAATATTATCTCTGAAACCCTATCGAAGCGCCATCTACCGGGTCCAATTGTAAATCTAAACCATTCTCGAATCCACCTGAAGACACGCAAAAAATTTCATTAAAATCGGTCCTGCCGTTTAGGACAAGTTCAGTGACATACACACGTACAGAAGAAATATATATGTTTATAAAGACAGGGAATTAAAAACTGTGGGAATGCAAAGTTTTTCCTATTTAGTTGACGAACTCCAAAGTGATAAGTTTATTATGTCCACTATGGGTTCGATGCCCATTCGTAATTATACGTATCTTACTACATTACGGATACTACTACATTACGGATACTACTACATTACGGATACCCATGTGATCACGGGTCAAAGTCCTTTTAACCAGTAGCTCCCTTTGCAAAGCCTGGGTGGAAGCACATATCCTTCTGGAGTGCACAGGTGCGGCCACATACCGGGCCAAACGCCTGGGGTCACCGATGAGTCGATGAATCTCCCCGAGGCCATCGGTGACATCAGAGGTTTGATTATATTACGGAGTTGGGATGGCAATAATAGTCACCCGGAGAGGATGGCGGGATCACGCAAAATAGGCGCACAGCAGTATTCACCTGAATACTATACCAACCGTTGAATATCAATGTCAAATGACACATGATGTAACAATTAATTTATCGAAAGTTTTTTCGAACGGGTGTTAATATAAATAAAGAACACATTTAAATGTACTTAATCGCCGAATGTCAGGAGTCCAGTCACTTTATTGTAATAATGTTAAAAATATTTTGTAATCAGTAACTGTAAAATTTGTAAACAGCATATTTCCACGGTTGTCTTCTTAAAAGGCAAACAGAGATGTCTTCTTCACAATCTGTAATTGTGCTATAGACAATAGTGATTTGGTTGATCATCTTAAAATGGCAAAGCCACCATTCCTTTTCATTTAAAAATGCGGGACGGGTTACTCAGATTAATTTTATTTAAATGTATTTATTTTTAAATGTACTATTGAGATTATGATAAAATAAATAAAATAAAATATTTTAATTTTCAAACCTTCAAATGTAGAATAAAAACTATTAGAAGTTAAAATTAAACTAATAAATTTAAAAGTAGAGTATGTATTTAGAACAAACATCGATGCTACGCAAATGTTTCTAATGATCTAAGACGATCAAAATATTAATGACTAGCAACCCGCCCCGGCTTCGCACGGGTACAAATTATACACCAAAACCTTCCTCATGAATCACTCTGTTTATTAATGAAAACCGCATGAAAATCCGTTTCGTAGTTTTTCAATTTATCGCGAACAGACAGGGCGGGGGACTTTGTTTTATAATATGTAGTGATGCCGTTTTCTGGGATTCTTTAATTTAACAAATTATATTTTTCTTTGGTTCGATGGAACTAACCATAGAGTACGCCGTCCGTTAAAAAAAAAACGATTTATGAGCGAGTGATAAGAATAAACAATAAAAGGTTGATCCCACTTCTTGACACCCATACACCGTGGAATACATTTGCTTATCCCTCCAATAAAAACATATAAATGATGTTTAACTTGAAGTGTAGTAAAAACGTGATTGGGAAAGTCAATTTCGTTATTAAAAAAACTGTCGCACGGGTATGCGGTGAATGTTTTCAAAGCAAAGTTCATGTAATCGTAACATATCCGATAACGGGTGCATTTCGTCATAAAATTTTATGGTAACTAATGTTCACAATTATGGGTAAAACACAATATTATCGTTATGGCGTGTGAAAACTTATGCTATCATTCTTCATGCTGTATGAACTGATAAACTGTTATATGTAACTCCAAAGAAATTCCTGTTATAAAGAAATGGTATTTTTTTACCGACTTCTAAATTTATCTCTTTATCTTCTCAATTTATCGTGCTTTTTACACAACATTTTTGAAGATCTATACTTTGGAAGTATACCACATGGTGTCACTTTGACTGTCAAATATGTCAATTAGCGAAATACTTTCTACATAAAAAATAAATATTACTACATAAAAAAATATATATTAATAAAAAGCGTATTGGAACAGCTGCATTTGCATAAATAAACCTAGTACTGAATTGATCTTTAAAAGTATTAAACTTTTTATATCTATGCATCTATATCTATACAAAAAAAAAGGTTCCGCGCAAAATATGTAAATTTGTACACGCGAGCGAAACCGCGCGGGCACTGCTGGTCAATAATACAGTTGCAGGTACTACCCGATGACGCAAAATCTGTCATCGCCAGACAATGATTGCGCAAAACGCAGGACCCTGTTTAAGTAACAGACGCGGAATTGCGTGATTGACCTTAAATGTTCAAGAAAAGATTTATTGAATTCCTTATACTATTTGAAGAAATACTTGTTTATTTGCTCACGTAAGATTTGGTTACCAATTGAATTGTAGTTCATTCTAGAAGTCTGTCATGACGAAAGGATATTTGTATATCGCGGTAGTCACCCCCATGATGTTCTTAAAAACAAGTCTAATTATGATCAAATAGTTTTTCTCCGAGCCTTCGCCCGCGTGTACGGTAAAGAGTATCCTTTGTATTAATCCATAAACTATCTGTGTGCCAAATTTCATCCAAATCCGTTTTGGTGTAAAATATTTGTAACATTCATTCATCCATCCATTCATCCATCCATTCATCCATCCATTCATCCATCCATTCATCCATCCATTCATCCATACATCCTCACAAACTTTCGCGTTCATAATATTAGTAAGATTTTTAATGATGTAGATTGATGAAGAAGAAGAGAACTTAGCTGATTGATTTCTTGGTGTGTAAGAATTTTCAAAAAACTCCAAATAGCTATTTGTTTTTATGCAAATAACTGTAATATTTCATTTTGATTTTAACGCGTTATTACTAAACGTAAATAACTGAAAGTGTTTTTAGTAGATTGAAAGCAGCGCCAAACTTAAACGTTATGTCATATTATAAAATCTAAAAGCGATTGACCTGACAAGTCTGTCAACGCGTTAATCTTTGACCTTCTTAAAATAAGTCCCCTGTACACACATGGTATTTTTAAATACACATGTTTAGTCACAAATTCCTAAATCTGGATCTGAGATAAAACCATTTAAAAATTTGTATTGTTATCGTTCTTTATTTGGTTGTTATGTATGCGTCTTAATTTCGTTTAAAAACACCCATATTGTTTTTACAATCATTGTTGTGTTGTACACACGGAAAACATTTTATTTATTAAATGCATGTAAACAAATCGTGTTTACATATAAAGTAGTCGTATTATTCATAAACATCATCATTCATTCGGCTTGGAAATTTTTATCGAGACTCGTATTTAAAGTATCATGTTTTTCCTATTAATTTGCAATTTCTACAACTTACTTTAAGATATACTTAAAAATTAAAAAAAAAATAGTAAATTGCTTGTAAAAAAAACTAAATGGATATCTGCAAGAAAACTAAATCCGCATCGATACTGTCATATTTTGCACGTTTTTTTTGTCATATTTTGATAGTTATTGATACGTACGTTAGTCGATAACGAATTTGATTTTTAAGATAAAAATGCACATATGGATTTGTTTCTTTAAAAAATTTATATGAATTATTTATTTATTGAAAATTCATATGAATAATTATGGTAAACTAAATATAAATTATATAAGTACCTAAACATAAACACAAACAATAAACGGAAGAAACTGTCCACCTACTATTATGAAAAACGAAGGCATAAATACCTGGAAATTGCACCGGTTATAACTTGTAAACGAATAGTTTTTTTTTCAATTTTTTTTATTGTAACTGCTGTAAATAAAATGCCGTAAATCACTGAAACGGTATGACTATACCGTTTCAGTGATTTAAGTAAGTGTTCTATTTTCAAATACAGCCTGTATAATTTCTTATTTTTCATCATGTTTTTTAATAATCGCTTGTTAATCGTTAACCTATGATCGAGTTCAAAGTTGATCCTAGTTAACTTAGTGATTGATTAAAGCCGCGTTCTTACAATCACGAAACGATTCGTTTTGCTTACGGACGGTAAAATTTCGTTCAATTTTCAACGAAAATTTTACCGTCTGTAAGCAAAACGAATCGTTTCTTGATTAT
The DNA here is from genome assembly GCA_963859945.1 of Euplagia quadripunctaria. Lineage (NCBI taxonomy): Eukaryota > Metazoa > Arthropoda > Insecta > Lepidoptera > Erebidae > Euplagia > Euplagia quadripunctaria. The sequence goes on from OY982584.1 coordinate 5,181,052, forward strand.
AGGAACGCGGCATAAAGCAGCAAGCAATAATAACATAATAGTATAGGTGCGATTTAAATTAATATGTAATATGAGAATCTTATTCATAATATTTGTAGTTAAAAATAGCTGCTTAGCATTTAGGTGTATAAACAGTAACGGATAAAGTAGTAATACGAAGTTTCGGTATTAGGAGAAAATGGTAAATTTATAAATATTTCAAAACGTGTTGTCAAGGTAAAGGTAGTATCATGCTTGAATGGGAGCAAAACATGTTCGCGACATCTCGCGATGACACTGTTACGTGCCATTTGGAAAACTTCGAGTCTCAATATACCACACGTGACATCAACCGGCTCAAGTGGATCGAAATGAGGGTAGTACACTAAGATGTCGGGAATAAGACTCAGGCATATAGAAAAATTGCTATTTTATATAGTTTGTTGCATATAAAACATATTTCAAGAGACTATAACAATCCGTGCCACTTACTGACTGCCACAAAAAGGAGGAATTAAAAAACAATGTTGCCAATATATATTTGCATAAAATTTATTACCTACATTAGATGTTACGGCAGACGTTATACTGCATACAATAATATTATATTTAAAAAGTAATAAAACTAAGAAATAATACATCATATTTTTTTAAATCCATATTTAACATGGTATTGTATCATTAGGAAAGGAGTCGAATAGTAGGTAAGTAGTAATATTAATAATATTGCAGTTTCCTCAGATTTCTAGAAGAATTATTCATGTTAGTCACAAGTGTTCACAATTATTAAATTGATTGATATTAATCAATGTGTATAATTTGCGTTGTTTTATTGTATAATATTTGTTTGCATGGTGGTCTTCATTAAGGCCATGCTCCGTGCCTTGTATCGTGATACTGTTGTATATGTTTCCCTTGTTGGAGATCACAATAAATGTATGTATATATATTTATTGTGATAATTAAACAATCACGCCATTTGTTGATGTGACCCATACCACAATACAGACACGTAAATAATAAAAATACCTTTAAACATAAGTAACATATTTATAATAGAAACAAGTTTTTACACATTGTTTCCGCGCACCTACACAGATTTCTCCGAAATTTCGAGGTCCATTAGCATAATTCAAACATAAAATTTAGTGTTGATACGTAATTTGTTATACTATGCTTACTAAAATTATAAATGCGAAAGTAACTCTGTCTGTCTGGCTGTCTGTCTATCTGTCGGCCTTTCACGCCAAATCTACTGAACCGATTTAAATGAAATTTGGTACACAGACAGTCTAGAGCCTGAGAAAGGACATAGGCTACTTTTTAATGCAAAAAAAGGGGTGTAATGGGTTGAAAGGTGTATGGAAGTATCGTCATATTTAGAGCTAGAAGTTAAAACTTATTTTTTAGGCTGTTGATTCGATATAGATACACTATTCCACGCGGATGAAGTCGCGGGCACAGCTAGTACTATATAAAGGTTATTTAATTTCACAAAGTAACCTCTGAGAACGATTACAATCATACGATTCCAAGCCCAAGTTTCATAGTTTCAAAACATTGCTTGTGAACAATATCTAAATGTTCTTAGTTAAATAATGCACATTCTTCACGTCCTAAGCAATAATAGGTGGCTCCTCTCGTCTGCTAATAACGCAGTCTATCAATTTCTCTACATTTGTACATATCTCACAATTTCTCATATCATCCTCGTAGCAATCTTAACAATGATAACGAACCGTCAATAATTGCAGATCATAAACTCAGTGTAGTAGCGTAAAGTATACTTAGTTTATGGCACAGACCCTCAGTGACAAATGTCAACCTTGTCAACTTCTTTTCGTTGGCACAAATAGTAAAAGTTTTGTTCGTATTCAGCCTAAAAACCACACTAAAATAATAAATTTCTAGGACAAAAATCGTTTATCACTGTAGGAATAAAAAAAAATAAAAACCGGTCTTGGTCAACTAATTTTACATTGACCACGACCAGTACAATTCGGTCGAAATGACCGGTAACCAAAAATGAACCGATAGGTACCTACCTCATAAATATTATCGTGATTAAGTCGCGATTCACACAAACTCAGTACATAGTTTTAAAAACAATCTGTTACTAAAAGACTACTTTGTAAAACTGTACCTATACAGCAAAAACATTATTTTTCTTTCCTGAAAAATTATCGATAAACATAGTCGTCTCGCCGGTGACGTTAAAACTATAATCAAAGTAATGGAAGGAAGGTTGTTGAAAGGAACTGGTCTTACAATGCGTCATAGGTGTCCAAAAGAGGTTCATTATTAATAGAAACTTGTTTTGCAAGCGTTTCCACCTGCATGGTTCGGAGTTCCGATATTATGCCTGTCTAATGCCGCGTTCCAATAAACGAGAAACTATTCGTTTTGCTTACGGTAAAATTTCGTTGAATTTTTAATGAAAAATTTACCGTCCGCAAAACCAATCGTTTCTTGTTTATTGGAACGCGGCATTAATCTAGGAAATACCCTATGATGTACGCCAAGTTTTATCCAAATTTGTTAGGCGGTAACGACATAACAATTATCTAACTAAAAACGTATTTGTATGCCATTGCACGACATAATATGCATATACACAAACATCTATCTATCTATTGTAACAGCCATTGTACCACAATATTTGAGGTAATAAATTATTTGATTTGATTAACACACACCATTACTCCCATACATACATACTGACCTGTTGGTCTAGATGTTAGTGACCCTGACTGCTAAGCCGTCATGAGGTTCGATTCCCACCCAGGACAAATCATTGTGTGATGAGCACGATCATTTGTTCTATGTCTGGGTGTAGTTTATCTATAATATGGATGTATTTAGAAATATATAAGTATGTTTATCAGCAGTCTGGTTACCATAGTACAGGCTCTGCCAAGTTTGGGAACAGACGGCCGTGTGTGAGATGTGTCAAGTTATTATAAGTTATTATACATACTCCCAACAAACACTTAGTTTTGTCAAACCTTTTTTATTAAAACTTATTCAGAGTATTGCGAATATTTATAAATAATAACCCAAGTCGGGTCAACAATTCTCAACTGTTGCGGTCACAAACAAAACGTCAATTAAAATTAATTTGTATTTGACATTTACATAAAAAAACAACATTAGCAATTCCATAAAAATGTATTGAATACTAATATCAATGACATTTCTAGAATAGACAATTAAATCTAAATTATGTAAGAATACTTAAAACTAGTAATGAATTTCCTCCCGCGGTTCACCGGCGTGAATCTCATCGCGAATCATGGCCTGCTACATAAACATGGTTTGATTTTAATAAATTATAATTCCGAAAAACTTAAAAGTATGCTCTAATAGTGTAAAAAATATTTCGCTATCCCCTCCCTGGCTCTATCGTCAGACCATCGTTACTAAACCCAATCTGTTGGACTCGTCAAAATGAATCTTTTGTGCCCAAACTCCTGGCTTCATCATCAGATCAGCTCTAAAATACCAAATTATAATATTGTCATTCCAACTACTACTATAACTTTTACCTCGCACTAGCAGAGATTGCTCTCTGGAACAAATTGTCGCCTGCTTTATTTCCGGACCTATACGATCTTCAAACTTTCAAGAAAAGAGCGTACTCGCATCTCAAAGGCCGGCAACGCACTTGTGACTCTTGAGTTGCAGGACATTGTCTGGTTGCAGGGCGACGGTCTGCTCGTTTGCCCCTATAATATTAAAAAAAAAAGTATATGTACATATAAAGTTTAATTTCGATGTGGCAATTTGTTTTAAAAAGCGTGTTGATTTTAAGAGCGTAAAGAGCCCTTTTTAAAAGTAAATCTACGTCTACTTTTCTATTATCCAACCCCCGTCCGCTATCAAAAATGGGAAGTCTTAAAGGTCCATCAACTTTATATTTCATATGCTATGAGTAAACAGCGTTCCCTCTTAAAATATGAACTAAAAAATATAAAAACCAGCTTCGCAAGGATAGAGTTTGCATAACAACTTTATTTAACCTGCTTTACTCGTCGATTTTTCTGTTAATGAGGCGCAAACTTGTAAACATACCTACCAATAATTGTTTAGATACCAGTGCCGCTCGGAAACCTGTGCTCTATTTTATTTCTGGGGCAATGGTGACCTGTAATCGAAGTATTTTAATATGTCTAACTCAGACAACAGCTACTCACCATATGATGGGTAGCTGGTGTCTGAGTTTATTTATGTTCATTGTTATGAACTTGTACTAAATTAGATATAAGTATAAATTTTTAAGAACATTCCTTTTGTGTAAAGAGAAATAATAATAATAACTTCAGACATCTCACACAGGGCCGTCTGATCCCAAACTAGGCAGAGCCTGTACTATGGTAACCAAACTGCTGATAAACATACTTATAGATCTAGGTCATCCCACAATTAGTTGTCATGAGTGTGAATCGAACCCACGACCTCTGGCTAATCAGTCAGGATCACTAACCACTAGACAGAAATTTTATATTATTTTTAAATATTCATGATGATCAGTGAAATAATTGGCTAATAAACCGCGCTATTGAAAATTTTGATTGCCCAATTTTATAACTATCAATTCAGTAGTTGAGATTGCTCTAGTCCTCTACCTAGATTATAAAAATACCTATTTTAGGGTACTTTGAGGCTTATTATTTCCTTGTTTATTAAGTACATCCAAAGTGCCCATGATATTGTTTTGCCTCTTCATTATAATTACATAGATAAGTTAGCAAAATAGTAAAATTAGAGATGACTTGAAAGTTTTAAGCTTACTTATATCCGCGGATGAAGTTACAAGTTCGAACCTCCATCCTCCAATCAGAAGCACCTCGCTTGGATAGACAGATTGACAAGAATTTTCTAAGTAAAAAGTGAGAAAGTTAGCCTCAGGTTGTCTGCAACAACGAATTGAAGACAGCAGAAGCAGGGGAATCAAAATCATCTACGGAAAACACGGCTATTGCTCTATTGCTGTCTCAACGCCCGAGCGCAAGTACTATAAGATACTCTGTAGTTGTAATTTTTTAATTTCCCTTTGCATACGCGTCTTCTACAGCAACAAGTTACATGGAATTGTATATTCTACGCTATAATTACTTTGCTAAAATTAAATATGAAGAAGATGATATGTTTGCGTTCTATCAATTTAGGATCTAATACGCAAAAACGCAATTGTTGTGTGTAGATAGATATTTTTACGATAATTACATACTAAATAACTTATGATTAGATGCGGAAAACCATTAGTGCCAAGAAACAGGCCTAAAACGGTGACGATCACGGCAACACACTCTTTATTGCGGTAGGAGCGGGGCGCAGATTTGTTCAGATGGGTATCTAAATTTGGATTTAATTTTTATAGGTATTAAGTTCACAATACGTCAGACAGTAAGCGGTCATCGGTAACTGCACATACAAACACGTGCAACTGTAGATTTGTTACAACTGTTTTTTTAGATACTTTCGCGTTGTAATGAATCCATAGGTAGCTGGTTCAGTAAATCTACAGTCAGTAGTAAGTATCAATAGTCAGCTGGTAAATGTATTAGATGGATTGAATAAATTTTATCAAAATATAGTAAAAAATGTAAAAATTCGAAATTAAAATTGCACCACCTGTTAAAGTTGCACGAACTAATAAAGGGAAAATATGTATGGAACAGTAGTATCGTGCAGAATCTACAGATGGCGTAAATGAATTAAATCAACTCACGGTCAACATCTTTTTGTTGCGCTAAAACTTTTGCGTCTACAGCCCTCATTCGCGCAGCGTCTGCAGTGTAACATGCGATAAGGCGTTTTGTTCCAAATCCGTTCACTCCTTGTGTTCTAAACAAGGAAAATCTACATTATTTTTGTAAAAAATAAGTAGCCAATAATCCCTCTCCGGTCGATAAACTATCCCTATAAAAGAATCACATTGAACCGTGACTCCGTTATACTTGAAAGCACGCATCATAAACAAACCATTTTTATTAATCTAGTAAGGAAGGTAAGTTAGAATCTGTTTTTATGTAGGCAATAATATATGGCAGTAAGTTGAAATATGCGACGAATCACCGGTAAAAGGAAGACTTTCCACAAACTAATGTCATTAACTTAATAACGACCATTTAATAAATAGTTGTCGATACCGGTTTTTGTGGCATAGCCTCGATAACACTTTATTAAGAAAATTTTATTTTTAATTAAGATAGTGATGAGCAGCGTTGAAATATTTTTTTGGAATCTATAATATAATAATCGCCTTAATTTTAAAGTGTATACCTACTACTTAAAACTATAAAAAAATATGTTTATTTTCCTGTAGAATAAATTTATTTGTATTGGTATTTATAGAATAATTTAATAAAATGATCAACGACGACGAATTTATGAGCAGTGACATCCATGAACTTGTAAATATAATTACACTGAGACTGCTTCCAAACCGGCATCGGAAGGTATCTAAATGTCAGTTAAATAAAACAGCATTTTTTATACTACGTCGGTGGCAAACAAGCATACGGCCCATCTGATGGTAAGCCGTTACCGTACCGTTGTGTTTACAAGACTGATGTTACGGTTATGAAATTTTGGATTTGGGTATAGTTACGGATATGTGAATAATATTATAGCGGTTTCCGATGCGGTTACAGCTATAAAATTATTTCGGATTATCTTATTAGATTTTTAAGGAATTTAAGAAAATACAAATAGAAAATGATTTTGTTTTATTTCTAGGTTATCATTTGGCAGTAAAATCACAAAGAAAAACGTATAGGTACTCATTTTTAAAAGTCTTATCTATTTAAAAATGCAAAATCACAATTATAATAAACAATAACAACAATATACAACTATTGCAGTCGTATAGAAATAATAAAAACCTGTCATAAGGTGTCTTATTTAGAATCCACCCTATCCAAAACTATTCGAAACTTTTATATCAAGTTCGGTTACGTTTATTCGATAGATATTTATTTCGGATATCCGATAGTTACGGTTACAGAGCTCCATAACAACCCTAGTTTACAGCCATCGACAACTACTGTAGACATGCTAAAACGAAGCAGTAAGTAGTTATAAAGTAAGAGCCCATCTAAATGTGTGGTCGCAGCCGCCATGCGCCAGGCAGTCTCGCATTACGTCTAACTCAACGAGAGAAGTAAAGGCAGTCATAATTTATCTCATAATCATCGTTGTCTGGCAAGTTCAGGCAAATATCGGATGATACTGGACAATGATTGTTTAATAAAAGTACCTAATACATTTCTTTTTACTAGCCAGTGTCTCCTGTAAGGGCAGTAACTGCTTTTTTCTTAATAGTGTTTCATTAGGCTTGATAACTATTATCCATAATTATTTAGTCCGTTTAATATATACACGCTAAAATGAAATGTATTTAATATTTCTTTAGAAAGTGTTTAATCGCTGGCTCGTAAAATGTATTGGGTATTAATTAAAGGCTTATTGTATCAGTTTTATAGTATGTAATAGAAACAATTTGTATTGTAACAATATTTTATTATTATATTACGTCAATTTATATAACTGTTATCGATGGATAAATAGGTAACTTTGTTTATAACAGAATGAATTGTGGTTTTTGTTTTATGGGACTCGCATACTCATAGCATTGTAATGAAACCTGTTAATTTATTTCTTGACCAATTCTTATATGATCTATGGAAAACCAACATGTATTAGTAGCATTAGTATAGCTTTGAAATTAGGTTTGGCATGGCAACTTGCATGCATGGCAGGCATGGCATTTGGCAACTTCAATATCTTTTTTTTTATGTTATAGGGCAAACGATTTTGTCAACGTCAATATCTATTTTGTCAACTTCAATTTCTTTTTTGTATACATTTCTTTCAAACTAGCAGTTCCCTCGCGGCTTCGCCCGCGTTTACATATTTATATATTTTGCGTAGAACCCTATTTATTTTTCCAAAATAAAAGTAACCTAAGTTACTCCTTATAACACCAGCTATCTGCTCGTGAAACTCCCGTGGAAATCGGTCCACCCGTTAAGGAGATTAGAACAAACAGACAGACAGGCAAAAATAAAAAAAATGAGCATAATACAAAACTATAATTATGTCAAAATTATAGTTTCTTTTTTGTGTTTTAATTGAAGTGTCTACTTCAATTTTATTTATTTGTATTGAGTTGAGTTGAGTGGCTATCATTTGGCTTTATTATGAGTATTCTTACTAGTAGGTACCGATATGGTTTCTTCATCCTTTCTTTTCTTTCTTTTTATTTAGCTCCCTGATATTATGTAGTTAGCACTAATTACAATGACGCATAGTAAACTATGTATTTAAGAATGTGTACTTCATATAATGTGTATATTTAGTAGTTCTTGATTAAAAAAAAATTAAAATATTTTATTTCAGTAACTTATTAGTACTTATTACACATTTATCAAAATTGCTGAACCCTCCTTTTAAGTATGGAAAAACTTGTATCAGGAAGCCCCGCTCTTCTATAATTATATTAATTATATTACATTTTTTTTTCTTTATTACAATGAATAATATGGGTACCTATTAATAATGCGGCTAACATTTATTAATGCCTTGTGTACGTCTGTAAGTTTAGGTGTGTGTATGTGTAGGTGTTGTGTGTGGGTGTGTGTGTGGTGTGGTATGCGATTGGTGTAATGTAGGTGTTAAGCTTTTTTTGATTTGATTAACCAAATTATTATTAAAATTTTGAAACTATTTTTGACGTGATAACGTCTTATAAATCGATGAAAGCCGGCTGCACGCACGAAAAAGTATGACTCATTGTCACGTTCCGCCTGAGCATCGGCCTACTTATGACATTATCTCGTAAAATTATCGTCCGTAAACCGACTTTACAGACAACCAATTTTTTTTAATTTTATAAAACGTTTCTCTGACCCCCTTTCTCTCTCTCTCTCTCTTTTCTTTAAAAGACTTTGAACCTACCACTTTTTATTACTGCATCACCCCAAGGTTGAATGGCAGAGAATGCCTTAGGCATTAAGTCCGCCTTTGTACAATATGTACATGTAGTTTTAATAAATAAATATATGCAACGCATTCCACACACGGTTAGGTTGATAAAGAGTCAAGATATCTTAGAAATTTGTGGAATTTTTATTTGCTGGTTTCCCGATAGGTATATCAGATATTATTGGTGAATATTTATTCTATAATCATTTTTCATGTGTGTTTGTACTTTGTATCATAATCATTTTATTTGTGTGTGTTATCTACATTTATGTACTTACACAAAAATAAAAACTATAGATATTAGTACTTATAATCACTACCAATACACTCCGTTATTGTGTATGTGATACACAAGAATAGACCACCACCACCACTGTTATAAACCACCACCTGCTATAGACCACTGCTATAAACTATGAAAATAACTAACAGTAACTGCCATGTTGTTCGTACCTCTCTCCGCACTCAAGTGATTGTTATCAACTTATAATACATTCCTACCCTTTTATAACCCCACTATTCATCAATATTTATCAACCGACCAATAGTATTGCTTTACCGGCATAACCAGTCATAATAATGTCTATTACCTCATTTTTATTAAACTGCTTTATCATCTATTGTGGTTTGCCCCTATTTTTAATAAAGTAAATAAGAGTTTTTGATATGGCGACAACACTATTTATCAGTCTACGTTTTAAGGATTTATCAAAATAAATAAAAAGAGAGGCAGGGTGTTGGTAAAACTCAACCTAAATGTAAATTGTCTTCCTGGGCAAATATTTCCACCAAATAGAAGGTCGTTGTGTTCTTTTGGTGATTAAGCCTTTCGTAAGAGTTCAATACTGCATACATAGATAGTAAGAAACTACGAGTATGTTAGAATTTTTAAATAATTTTGAAGGCCTTGGTCACGGTAATATTATCTATCCAGTATTCTATCTTCATACAAAGGGTCGGAAAGCGAGTTATATCTACGCGTCTCAAGTTCGGTATACACTCGGTAGTCGGTACACAACCAGTCGCGTTTGCGCCGCAGTGACGAACGAACGGGGTGAAGGTTTTTCAAGCATTAAGCTTACGATTTGTGTATTTGATTGAAATAAGTACAAGTACTTACTTAATATGGCAAGGGAGTTTTTTATACTATAAAATTTAACAATAAAGCTTTTCGTACGTCTCAGTCGAGGCGCAAATGTTTTTCAGTCTTAAAATAAGGGTGGTTTTTTTATTAAATCTACTAATCAAAAAACACAACATGTATTTTTATTAAACATTTCCTATTTAATTTACAACATTTTTAATTAAAAAAAAATTATAACATTTACAATCACAAAACTAGAAAGAAACTTAAGCAGGTAGATGAAATTAAAATACTGTAGGCGGGCAGCCCTTTCGCGTGTTTACGTACCGCGCGGCTGTAGGTAATTATTTCAGGACAGCGAGCGCCGAGTCACAATACTGGATAGATAATATTACCGTGCCTAGGTTTTAGTAATTAACATAATTAAATGCTTGAGCAGAAAAATAAAAACAATGACATGTTTTATTATTGACTGTTACAATGTCAATGACCGAGAGACTTGAATTGTAGTGTTTAGTGTAAGTCGAATAAGACTAAAAAGACAGAAATAAGAAGCAGTTATGAGGTTAGTCTGCCGCAACGAACAACTGTTTGTTTTTTCCAGTTTTGTCATATTAATAGTTAGCACTAATTACATCACTAATGACATGATAATAGTAAGGTAAAACCCGTGGTCGGTGTAAAGAAGAATGGGTATAGTCACATTATAGTCACATTAGTCACACGGGTGGAGTAACAAACAGGTGTGACAGCTACCCTCCGTCATGTTAACAAAAAATATCTACTATAACTACTGGTAAAGTAAGCCAGCGGACAGTGTTAGGAAAAAAGGTTATAATTAAATTTTTAACAAAAAGTAAACCGACTTCCACGCAATTATTTGTGAAAAAAATAACTAATAATATTATTTAACGTTCTATATACTTACTAGAATCTTATCACTACACATTATAAAACAAAGTCCCCCACCGCGTCTGCCTGTCTGTCTGTTCGCGATAAACTGGAAAACTACTAACGGATTTTCATGCTTTTTTTCACCAATAGACAGAGTGATTCATGAGGAAAGTTTAAGTGTTTGTTAAGGTTTTTTGTCAATTGGTTGAAATATGATGATGGTGGTTGAAAATGTCTCTGCTATCCGTGCGTAGCCGGGGCGGGTTGCTGGTTGAAAATATGCAGAATAAGTTAATGAAACAATCATAAAAATTGGTTAATTACTTTTTAAGAAAATCGCTGACCTTCTTTTTCTTCTATGTTGAATAACCAAGATATATATACTTTTTATTAATAGTCTGTCTAAACAAAATATATGACACTTTCTATAACAATGATAATGATATATGAGACAAGGTATTGTAAGACCAACTCGGTGGTGTAATGAAGAATCGACTTACCCATCGATTAAAGTGACAAGCGGATGTGAGTTCGAGTCTGCCCAATAATCGGTCGGTAAAATTTCGTTGAATTTTCAACGAAAATTTTACCGTCCGTAAGCAAAACGAATCGTTTCTTTATTATAGGAACGCGGCATAAACATTAAAAGTTTGTTCCTTATTTCTAATTGCTTAATTTGTATTTAGAAATTAATAAAATACTTACATTTCATTTAAGTATTCAATCGCAAATGGGTGAAACAAAACGGTTTAACGGAACGGACTGACATGTTGAGAACACAGGGGCGAGTGTTGCCATTACCTAAGTTAAATTAATATCACGAACAACACAGTAGGTATTAATAGCATCTTTAAGTGAATCAAATAACCTTCCTAGTCCTGTTATTCAAAGTTCATACACAGCAACTGGTTTACCATTCTCACTAAATAATCTATTTCGGCCTTTGACGCTAATGGCTCCATATATGTATCAAAATAAACAAAACCAGCAAAATAAGCTAATTAAAATAAAATTTAGTATAGGCAATCAAAGGAACTCATATAAAATCGAGATAAACAATTTCATAATAATAATAATTCAGTCACATACGAGTTGTAAAATGAAATCGTAAAATTACTATTATACGATTTATCTATCTGCGACCATGCGGTGGGTCGCAGATAGATGTTGAATCAGCTGTTTAAATACTGCTAGTTGTTTTACTAAACAGATTCGTTATTTTTTATTTATTTATTATATGCACATGCTATTTGAAAAGTCCCTCGCCACAAGAATTATGACTATTACGGGAGTTGTCTTTTTCAAAACTAAAAAGAACTGATAGCTGTTACAGATAAAGTTTACAATTCAGGCCTGTGTCTCCAATTGTCTTCACTACAAGGTCTGTTCTCGATAAACTTAATAACTACCGAACAGATTTTCATACAGTTTTCACCAATAGACGGAGAGATTCATGAGGAAGGTTTAGGTTTATAATTTATTAAGGTTTTGTGTAAAATGGCTGAAATATGTCGATTATTGTTGAAGATGTCGAAAAAATCAATATCTTTCCTAACCCGTGCGAAGCCGGGCGGGTTTTGTAGTATACTATAATTTCGTCCCACTCACATACTAGGCAAGCCTATTGCCGAGAGTAAGCTCGAGTCGGTCAGGGTTACATACCCGTGTTGCGGAAGAATGCAATGGTGATTCTCGCTCCCCTGATCATGGGCAAGCAGTGGAACACCAGGGTGTTTTTTAGTCGGTAAGAGTCCGACAGAACCCTTCAGCCCCCCCCCCCCCTCCCCCCAAGGGCGGAAGACATCCATGAGGATCTTCCACAAAAAAAAAAAAGGTTTACCGTACCGTATCTCGAACTGACGGTTGCCCGGAAGTTCGACTCCTCTAACACTTAACATACTTATCAACCTATCTGTAAAATAATCATCCCGACTTCAACCAATCTAATTGATGAAACTACAGAGTTAATTATCGGCTTAAAACCGCAATATCTTAAAGTTTGAAGGTTGACAAGGTAATTCATTTGATAGGTAAGCATCGAAGACTGATTAATTCTAAGAACAAAGGCTTAAAAAAGCACTTTACTTGGTGCTTAGGTAAAATGTATCTATGATAAAGGTGATTAATATGACTTACTGACATCAATTGCGATAATTTTTGACTAAAATACTAAATCACTATTTTTTTATTATTTTAAAATATATGGGAGTATATGGGGATCTAACTCAATCGAATCCAGTTCGAACAATTTAATTAAGAAATAAAAAAAAAAACATAATTATTTTTAAACTTTCGAGACTTATAGATAAATTAGATGTCTTAATCGCAATGACATCTATAAGGTATAAAACCTTTTTTGGTTACCCGATGTCAGTCTACCCATGAGCACGATCGGTGCAATTCGATCGAAACGTCGGGTAACCAAAAAAGTACCGTACCTTATTAATGTACCATACCCAACGAACGTTCCTCCTTTTTTAAAGTCGTTAAAATTAAGCTAATTGATTTACGGGGCTTCGATAAAATCGATACACCAAAACAAACAGTCAGCAGGCCAATGGCAATCAATGTCACCCGACTTGCGAAATACTGCTTTAGAATAATCGTAATGAAATATACCTACATATTTATACATGTGCATATCTGCATTAGTTTCAGTGTCTATAATATGTCTGCATTTACAAAAAAGTATTATTTGTGTTCTAGAATCTTGCAAGGTTAAGTAATACTAGCCAGGTCAGTCTTAGGACTATTCTTAACACACTCAATGTCACGTTAAGCCGTCGGTTTCGGTTGCCATACGAACATCTGTGGCATTCGTTACGGGAAGTAGGAGCCCTAAAAAAAGTCCGACAACCTAGTCTAACTACAGAACTTCGATATCGCCTAGTACCTACTTGGGTTGTAGAGGTCTGATGGCAGTCGCTTCACGTAAAATATCGAAGTTCGGCCGTAGTTAGACTGAAAGTCGACCCTACTTAGTTGAGAAAAGGCTTGGAGGAAAAACTCGTAGTACAAGCTATTCTTAGTTTGAGTCTAGATGGCGCTATACTATGTCAGGGAATATTATTATTAATTATTATTAGTAATAGGGCTGCAAATCTATTGAAAGAGTGACAGGGTCGGCCACTCGTGAGAGACATCAATCGTGTTTATAGGTTCTGGTGTCCGTTTATATTTAAGTGGGCTGTGGGATTGTTTTCGCTTTGATTGTATGAAATGTTAATAGAAAAATGTTATGTGTGTGGGTAGATGTGTTATGTGAAATAGACATGATGTATTTAGTTCGCATCAAATATTTAGTTATTGTGCAGAGTACCTTTTTTTCTTTTTGAATAACACAATTTTTGTCCCGTGTGGGATTTGAACCCACAACACTCGGTGCGGCGTAGGGTGCGCCATCCGTGCAGTCTAACTAACTTCAAAACTAGTTTTTTATGGATTTTCTCAATAACTGAGTAAATAGTTAGAAAATAAAAAAATAAGTGCGATTTAAAATTTTTAACTTTATACATTCCACCTGCTTTTATGAGAAACGGAGGTAAAATACCTGGAAATTTAAACGGCCATAACTTGTAAACGGATAGTTTTTTTTCTAAATTTTTTTTTGTAACTGCTTGCTAGAGTTATAGCCTTTCAGTGATTTAAGTAAACGTTCCATTGTCAGATACATCATGTATAATGATTGTTATGTTTACGATGTAGTATTAAGTAAGTGAACACTCTGTTAAGACTACATAATGAACCATTTGCGTCCCCCATCGGCACTGCGAGTTCAATCCCCGGTCGTCCACCTCTGACTTTAAGAAGTGCATGTGCGTTTTAACAATAAATTATCACTTCACTAACTTGTAAACTTTTTCGGGTTTTGACGAGATCGCGTAATAGGTATCCGTAAGTAAGCCTGTGACTGAGGCCAGTGCAACCTGGTTGAATCGTCAGGCAATTCAAAGGTATGTAATAACTATTACGTGATCGCTATAATATCATCCATCCATCCTAAAGAAAGCTATCTATCAGAGAACTTTCCATAGTGTTCTCGGTATGATGAACTATGACCTAACGGAGTTTAGCGGCCTTACTAACTGTTTTTTAATTATTATTTTTTTGGGGACATTTTTGGTCAAATTTCGAATATTTCATCAACATCCTTGGTATAAAGTATAGATTTAATCATGTAAGCCCTTCACAAAATATTCGATTTATCGGTCAATTTGCAAGTTGAATTTGTCAGTTTTAAAACAAGATTTTTATATTAAAAATAAAAAATAAAAATATACATATATGTGACCACCCTTTTACGTAACACTCTGTACCTATATCATATCTTTCGCTTTGATCTGCGTTATATATAAAGTGTTTTTAAGTAATTATTCTCGTATCTATAACAACATTATTTTAAGTAAGTACCTGCCTATTTTATAAATTATATTTTAATCAGCCGATCAATCCCTCATTAAATAATATTAATCCGTAATTTATTAAATTTCGATGACACCAACTATTAATTTGGGTATTAATGAAAATATTTCAATGCTCGTTCACTGTCACTAGCGCTCTAGAAAGCTACTACACTAGCGCTCTAGCGTAAAGAAAAAGGTATTGTACCTGATTAATTTAAATAATAATAGAAATAATCTTTACTGTACACCAATCACAACTAAATGACACGAAAATCGCAGAAACAATATATTATGTACAATGGGGTTACACATTTTGTGCACAGCCATCGATCATAATAATATATATCTACCGTGGTATATTTGATCGAAGTACTGAGCGATATTTGTTTTTGTTAGGTTAACTTTTACTTCCTTTCTACGTACAGTATAAGATGCATTTTTTTATTAACGTATTAGTACCGCGACCCCCGTACATTGGTACCGGGTAAAGCATCATAATTCTTCAACATTATTGTGGAAAAAAATTTAAACATATATTTTTTTCTGTATCTCCCCAGTGATCTAAGCAACGGGGAAATCTTTAAGGTCGTACGAGGGAGGCAGACCACCTAAAACTACACCTGTTTGCCTACGTCAAAACTATGTATGTTAGTTATGTTTTCACTTATGACGTGCAGTCCTACGACTAACAGTTTTTTTTATTTACCTGCTCTGCTTACCAAAATATTAATGTAGCTTCATAAGTGTTACATTGTGATATTAGTTGGATAAACTTGATTGACTTAGGCCGTTAGCCGATTTGTGTAAGGCGTGTCAGGCGTTGCACTCTGCACTTCGATAAAGGTTCACGGTAGGCACAAGTAAAAAATAAAAGTAAGTGCTTATAGCGAACGGGGAAAAGTTTTAATCCCACAAACAAGTTAGGTCACATGGGTTCATTGGCTTCCAATAAACATGAAAATCGTTTTTAAACTTTCGCGACTAAACATTTTAGATGTGTAAATCGGGACTTAATCGCGGTAATAATTACAAGGTACAATATTTTATAGTTACCCGACGTTTCGATCGCATTGCCCGTGACCACGATCGAAACCAAATCGATGGATCGAACCAAAATTAACCAAAAAAGATATTGTAATCCTCCATTAATCCATCGAATGTCACAAATCCAGCAATCTATTTAAAACAACATGGTTGATATTTATAGACACGAGACACCATGAACCTTTGACTGACTTCCTTTATGTCAACCTAATTGTAACAACCGTGCGATTATACAATATGACACAGCAAAGATACTGAGATATCGAGTTAATACATATATCTACGAATGTCAGAAAATACATAAACCCATTATATATTTCTCATACTACGTCATTTCATTGTAAGTACATACATTTCTTTTTCGCAGATTAAAAAAACACCTTATCATAGAAGATATAAGTATTAACTCACGTGGATATAAACGGGATATCAGTAAACACGAACTGCTTCGAATAAATTGATCCTGCATTACGCTTTGAAAGTTCAAAGCCCATCATAATCTATTATATTATTATGTAAATAAATGCAACTGTGAGTTCATTTGTTACACTTTCACGCCCTAACTACTCCATAGACCACATATTGTACCATTTCTTTATGAACAAATATTTTTCTTTCTCCCTTTCTTTCATCGAAGCCCCTTCCATTGAGCAAAATGTTTGTGTTAGAATTAGGATTAAGTTCATGTTGATGATGGATTTGGTGAGATTTGATTTTTCAACCTTTCAATTGGAACGAACTCCCCAAGTGCCACCAACTAGCCAGAACGAAGTCCCTTTCCTTTTTGTTTTTCAGTATGCCACATGCTACCTGATCACTTTTACCATATAAAGAAAAGATTTGTGACGTGACTTTGCACTAAACTGATCAAATGTGACCTACCTCTGTTGAGAAAACGACCAAAAATTAGTAGCAATCGTGTCCCAATTGCTCGCTCTGTTGCACGTTGCGACATTAGCTTTCACAATGAAGGCAATCTTTTAGCCAAAGGGCCAATATAAATACACAAGGTGCATTCTCGCCCAGCAGCCGAAGCATTAATTTGACATGATTACGAAACATACAATTGGTTTTGGAAAAATATGTTTTTTATGTATTCTTAACAAGTGTAAAGTAATAACTCGTTCGTTGATTGCTGCTTAAAGACGACGACAAATCTACGGTGTGGTTTATTAATGCAATTATTTTTGTTATGGTTCTTATAAAACGTTTATTCATTACTTAGACCCATTGATTTGAGTCAACGGCTCAGTTTTTACATTGTACGAAACAGTCATACGAAGAAACCGACAATCTTGGCGTAACTTGTGCTATTGATGCAAAACGATACATACTTACATTACAACTCCATTTTATATAAAAAACCGCAAAAGTCGTATACAATAAATCTCACAAATATTACTCAATTATTGACTGAAAAGTACCGGGACATGTTCTTCTGTTGGCGATCTAATTTTCTCCGAAGTTGATACATACATGATGAATAGGAATTCTGTGAATCAAAATTTGATCTTTACGGTATTAGTGCATATTAGATGTGTAACTCGGGTCCTAATTTCGATAATATTTATATGGTGCAACACCTTTTTACAAAAAAAGGAATACAATACCTTTTTTTTGTATTTTTTATAAATATTATCGCAAAACAGACTACGTAATGATGGTCTTTATAGGGGATAAAGACCATCTTTGACACCAAAAGCAACCAAGTAAATCATTGCACTCTTGTCCATCCAATGGAAAACATTGCTTTTTGTGCATTTTATGTATAAATGTAATCTATTTCTGTACATTTGTTTTCTTTTGGTTTGCGTGTACAATAAAGAGTATTTATTATTAAGTATTACCTAATAGATGCAGTTGAGGTCGCATTAACTTTAATTAATTTGTCTTTTTACTCAAACATCAGCAGATAACCAAGGTCACTCTAAAGTCAGTTTCATAGTTAAGACAATATTAACACAATAAGAGGAGAAAGAAATTGCATAAACCTTTTAAATCTGTGCACAAATAACCAGCACTGCCTATATATGTCTGCCAAAATACGGCTTTTGTTTAATGTTTTTAAATTGTACTCGTATTAAATCAAAGGTATATTAAGACACGATTATGTTTATTAATTACCTATGATCACGTTTTTGTGATAAACGACAGGTTAATCGACTTTCTTCGATCGCGGTCACAGGTGCGGGTATTTGATCACATTATACCTCGTTTAAGGCCTCAATTTGTATCAAATGCTATTTTCATACTTGAAAGAAGGGCACTGGTTTTCCTTACATAAAATTATAATAATTATACTTAATTATGCATAATTTTTCCTTAGATAGTATGAAGGAAGTCTCGGTGCATATTGATGAGACTGTATTTTACAATATGATTTTTAAAACTGAAAGGATATCGATGCGGATTTTGTTGTTATGGTCTAAGAAAAAAGGTTTTGTTGAAAAGCTTGGTGATTCAGCACAATTATTATAACTTACCCAAAAATTTCACTACCTACCTAATTTGTAAATAAAATCCCATTAGACATTATAGTACATATATAAGGTATTGAATGAAACATGAAAAGTTAAAATTGATTATAGTGCGTGCGAATGGATTTGTAGAGCGTGTTAGCATGGTTAAATGATCACGTTTTCAATCGATTCAATACAAGGTACTTCAAGAATTTTTAAACTGGAAGGAAGAAGTTATCAATTCTGCAGATTTTGTCGTGTGAGTAACGCAAAATTTTCGTCAATTTATCGTTAATAAAGATAGACATTTGTTCTGCACTTTGGTTATTTTTTACTCAAAAAGTGATATTACCTTTTTCTTAGCTAAATCCGTTGTGTTTGTCATTACGAACGTAACTTTCATGTTCAGTTCCGAACATTGTATGAAAATTATATCGAGTTATCTATCTATAACATATGTATACACATGTTGCAGCTAGAGCGTTTTTGACAAAGGATAAATAATGGAATTATTTTCAAAAATATTGCTTTATTACATGGGACGACGCCTGTAATCTTGACTTAATTTACTCATTGAAATTATCTACTCAATACATTTTATTTCTATGATTTATTAAAATAAAATAAAATATTAAGAAAAACAGATATTTTCTTATTTAGTTACTGCGGTATATCCCCACAAAATACTACATTTACAACAACCTTAGATGGCTTCACTTAAGACGATCCAATACGTTGGTCCACGTCGCCATAGCGTGTGCGTAAAATATTCATAGGTAGGTACTAAGCCAGATACGCCCATTTCGTTGTATGGAAATGAAATGAATTATTACGAGATCATAAGAGTAATAAAAATTGAAGTGAAAGTCATAAAATGTACTGAAGAAGAACAACATATGAACTTAAACTTTATTACTGTTTATGTTTTGCTAATACAGTAGGTATGTTATTATTATATTCATTGTATATATATATGTTACCATTTACATATTTTTCTTCAGTCCTTAGAGACATCTCCGAGTTTTATAAACCACATAGTAGTAGGTGGTTTGAATATCAATGCGACCAACTTGGTATTCTATTTACTCCGTAATTTGTTACAATTTGCATTAAACTTAGAGATGTCTCGTTTCCGAAAAGGTCATTCTGACCAACAAAGCTAATGTTGTTTGTGATTAGAGAGACATAATATACGTATTTTTTGTTGTCGATTGTCGTTTCTATAAATCCAACGTCAAAAGGAACGGCATTTTTTTATTAAAAAAATATTGTGGTACGATACGATGCAAAATGACATGGAATTAGCCCCTTGTCTTTTTTACAGAGTCTCTTCATACTTTACAAATAATCTAATCTAAGGACTTATCTAAACTTAATCGCAAACTGATTTTTGATTGAAGAGTAGTTGACTGGTATTTACTTTTTAAAAGAAATACGTTGTCATTAGTTATTGCAGTTGAACAATAACACTGATTGTTTTGGGAGTTCCCAGGTCTCATTGCTAATGTTTTCATTGTGGACTGCTCTTGACTCATTCACAAAGGCACTAATAAGTTTTATTTAAATATAAAAAAAATTGTTATATTTAAATATGCACTTTTTCAGTTATATGTGTGAAAACTATTTTTAAAATAGTTTTAGAACATTTCAGTTTTACATTAAAAAATATTGCGTACAAAGATAACATTTGTAATATACCCAATAATATTAATTTTCTCGCAATGACATGGTACAATCAGTTCAAATTATTCGAAAGTAAATACACCATATAAATAAAAACAAATCGATTGGTTAACCAAAATATATACTTATTTATAATATTATAGTAAATAAGTATTATGTTGTAAACATTGTTCTGAAAACCAACAGAAGTAGGTATAATGTTTATTAATAAATTTAATTTTAATTGTTTTGCGATCGAACCTGCAACGACTGACTAATTCGCCGGTCATCGATGCCAAAAGTAGTGCGTGCGGTGGCGTTTACGTCGACGTGACGTTTGGTTATAATCGCA
Organism: Euplagia quadripunctaria; assembly: GCA_963859945.1. Classification (NCBI taxonomy): domain Eukaryota; kingdom Metazoa; phylum Arthropoda; class Insecta; order Lepidoptera; family Erebidae; genus Euplagia; species Euplagia quadripunctaria. The sequence continues at coordinate 5,201,917 of OY982584.1, forward strand.
TTGATCGTGCTCACGGGTAGACTTACGACGTCCCAATTCTGGTACCATATATTAACATGAACGTCAGGGTTACCGCGAAAATAATAGGTAAGTATATTACTTTTCTTTATCCTCTATATCTTCTGAAACTAAACCTAACTAGTTGATCTAACTCACACAGAGGATTTGGGCTAATATTATTTTATTAATTAAGGATTTACGGTTTTACTCACGTGTATATTTTGGGGATGTCCGACTTGCTTCGGACCCCTCCTTTAAGGGGTAAAACGTCCTACCACGTCGGTTGCGGTATTATTTGAAAGCCCATATTTAGTTAATCTGATTAAAGGGCTATCTCCGACAGTACAATAGCGTCTTATACAGTTTAACAATGGAGTAAGTGCTAAAAGTGTTTGTGTTAAACATTTCAATAAGTATACCTAAATTTTTTCTAATATCGAATGCACTCAATAAAGGTATTATCAGATAACAGCAAACAAATGTCCTTCTATATTAAAAATAAACTTTAAAGTGACACAAATAGATAAGTCTCAGGTAAATATGTTGTGTCACAAACGATTTTAATAATAATACGAAATTATTTACTTCAATTCACCTTATGAATGGCAAATGTTGTCTATGCCCGTTTAGCAGTAACTGTCTTAATTGAGTCAAACATTCTAACATCTGATGAAGACTTGTGTGTGTCTGTCCATCTGTCAGAAATCAGAATCAATTCTTCTATCTATCGATCTACTTAACCAAAATGGGGTAAACAATTTTATTGAATGCAGTATTTATGTCTATTGCGTCACGTCTACTATTCTTTGTGCCTCTGTTGCATAACGGCTGGAAATGACATAATACTTTACGATTAAAAATGATATACTTAAATCCTCAGGATTATTACTCTGAAAAAATATGATATCTTTTGACAAATAGATTTTTAAACCCTACTGATATACAACCTCTTAATTCTTTAACAATCTTTCTGATATTTCGGGACATGCGTCTTCGAAATAATACATTCTAATAGTCTGTTACCCTGTTACCAGTAATGACAGATCCGAGTGTAAGCATATATACTTAATATGATTAATGCGAAAGAAACTTGGCTGTCTGTCTGACTATTACGTTATCACGCCTTGACCGCTAATCTAATCCTAATGAATTTTGATATAGACATAGACGCCACCTTGGAGAAGGATATATGGGCTACATTTTATCACGAAAATAAAACATGAAAGTTTTACTGAAATGTTTGAACTGTCGTCTTCTATTCGGGTGAAATAGGAGATGACAGTTTGACCAAACTTTTCCTAAGTTTAGGGCTGTGAAAATTCATCTTAATATGTCTTTCAAGTTGCGGGCACCACCTAGTACATAAAATGTACATTTTTCATGGAAATTATATCTGCTAACCTTGTAATAATAGACGGGCCTACTTAAACAAAACATCTAGTTTGAAATTTGAAAGAAAGAAACAAAGGTTTATTCAAATGAGTCTCGTAATGTTATTGAAAGAGATACGCCATACGTTTTACGATTCGTATCATTACGGGGAAATCCTACTATATAATATTATAAACGTGAAAGCTTGTGAGGATGTATGGATGGATGGATGGATGGATGGATGTTTGTTACTCTTTCAAGCAAAAACCACTGAACCGATTGCGAAGAAATTTGGTATATAGATAGCTGGAAACCTGGATGTTAATCCAGGTTTCCAGCTATGCGTTAGCATAGGCTACTTTTTATCCCGATATTCCCACGGGATCAGGACTTACGCGGGTGAAACTGCGGGGCGCTGCTAGTAATATATAAAGCCTTTTCACAGTTCATTCAAAAACTAGTTTTCAATAAACCACACTTACCTACTTATTGTCAAAATGAAGTTATTCATATTTGAATAACTTCATTTTGACAATTAGTAGGTAAGTGTGGTTTATAACATATATGTCACAAAGTAATTATGACAGTTAAAAGCTACATTTACATAAGTGTATTCGCAATTCAATAGACGGAGAACGCAAAAAACTTTACGCTGAGCCTCTCTTTATATGAATGCTTGATTATTATTGATTTTTACTACGTCAGTGGTAAACAAGCATACGGCCCGCCTGATGGTAAGCGTTCACCGAAGCCTATGGACGCTTGTAATTCAAGAGGACTCGCAAGCCCATTGCCGCCCCATTAAAAACCCATACACTATACCTGTACTTAATTACGATTAGAATTAATTGGGTAGTTGCCATGTTTAAAATAAATGATTTCTTAGGCTGGAAATCCAAATATTTTTTTTTTAAATGACTAATACTTTTGAATGTGGATACGATTTGTGATAAATCAAGTGAGTAAACATAGGCAATATCAGTTGACGATACATATTTATTGATTTAAGACGGATATCGGACTGATTATTGTTAAATATTATGGTATTGTTGATATCTTAATAACATCTATAAAAACATTAATTAAATATTACGCAATAAATAAGACAATGTACCGTTTAAATGTATGGAAAACTAATGTACTGTATGGAACTGTATGGAAATATATTTAACAATCTATAACGTGTCGCGTAATTAGAACTATTAGGACTGGGTTAAATTTTGTCACTAGATACGCGGGCAAAAGTCCCAAGTTGTTAACAGTAATAGTAATGATAGATGGTAATAAAATCTTAACAGTTAATATTTTGCCCTCCAATTTTTATTCAAATATAGTATACATTCAAACTGAATCACCTATAAACCCAACGCAAAGAATAAGTCACCAAAATTTTTTTTCGTGAATTTAAGCACCTATAAGTATTATACACATGTGTAAATCGGGACTTCATCGCGGAACATATACGTATATAAGTCCTTCGGTAAACAAAAAGGCACCTCATAAATACTACCGCGATTAAGTCCTAATTAGTTAAATTAAAATCCTCTAAAAATCGTAGAACTTAGACCAGATCTATTACTGAGTAAAGCTTCAAAATGAAAGATGCATTCAGAACTCATATTATATTTCCCTAAAATGTAAAATTCCGGCTGTGTATTCTAGCAACTTTGTAAATTAGCGGTATCTAAATGTGACCTTTAAATCCAATTGTGTGTGTTAAAGACGTAAGGCGATACTGACGGTGTATCCTGTATGCAAATGATAAATGTGTGCACTTTGTGGTCAGTCACGAATTTGTGCGAGATATACGTTTTGTTCAGGTCTCGACTATAAATAGGACACCGACAATATTAATTTTCTTTATTATTTTCATTTAATTTTGAATTTCAATAAACAATAAATATTTGTCATGTTATGTAATTGTTTGGTCTTATAGAGATAGGTTCGATTATACTATAATGGTTTCCTGTGCAAGATGAGTAAAGGTTCCTTCTTACTCGTTAAAATTCGTCATAACCATGTTCATGACAGGCAATTATTAAATGTTCTTAAATATTTCAAACGCCATCTCATATTCAGAACCAACGAAAGCTATGAATTTTGATTCAGTCGACTGATATCAAATACCGGATCTAGAATGTGATAGTGTCGTCATTAAAGAAACATTCAGAATTTTCTTTTCTGATATGACTTCAATAAATAAAATTAAACCAATTATTGTACAAACTTTTTTAATAAAAAATATCAAATTTAAGAAAAAAACACTAATATCTTTATTAATATGCAAGTCCTAGTCACCTGAAGAAATAATATTGATCTTTGCGATGAGTTCTTTTCGGTGAGAGGAGCCTTCTCTCTGTTCTCTTGCCGGGTGATGTAGCGCAAACATGGATAGGCCTCCCAATTCCTACCACATATACAACATATGTGATATGTATTTATTAGTTCTGCAGTTGACTGACCGACAGTATTATCTATACAGCGACCATTGTGGATTTAAGATATCTTTCTCTATCTATATTTATAACATAAACCAGTATAAGGTATTATCGGGACTTTCTTTAACGACAGCAACTGCAATACTGACATTTATTATGGGTGTGTCGTTAATAAGTGCATGCACATATAAATATGTATCTACAGATCAGCTACAAGATGCTAAATTATAGTATTGTCTTCCAAACTACATATACATACATACAAAGTTTCATTTCGATACGCCAATTAGAAGTAGGTTAAAATTTACTACAAAAATTGGTTCCCACGTATTTTTTTTTTAAAGACAACTCCCGCATTAGGCATTACTCCTGTGTCGCGGAGGACTTTACAAACATACAAACAAGGACACAAAGAACACCCAGACTCGGATGGGAATCGAACCCACGACCTATGGCATAGCAGTCAGGGTCACTAACCACTAGGCCAACAGGCCAGTACTAGTGAAGCGTGTTAAAAAGAAGCCATTTTATATACATTACTCATTTATATTTATTGCTGTTAAGAAATTATTGGCCATTGTTGGTAAAATTGTTATGCTATATAACAATAAAAAACTAAGCTTAGTCATCAAATAACTTTTATGGTTAGCGTACGATCATAAAAATGTAGTAGTTTGGTATATAATTAGTGTTCATAATGCTTCCTTGTTTTATCATTAAACCTTCTTAGTTTCAAACTGTGAGTGTCTTAAGTAAACATTAAGGCTATTAATGCCGCGTTCCAATAAACAAGAAACGATTCGTTTTGCTTACGGACGGTAAAATTTCGTTGAATTTTTAATGAAAATTTTACCGTCCGTAAGCAAAACGAATCGTTTCTTGTTTATTGGAACGCGGCATTAATGTATAATAGTTGCATTTATTGAAGGTTATTATGCATACGTATTCATGCTACGAATAGGAAGTGAAAGAGGTTACTATTTTCGTGATAAAACATCCAGGTGAGCTAGATAAGAAAGAAGATTTTGCTCGATGTGCAAAAACCCCGACTATACGGCGTAGTACTGGTAGTAGTTGGCTCATTTGCTGCCGAATCGTGTAGAAGCAAAACACGTGTCGAAATATTACTTGGTGCCAGCGGAAGATTGTCATAATTTGCAATCTTTCGCCTAGCCTGATAAGCATATCTCTGTTGAGGTTAAGTTTGGTTTTTATTTCTTGTCTATGGCAATTCTTTGTGGTTTATCCTTGGCTGAAATCGAGCTTGAGTGGTGGATTTTGCTACTTCCATTTTATAGAAAATCTTGGTTAGGTTACATTATAAATCAAATTGATGGCATTCAGACTTAAACCTCACTACTACTTCCCGGAAAAAAAAAACAACATTGATTCACTCTAATTATCCGTATTTGGGTCAAAACGGAGATTATAATACTTGAATGTGACTCACTTTTCGGGCTTCTTACACTCTACAACGTGATAAAAAATATTACGTCACCTAAAACACGTGTAGCTTTCTATAAACGTGTTAACAATATATTTAATATGTATTTCGAAAGGATTACGTCACGGCTAGTATCTGTATCTGATCATCTGAATTGATTTAAAATAATGAAGCCGTGATGTTCACTTTAGATTACTACCATTAGTAGTACCTATTTTGTGTCCAATTAACTTCAATATGTACATATATTCAAACACAATAAATCTCAAACGTTTTGAAATACAGAACAAATCTAATTTACACGTGATATTGTTTGTATAAGTAATTTTACGTAATGAAGTCCCGAGTTGGGCAATTGCGATGGCGGGTGCGATGAGTGCTCCCCTGTAGATAGGCACTTCTCACAAAAATCACCTTGCAAAAGTATAGCAATTGAACCTGACTGATATGTGAAACATAAGACGTACATAACGGGTAAAAAATTGCAATAAGCATTAAACACCAATTAAATTATAACATCTTGAAATGACAAGCGAAGTAAGTTTTAACATCGTATGCCAAATGTTATGACATAACATGCCAAGCTATAACTAATATTTATATATCAAAATTGCCTTAAGTAAACAATAACTCTGATACATCATAATATAAAAGCAAATACTTAATATCGTTATATCATAAGAATGCCAAGTAAACAATTATATTATATCTGGATTTAACTAAAAGGTTATCAGCCTTTACACATGTACGTACAGACATACATACATTCACACCTATATCCCCGAAGGGGTAGTCAGAGGTAGAGGGGTACTTTGGGAATTAAAGATGGGAAAATTAGAAGTACATTGAAAGGTAGTTTAGAAGGGCTGCCAATGGAAGTAAAGGGATATTGCCGATAACTTGAACAGGCTGTGTGGGGAAATCCAAGCCCTCAAACGTAATACCTTTACCTATATTAGCCTTTACACGGGTTAATATTTACGTGACTACTCACGTAATAATATATCAAGAAATTACATCTGCATAACTAAAAGTTTATGCCGGCAGTATGTATTCAGTTTCCTTATTGCATTTTCGAATGCATTTTCCGTATTTGCGCATCCGGATACTTGCATCTACATTAAATGAGAACAGTTTCAAGCATGCGCATGCATTAACGTAATGAATTTCACATAGAAAAAGTTTTTCTAATAATATTTTGAGATGGAAAATACTTGTACCGAACAAATTCATGGCTAATTCTTCGGATAGCTTATTGATTTTTATACAAATAGGTATCATTAAGTTATTTTGTCTAAAAGCTGTTTTTACTTGAAACAAATTGGCCTTATTACCTATCTGTCTATACTGTAATCTTTAGGGAAAACTATGGCATGTCATTCCACAATTTTTGCGTCCCCGAGAGGAAGTACCCATCAAAGTACCGATTTTACAGTATCCCTGTTTCTTTCTGTTAAGCATATTGTGTGCTTACCAAAGCCTTTAAAGGCAGTTACTTTGGTATCCAAAAAGCTAGAGCTATTTGAATCCCTACAAAAGTATCTTACTTTCCAAATGACTAGGGTACTGGACGTCGTTTGAAATGTTGATATTTCAAGAGGCATATTTTGAAATTGTGGATAGTGTAACTGTTTGAGACATTGTCAACAATGTCGTCTTGTGGTACGAAGGCATTTACATCCAAGAAGCCTTAATACTTCTGATAGATTCACGGCCTGCAACTTATCTGTATAATCGCTCGGGAAGAATACAATGGCAGCTTCGTTAGAAGAACTCCGTACCAGACCCTGTAATACATTTTTTCTATGTTTAATATAATCTTAAAAACTTGGCCTGCCCCGAACGATATATTCAGTAATAGACTACATACACATATGTTGAATGTTATGCAAAGGCACGAACCTGTGTTATCTGTGTTATAATGTTTGTGCTATTTGTTTCATTTTGAAATTAAAAACATACAGAAACTTGCTAACCACTTTTCTACAGCTTCGAAGCCTTCTATACCTCCGAACTAATACAATATTATGAAGTTTATATACTTTCGATTCCGAAAGTTAAAGTTCAATTTATTTTGCAGACCTTGGTAAATACAATACTTGGAAAAACACGTGAAGCAAAAGTTAAGTTAAATCGATTTATGTTTAGCTGGAGTAAGCTTTAACTTTCTTTTTAGTTTTCAAGTTTTTTGGTTAATAAAGTACCAGAAGCCTATGTGAACAATTATTCGAGGGAAGTTTAACGTTCCGCGAATTTCATATGTACGAAAACGATTGAAATACACAACATTTGTTTTGAACTAAAATGTAGACCTGGGAAAAACTGAAGTTGGACGTAGGGCAAAGAAATTTCCCGCTTTCAAATTACAGCTGCCCTAGGGAAAGGTCAGATCTACTGTAGGATAGAGTATACTACTAAATATATAGCTACTAAATATTAATCTTTCGCAGGATATATAAATAGTATAGAAGAAGCCGTTAGAGAACGCTACTTGCATGGCGTTTGACAGTAGTTTCAACAGTAAGGCTTCATGCCTAAGTATTTCACTCAAAAACGTACCGTACCGACCCTATTGACTATTACTAAAAATATACTGATTTGACGTGGCATATATCTATCCTATTGACATCACTAGCGTGAGTTTAGACTTCGGTAACTTCAAGCATGTTTAGTGCTGGTTTGAAAAAAAAAAACTCTAATGTGCACATTTATCTTGTTTAGATAATAGCTGTAATATTTTTTTGCCGTGTTACGTAATTCGCAGAAGCCCTGGTCTGAAGATTTAGATATAATAACGTATAAGCGACATAAATACACGTAAACAAATTATAATGTATTTTACATATTGTAGTAAATCTAAATTTAAAAGGCGTCGTAATTTGTGTAAACCATTGTTTTCTTTAAACGTAGTTTTATACTCTGTCATCGATTCAGAACTAAACGTCTGTATTAATATTTGTAGCCGAATTCTGGTGCTTCAAAACATATCAGCCTATTAACCATACTATGTTCAATATTGCCAACTCTTTAACTCATTTTTCTCCTAGATTTTTTTACAAACCCTAACAAAACCAAACAGTTATCTAAAATATGTTTTCCCATAGAAAATCGCAAATTAATTACTCCTTCTAAGGAATTCCCTTCAGCAGTTATTCCTCCCCTTAAGAGTAATGGAACAAAATGTAATATTTCCTCTAATTTATATCGAGGGGTCTGAGGCGAATTGATTCAAGCGCCACATTGGATTGGATGTATATAACTCAATATCGGCCAATGTGGCGATTGAATCAATTCGCCAATCGCTGATTGCAACGATGTATATTTAACTCAATATCGTCCAATGTGGCGCTTAAATCAATTCGCCTCAGATGTAGTTTTTTTTTATTTGGGTATTAACCAAAACTTTTGTTTGTCCACAGGCATGGTCGGAGCACCGGATGTTGTCAAACCATCAGAAAAGATCGAAGATCAGTCGCCGTACCTCAACGGCAACCCAGTTTTCACAATCAGCGGTAAGGTTTTAAAGATTGCATAAAAGCGCACGGCTTGTTTACTTTTGTTTTGTTTCCTAAACGCAGTTGTAATTTAATAATCAAATATTTGCCAATACTTATATCTATGAATATAATTAACTCTAAAAAAGTATAAAACCGCCTTCGTGCCCCAAAATCATGTTAAAAAATAAACTCCTCATCAGATCTTTACGTAATTTAAATGCTAAACTTTTCGGATAAAACTTGTTCGAAAAAAAAACACATAAAAAATATAAATCCGAATTGAGAACATCCTCCTATTTGAAGTCGTTTAAAAACTAATTGTCAACTTAATTTAAATATTAGATAGGTAACGCAGGCAGACGATTCCATTTTTAGTAAACAACATGACTTATCCCAATATAAGCTGTATATTTAAAGTCGTACAGTCTAAAATTAATTACACATTTTGTACCCCTAACGTAAACTAAAAAGCTGGTTTAGGAATCGCAAATCGCATTTGGTAGCAAATCTGATACCTCATTTACTTAGTACGCTGCCGTACATTTCGTTGTGGAAAGAAACGATGAACAGTTCACCAGTGATGTACACGTTTTAATTACAACATACGTCACAATAGAAATAACTCTTATCTATCAAGTATTTTCTGAAGTTTTTACGATATGAAAGGTGTGTATGCACGTCCATACTTAACTGGAGTGCTGTTATTTATATAATAGTGGATATAAATATTCTCTTAGTAAAGTAAAAAGACGTTCTTACTGGGCGTATGGTTATAAATGTGTTTTGAGAGCCTGTCAATAGGTACTATACCGACTTTCGCGTGTTTGAATACCAAACAACAATATATAATTATTTATTCATGTGTGTTTTTCTTCTGTACTCAACACGCACATGGCCGCGTTCCTTCCATTACATGCACACCATGAATTCCCAAAGAAGAATGCCCATCTGCTTTAGAAAAAAATGCCTCAAATGAATAAAAATTTAATATGTATGATCTATAATTTTTAGTTTAAAAAAAAGACAATTTCATGTCCTTGTTAACGAATTCTACGAAGTAAAGTAATTTGACATTGACTTTTACTTTGATACAAGTTGCAGAACACCGGGATGGTTTTTAGTCGGTAAGACTCCTATAGATCCCTTCGCTCCCCAAGGGTGAAAGACATCCATAAGGATCGTCCACCCCATTACCAAAAAAAGGGCTATACTTATTTAAAAAAAACCGAGGTTAACCACCGTGGTATTTCTGTTAGTGCCAAAGCTTCATTGGGAACAGTGTGTGTGAGGGTTGACGAATCCAGATTAGTGACGTCATTGGTGTTGCCAATAATTATAGATAGATCACCTTTTTCCATCAGGCGGATTGTATGCTTATGCTCCAGGTGAGAAAAAAAAAAACAATCATAAACCTACATTTTTGACGTTAATGAATATATGGCCTGTTGATCTAGTGGTTAGAGATCCCGACTGCTGAGCCAGAGTTCGGGTTCGATTCCCACCCAGGACAAATAATTGTGTGATGAGCATGAGGAGCATGATGTATTGCATGTACGTTTTTTAGAAATATATGTACATATAAGTATGTCTATCAGTAGTCTGGTTACCGTAGTACAGGCTCTGCCTAGTTTAGAGCCAGAGAGCTGTCTGTGAGGTGTGTCAAGTTATTATTATCTATACTAATATTATAAAGAGTAATCTCCGGTACTACTGATCCGACTTTGAAAATTCTTTTAGTATTGGATAGCCCATTTATCGAGGAAGGCTTTAGGCTATATAACATCACGCTACGACCAATAGGAGCGGAGCATCAATGAGAAATGTTGCAAAAACGGGGAAAATTTACAAACGCAGACGAAGTTACCCGGGTCAGCTGGTTATTATTATAAAGATATTTAACTTGACTTGACTATACAATTTGAGTTATCCAATAACTTAATTAACAATAGCAATACTTATAATTGCCGTAACATTCTTTCATATGCCATTTAACACATGACGGTATTTCAGCGATGTCAGGTGTCAACATACATTTACTTACTAGAATTATGAAGAGCGTTGTAAATACGCTTGTGACGTATACGCACAATTGCGTGTAACGGGACGTGACATTCTGTCTAGAGAGGCCTATACGAAGAAATGTTTATCGTTACGCTCCTTTTCGCAAAATAAAAGTAATGTAATTTCGGAAAATTTGATTGTTACGTTAGATATGGACGGTTTTGATATTGATGTTGTTATAATACTGGGTTAAAAGGGGTACAGCGTATTTGTCTTGTTACCCAAATATCTTTGACAATCGTGGAATAAAAATTGATAAATACTAACAGCTTAGGGGATGAATATTCGAGAAAATCTTATTATTGTACTCAGCTATGTTATACATATACATACGTGGGTCACACTGAAAGTTTTTAGTATAGGCCAATAAGAAAAGCAGCCAATGAAAAATTTATTTAAATTTCGAATTAGGAACTCTTTGGGAATCTGTAGATGTTTTATGATTTTATATGTCATTTGTTTTTACAAATTGGCGGCAATTTAAAAAGTATCGTTTAATAATAATAATTAAACGTCACAACGGTAGGTTTTGAAAAAATATGTTTAAAATAAAAACTTATGACGTCAAATCATTTACTTTTTTTAATGTTTGGTTTTAGAATGAAAAAATAATGACAATCTTTAATATAAAACGGATCTAACTTTGGAACGTCATATTTAACTTCATGAGGTCTGTTAAATAATTTATTTAATGATAGGAGCCAGTTCTTGTGCAAAAGAACTCCTTCTGACTCCCATCGGAGATTTGACTGCATAATGGCTTCTGAGGTAGCTGCACTGAAGAGGGAGGTAGTGCTGCACCAGAACCATTCTCGCATATTATTTTTTCAATCACCGACGAACATCCGTCAATCATGACTTTTGGTAATGATTGACGTTTGCATGAGCGTCTAATGGACGCCTTTAAAGTATTATACTGCGAATCGTACGCTATATGCCATACCTAATATTGTAATTTAAATTAGTTGTATCGGAATATTGACAATGTCTTACCTCCTCTTAAGTACTAAAAGACAAAGATTTATGTACGTGACAAATCAGTAATCAACACGGTCTCAGAAAAGACTTTATTCTTATTTAAAATTAACTCTTTCATCATCGATGTAATGGTTTTCTAAATCTTTTAGTACCAGCTGTCAGCATTGCCCAAGAGTTCGTGATCAATCAAACGATAGACGTATTTCACAACTTGAGTCATTGTTATCAGAATATATAGAGGAGATTTACCTACCTATTTATTTAGCAATGAGATAAAATCCTCAATCTTTGGATAAGTGTGGTAGACGCATACTCTGTATGACAGATGTGGGTGTTGGTATAGGGCTCTGTTTCCGCATTTAGACTAGTTGATGGTCCATTATACGTTCAGATAAGGCTGACTAGTTGAGCCTAGCTCCTTCCAGAAGCACTAAAGCCTTATGGGGCTTTGACAGGCTTCTAGGAACGAACTCGCATCCGCGAGGATACTTGTCCTTTGTGTGGCCACTCCCTCGCACTCCGGGATAACGTACGCAGCCGATTCCGCGTTTAGCAAATGTTGCATTTCATATATCAATAATAATATAAATAACTTAAGTAACTTCCATCTCAAGCAGTTGTCTGTCACTTCAATCTGCTAATAACAAGAGGAGGAGAATTGAAGTTTCTTTATTTCCCCTATGAAGTCTTCGTTCCGTATCGTATCTCGTAGAGAAGCAGCATGGTCTTTTCTATAGTTCTTGGGCGACAATGAGTTTTTTTTTATTGAACAAAACTTGTAAGCCTTAAGGTCTTCTAAAAATGGAGTCTTAAGCACTCGTGAAAGTTGTAATACTTACCGTTAATACTTAGAATATAATTATGAATTATAATGATTTTATTACCTAAAACTGTAGTTCGAAATTATATACGAGAAAGCAAAGTATTAATAAATATGAAGAAGAAAAATCCATATTCGTGAACAATGAACACTAATAATATAATAATATTAGTATCAACATTAACATTTATGTCAATAAATTGCAGAACAATTTATCAGAAGGTCTGGTATGAATGTATGGTAGTATCATCGACGTTGAAATGTAATAAAATGTATTGCGCGACTTTCGCAGTGGTTTAAGTAGTGTCCTCGTGAACTGAAACCGTGGCGAGTGTTGTGGATTCCATCATGGTACAATTTATTGTGTGATTAGCCAATACCTGTCTTGAACCTGGGTGTACTTTATGTGCGGTAATTTTATGTTTATAACGTGCGTTCCTTTTTTAAATTATAAATCTATATTAATATTATAAAACTAAAGAGTTCTTAAGAACTACTGGTTCGACTTGGAAAGTGGAGGAAGGCTATAAGCTATATAACATCACGCTAAAATCAATAGGAGCGGAGCATCAATGAAAAATATTGCAAAAACAGGGAAAATTTACGAAGCCTGTAAATCAACTGGTGGTTGGACTTTAAACGAAGGCAATTTGCAGTGTTGATTTTTGGACCGTGATCAATGACCAACAACAAGTTCGTTTGCCAACTTTTCGTATAAAATGGTACAGGTTCTACCTAGTTTCGAATCAGAAGGCCGTGTGTGAGATTTTTCAAGTTATTATTATTATATCATACAATATTATATTTTATGTACATAATATATGCATTCTGTAATATATCATCATCTGGCAGTATTCCGTACTTTATCAATAGGAGCTTGATTATGTTATAAGCGGATTACAAATAGAGAAATACATGTTACAGCAAACGTATAGCGAAACTTTGATAGACTTGATATTTATTATTACATACGACTATTCAATGATGAATAATAATTTGAAATGCATAATATTGCAGTCATGAACTATTACTATGAACGAGTATAAACACCTGCATTTCAAAATCAACGAATGATTGTAGCAGCGCCTTTTTCAGAAATTGTGTTGGATATTCGTAGTAGTTGGGATTTAAAATCTAGGTTTCAAAATAAATGAGTGTAAAAAATATGATTGTAGTAATTTTCGCAGTTTTACTATACTGATAAAATGTAAGCCTGCTGTAGGTAGATCATATTAAACCCGATAACTGCGCGAAATTACGTCTACAGACTGCTGAAAAATCCATTATGTTGTTGATTGGACTTTAAACGAAGGCAATTTGCAGTGTTGATTTTTGGACGGTGTCAACGGTTAAAAACAAGCTCGTATGCCGACTTGTTGTATAAAACAAGTATCTACTTTAGGATACGTTACTATCATGCAATACAAAACACCGTACTTTATCAATATGAGCTTGATTATGTAATAAGCGCTCTATAAATAGAGAAATATATACAATAAATGTTACAACAATCACATGATGTAACAAGTGATAGACTTAATATCTATTATTACATGACTATTCGAACATGAATAATATTTTAAAATCCATAATAATATTGCATTCATGAACTATAAATACGAACGATTATAACAGCCTGCATTTCAAAATCAACGAATGACTATTGCAGCCTTTGTCAGACTACAAAATTGTTATTGCAAAGATAAGTGCTTTTATTATTGTTTGTTAGATAGATAGATAGATATTTGTGTTACAGTATCATTTTTGAGAAAGGTAAAGAATCCCGACCGGTGATTACGGTAAGTATACACAGGTATCTATATTCACCGTAATCACCGGATTTATGTAGGACAACCTACATAAGTCCGCGGTCCATCAGCAGTATGACGGAATACTGGTTTTTACTACTGACAATTTCTTAATTAACTTTATTTTTCTAATTTAAGAGAAGAAAATTAATACGACGTACAGTGTCTCTGAAAATGACTCGCAGTTTTAGAATCCTGTCACCCGCATCATCAGCAGGACATGTTTTTCGTATCCTAATGTTTGCGGGATAGAAACTTATTGATAAGTCATACTATATGAATAAAAGGAGTGTTCCTTTGATAAAAAAATGTAACGGGGGTATTCCTCTAATCGGATAAACAAAACACTGTAAAATGAAGGTTAGGTAATTTAAAATTATTAATTTCTGAGTAACCTGCAATGTGTTTAAAATTTTGCATTGTCTCAACAGATGGCTTTTTTTAAACATAATGCGGTCATTATTTTATGATTCAGTAATCGATAAATCGTTCAGGTCCGATTATAAATGACAGTTTTCTTTCCGATACCGTCCACAGAACAAGTAATTCTGTTGTAGGTCTGGAATAGGGGATTTAACGACAATGTTTATACTGTATTATAATTGGTTTGTGAACATTATATACTTTTATATTGTTTACTAGTTGTGCCCGCTGTTCCACACGCGTTATAATTATCCTAAGCTCATGCACCATCCCATACTATTCTACAATTTCTTTTACTGTTATGGCCAATGCTCCGCTGCTGTGGATCGCAACTCGATATTTTATAGCTAATCCTTTTTCTTCTTTCTACCTCTCCTCCTTTTACCATGGAATAGAAAATACACGATGATTCACTGTCCTCTTCACCTATGATACTCTAGTGGTACTGAGAACGGGACGCCTGTAAAAAAGTGAAAATTAAATGAGCATAAATGAAACCACCAAATCTCAGCAGCGATTGACGAATCTTCTAATGTGACATGACAGGTGACAGTTGATATTACTAATAAAAAATAGTAATTTTCATAAAATTACAATTTTTTTTTGTACCAGGAGATTCTAGTAGATGTATATTATTATGTATGTAATGTTTATAGACACTGGCAATACCATTTGTATCACAGTAATGCCAGTGTCTATAAACACCGATAACCGTTTGGTAGTAAAAACATATGTTTGAATTGATCGTTATGTTTGGAATAATTAAGTTTAATATACTTCTGTGTTTTACTACCGCACGGTCAACGGTGTTAGGGGAATTCCTTCTAAAATTAATTAGGACAATGATAACCAATTATTGGCTATATCGAGGCAACAGATTAGAATTGTTGTTAGACATGTTTTTTTTAAATTTATGTATGTATGTATAAAGTTTATGTTGTGTGCGCGTGTGCGTGATATGGGTATGATTAGTGTAAGTATAGCTTGGTATATAGAGGACTGTGTGTGTATAATAATATACATAAACATAATAACATATTTCTAAAAGAAGATTTGAGCATTGTTGTCCAAAGCTGGTTCTTAGATGGGTGTTAAATAACAAAACCTCACAACCATCTTTGCGGTGTAGAGCGCGTAGAGAGAGAATAATTTTTCGTCACCACCACCGGGTTTTCGGTGGTGGTGTGTTGGAATCGTTAACACCTTTTTATTTTACTAAAAGACAAAAGGAACGGGACAGAACTTCGATCAAGGCCCTTTCACATCAGCAACTGATCATTGGATTGAAAGAATTACACCATTTTAAATTCAATCATCAAAATCTGTATCAATCAATTTAAACATAATAGGAGTGAAGCATGGGTTTAAAAAGGTGTCTTGGTTTTCCTCATATTGAATGGAGAAGTAATCATAATAATTACAGGAAAAATCAAGTATTGTAGACTGGTACTTCTGTAATTTACTTCTGGCGTGAACCCATTTATAATCTTGTCGAATAAACACTGTTTTACGCTACGATGTTTAATAAACATTTGTTTTAGACTTTCCGCAGTCAATATTACAAGAGATGTGGAGAATGACGAGACTGGTGACCTTTGAAGAATGGTTTTTGAATGTTTGTTGAGTGGGTGAACACATGGACTTGTTTTAGCTTGAGCGCAATTAATGTTGACTTTTCACAGAAGTTTTAACCGCGTTTAAGATTTAATATGAAAAGTTGATTATGGCCTTTGTTATTCTTAAGAGTAAGATCAAAACAATTCTCGTTTTTACGTGACCGTGACACTTAACACACATGAACCCTGAGTTAAAATTGAAATACATTATTCTGGGGCCAAACACACAAGCAATTTTAGCCTTAATCTGAAGAATTTAGATTTACTCCAATCAGACCGGTCTAAATATACTAAGCCTTTTCTCTTTCTTCTGCCTTTCTTTGAATATATTTAATTTAAAAATAACGTAAAGCGTTACTTATTTTGAAATATTACTGATTTTTAATTTATGAACCTTGGAAATTTACCTTTAGATAAAGGTAGTATTTCGAGGGAGAGAAGAAGAATGTATCAAAGGAGTATCCGGAAATGTCCCTTAAAATAAATGAATAAATCATAAAAATTTATAATAAATTGTCCAGAAATGTGCATCCGTGTGGACAAGCAAAACAACACAAAAAACAAAAGCTAACTTTACACGATGGCCTAAAAAGCAGTGTAATTATTTTAGGGTTCATGTATGTATGTATCTGAGTTATCAGATACTCCACCATAACTTCTAAATGCCTTAACATATTTGGATGTATGGGAACATACTTAGAATCTTACATAATTCCAAGTGTGACTAGCTATAAATTCTTTGAAAATGAATCAATTAAATAATTTCAAATGTAAAAAAAAAATGGCAGAGCAGTATTTTTTTTTAATTGCTAACTTTTACTACGGTGGTATATTATTATCTAAGTATGTGGTTATGCATACATATTATAAAAATAAATAAGGACAGTATAAAATGTTATTATGTTTTAACAACACAACGTTGTTTTCATTGTTTTGAGAAACTTATCTTTATAAAAGGCTTTATTATGATCTTGGTTATACACACGTGAACTAGCTTCCGTAACACAGTTGGAAGTAGAAATGTTTTGTTATACTATTATCTTGGCAAATAAGCATACAGCTTGAATTACTAAACTCGTGTGTTGACAACACCATGCTCCAAAAAAATCACTGGCCTGTTAGAAGTGGTCAGTGATCCTAACTGCTAAGCTAGTGGTCGTGTGTTCGATTCCCACCCAGGACAAGTAATTGCTGTGAGATCTTGCTTCTTACCAAATTTTATGATTCCAGGTCAATGAGAAGTATCCTATAGGTTTTGATTTACCTGCGAAGTGTTCAAATTTGGTCAAGTCTAAGGATAAATAGCCGTACCTTTTGATTGCGTTGACTTAGAAGCTTGATTTTTTACGGCTTCAAGGGATTAGATGGGACGGAAGGGAGGCAGATATAAGTATTTGGTATTAATTTTAACGTGATGCCTCCACGGGTTCCTAAGAAAAATAGTCTTGACAGACAGACAGACAGACAGACAGACAACAAAGTGATACTACAACGGTTCCTTTTTTCCGGACGGAACGGAACGTAACCCTGAAAAACATCGGCATCAATATATACATTTTTTTAACATAGTTATATAAACTAGACATCGCATGATGGTCGAGTTTCAACCTTAATTCATTGACTTCGTGGGAGAGCGATGTACCGTCCCTTCGGCACGTATGGGCTGGCTCTACCGAAATGATACCACGGCCTTACAGAAAACCGGCAGTGAAGCAATGCTTGCATTTCTTTTTGCCGAGTGAGTGAGGTTACTGGAGGCCCTAAATCTTCCCTCTCCCCTCCTCTACCCCTCTTCCCCCCTTCCCCCTTAAAGGCTGGCAACGCACTTGTGACTCTTGAGTTGTTGGTGCCCATGGGCGGCGGTAGTCATTTACCATCAGGTGAACAGTCTGTTCGTTTGTCCCCTATACCATAAAAAAAACTAAATATTTTGTTTCATATCATTGACCAATATAACTTGAACTGCCATTGTATAGACTTTCTGCACCCTGACAGGTCAACATACACTGGATCTCTGTAGCTTATTGAAGCCGTTTTCACAATTTTAAAACGAAAAAATATCTGCTCCAAAAAGTTTTTATTCATATCAATAAAACTCGTCAATAGCTGAACTAAAAAAAAAAAAAATCTGTTGACAAACTTGATGAAGAGATAATGGTTCTTAACTGTTTTATTTTGCTTATTGATATCTAGATAAAACAACTATAATTACGGTACACCAGTCCCCGTTTTATCAATGCTTATCGCTTCACCACTTAAAGGCGATTAGAAATCTTTTACAAGGCGTCATTAAAACGTGTGGCCATGTTTTAAAGTCATGTACAGATGTACTAGACATCGAGAATAAATTGAAGCACTAAAGATAATATGAACTTGATTATTTAGACGATTTTTTTTTTTCGTGTGGGAACCCCCACGGGTCATCAACTCACCGGAGTTAACGGTGAAGTGGTATGTCGGAATCGAACCGACTAAAACCACACGGTGTTACGACACAAGTGCGTCTATTGCAAGGGACCCGGGATACCCTAAGAAGGAAGCCTCCGGGAACCCCTGCAGATCTTGGCCGCCTCTTGATCAACAGGCGGCCACAGCCTAGTGCACCTGGTGGTGTTTTTACATTAAGGCCCCCAGGGCCTTGCCCCCTCCGATTTGGAGACGCGTGCGCGCGCGCTCGGAACCCGTCGCGCCGCTGTCTGATTATTTAGATGATAGAATATCCAGATTTGTTCTGGAATGTCATGACGTGAAAATTAATGACACATTGTTTTCACAAGTCTGGCAGTTTTGATTATTTTAGCAGGCCGCAGGTCGCAGGCCCGGTTGGAGTCGTGGAGCTCCCTAAGATGTTATTGAGTTCCGTGATTACCTATTCTACTGGGTATTTAGTCTTCTGGGTGTTGTGAACTGGTCAACTCAAAACTGAAACGGTTCTTTCGTATAAAAAATGCCATCACTGGACGGTACGTGGCACATGCACAGTTTGAATTTATGTAGACTTGGATCCTTCAGTTTGTTTTGGCGTTTCTTCTCTTGAGAAGAAACGCCAAAACAAACTGAAGGATCCTTCGGAAGACTAGCCTTCTAGCCTTGGCTTTTTTTAAAGCTAGTCTTCTAGCTTTAAAAAAAGAAATTGACGTGTTAAAGTAAATCTAAAACGACCTATTTGCAAAAATAAATTCATTTTTCATTTAAACAAAAAAATACTAAGTTCTGGATATAGGTAGGGCTGCCATCCGTCCGGGTTTCCCCGGATTTGTCCTAGTTTAGAGGGCGTCCGGGGAGCGTCCGGGCCGGGTTTTCAAAAAGCGTCCGTGTAAAACCCGGACACTCTGTGCCAAGGAACAATTATAATTGTTAGATGAATCGTTAACAAGCTAAAAATTTAAATGGATTTTTTTAAGTTGTCCGGGAAAGAATCTCATCATGATCATTTGTTCTGTGTCTGCGTGTAATTTATCTATAATATGTATGTATTTTAAAATATATTGTAGAAGTATGTTTATCAGCAGCCTGATTACCATAGTACTGACTCTGCCTAGTTTGGGATCAGACGGCCGGGTGTAAGGTGTATTAAGTTATTATTATTAATCGGCTGTACATAACGACTCAAGAATATGTCCACGCCTTTCTCTAACACGTTGTTAAAATTCTCCGTTAGTCACAACATAAACAGCAATAAGACTTAGTCACATTTCAAAAAAAAGCCCCTAAGGGGAAGTCCTGAGCTCAACAAAGAGAATATTATACTAGCAATATAATTACCAACTTGTATCGTAAAAGGAAGCGGGGGTGACGTTACAATAATAATAATTACTTCAGACATCTCACAAACGGCCGTCTATTCCCAAACTAGGCCGAGCCTGTACTATAGTAACCAGACTGCTGATAAACATACTTAAACACTACTAAGTACATACATATCCCTACATATTATAAAACAAAATCCCCCGCCGCGTCTGTCTGTCTGTTCGCGATAAACGGAAAAACTACTGAACGGATTTTCATGCGGCTTTCACTAATAGACAGAGTGATTCATGAGGAAAGTTTTGGTATATAATTTGTACCCGTGCGAAGCTGGGGCGGGTTGCTAGTTATAGATAAATTCAACCCAGACACATAAAAAATAACCGTGTTTATCACACAATTATTTGTTCTGGGTGGGAATCGAAACCACGACCTCTGGCTCAGTAGTCAGGATCACTAACCACTAGACCAACAGGCCAGTCACTCTACTATTAGCCAGTTGGAACTGATTACTCCAATCTTGCAACTCCATTGGTAACCCCTTATTATTAGTCTTACTGTATATTTGTCTGTCACCCTGTAAAAAAATAAAGACAAACAATTACTTTAAATTGTCATAAAGTCGACAGCGGAACTAAGTGTTCATTCCGTAGCATTTATTTAACATGCTTGTCTCTCGACAGCCCGTGTTTTATCTTTATGGTCGCCAAGATCATGGAGAATTTAATATCACATCTTTTATCTAAATCCATTTAATCTTGTAAGATACATAAACATACATACATATACTCATTTCCATGGGTGTACCCAGCTTTTAGCCCAAGGTGGGGGAGGGGAGGCGGCAAAATTTGTTTTTGTCATCGGGGGGGGGGGGCTATCAAAAATTCACTCAAAATTACCTGATTACTACTTAAGCGTACGCCCATGGCACATCTGTAACTCCGCAGGGGTAGCCAGAGGCATATCAAACAACCACATTTTGCTAACTAAATGATAAAATCCAAAGAAATTTTACCGATTATAGAAACCGGGCATAATTGTCTATAATCTATGGCCTTACATTATACGTTAGAAGAATGACCACACTACAATACCACGGAGTAATGCAAAGAAGGGGAAGTGCCCCCTGCTTAGTCTAAACTTACACTTTTGCTAAATAAACTGACTAGTATTACGTTCAAAAGTAATGCCGTAATTTGTCAGTTTACGCGCTCCAGATATCGCTTGATGGGATAAAAAGTTGCGAGCATTTGATTTTGTTTTTATTACTTTATCCATAAATAAAATCCTTTTATCTACTACATTTGCATGTAATCTGGTAATTAAAAAAGTGAGAAACTATAAGTATTCGCAATTCTTACTTCAACCATTCAGTTACTAAGGCTAATGAAACTAGGTCACCAGGCCGCACTCACTGCTTACCGCGCTCACATATGCGTAGTTTTGAAGTTTTTACACTAATGAACCTCTTATGGACAGTCTAAAAGACTTGGCTTTGAAGCATTCAAAACAAACGTTCAGTTTTCTCAATATTTAAGAACTTCAGTTAAAAGTTTCATTGGTTTCACTGCACTAGTAAAGAACTGTAAGGTCAATAAACCTTTTAAATCCAAGTAACACTAGTATTCAAATTTAAATTTCGAAGTCAGTTAAAAGTAAGTAACTTCGAAATTTAAATTCAAACAGAAATCGACCGATGTGATGATAACATCACATCAGTCATAGCCTATTTATTAGGAAGGTTATAAAACCTTCCTAATAAATAGGCTATCTCTTATAAAACATACTGACAAATCAGACAAGTGTTACCTAAGATTGGCGCTTTGAAAATAAACAAACAAATCGTTGAACTTTAATATATTAAATAGATTTCTCACACACGCGTTATCATGACGTTTTTAGACCTAGTTGGTGCGGTTGTATTTATGTATATTTCGACTACCATATTAAGGGTTAAAGGTGGCCGGCTGGATTCTCGTTGAGTATAAATATTTTTATGCTTGATAGCATGAGTTTGTCTGTTTGCATGGACCTGGGGTTTTCTAAGTATTAGTGTTTATTCCTGTTCTACCCAACGTACAATATATGATTAGGTTAGGTCGGACGAAGGATGATAAAAAAAATCTTGATGTAAGTCATAAAAACAGTGTTTTTTTTTTAAACATCCATAAAGTAAGAATCATACTTTAGGAGCCTATACTTTGAGTTAAAAAAATTAAAAACACAAGTACATAATGTAGACTCATTTACGTACACGTAGGTGCATATGCATGATTGTTCTTGGGTTATGTAAATTTGGTGTTTATGGTTTTTTAAATTGGCTATTTCATAGAAAGTGAAATTATATAAGTAAAAGTGATTTAAAGATGTCCATTGTAAATTATTGCCGAAGAAGTAACTCCATAAAGCAATAAATTTTAATAAAAACTGTCGTGTAATTTATAAGATAACCTTTCGCATACATACAGATAAGTACTGGAAGATTTCCTTTCATTGTTATATTGCATTAAATGTATAACTAGTACTTACCCTGACTTTACTTAGAAAATGAATCGGTATACAAAGTATAATCCCACTAATATTATAAATATGAAAGTTTGGATGGATGGATGGATGGATGGATGTTTGTTACTCTTTTACGCAAAAACCACTAAACCGATTGCGATGAAACTTAATATGTATATAGCTGGAGACCTGGATTAACGTATACTTTTTATCCCGATATTGCCACGGGATCGGGACTCAAGCGGGTGAAACCGCGGGGCGCTGCTAGTAATAAATAAATTTACAACTTTAAGATCTCTTTTCATTCGTCAAATTGACAAACTTTTTCTTTAAGATTTAAAGATTTAAAGTTTTGACGTTGGTCGGTTCAAATTAATACGAAAAGTTTAAGTATAAAAACGTAAGTAATATTACATTAGATTTAAAATATAAAACTATTATATATTTATAACCTTATCACGAGGAATTATTTTGACTTTTAATCAAACGCTAAAGGTCTTTGCATCACCCAAAGGTCTGGTCAAAAATTCACGCTGATTTTCGTAGTTTGTTTACATTTATTAAAATGTAATAAAAAATTAAGTGTTAACTAAGAAATAGTAATTTTCATAAATATAATTGAATTGAAAATTGCTATTTCTATGAAAAAAAATTCGTGTTGCGTATTGTGGGTTCAATCAGTATTAAGCACCTACCTACCTACCTAGTATATTTTTGTAATATTCTCAAATGATTATTCTGAGTCTATTTTGTGTTTGTTAATTTCTGCTATTGTAGAAGTCTCCGCGATTCTGCAATGAATTGCTATACGTTAAATATAGTTTTAAATGAAACTAAGATTTTTGTTCATTGTATCTGTTTATGAAATTATCCGCGCAGACTGAAACGACTGCAATGCGAAAGGCCAAATGGCTTGTTAGTTCGAGATCTTGATAATAGATGGCACGGTTAAGCTTTTAGACGGATTGGAATTCGGAATTCAGAAATTTGTAACATTCGATAAGATATTGGTTTTTCAAACTCTTATTCAGATAAGATATGTCATTTATTAAGGGGTTTTTTCGACTGTTTGATATTTTCATTGAGTGAAATACAGCTGTGATGGCTATTAGTATTTTAAGAGTGGTGTATGTGTATCTTTTACTGCGGGAATATTGTTTAACGTAGATTGTAGTACGTAGTAATATGAAATTCTTATCTTTAATCATACGGTGTGTTTTAAGTCCATTGTAAGTCAATTCACAACAATTTTTGAGAGCATCTACTTTCTAAAGCCTTACTGTTTGTAATAACATTCGAGCATTCAAATGACCTTAAATGCCACTTTAACACCCAGTATTGTATTTTTAAGAACCTAAAATTACATTTGGCACTAGTTATATCAAATGTTTCGTGCAAGTAGTGTAAACTATTTCCCATAAAGATAATAAATTTCAGTTAACTCATAAATATTGCGTTATCATTATCATCGACCAACAAAGAGAACGGGTGCGCAACCGTATATATATATTACAATCATTACGCGAGCAATTAATATTGTATAAACTACTTACTTTGTTTTTAATGAAAACCAGTAGTAACAGTAATGTGATCAGAACAAGCCGTTTACCCCTAGCGTGCTCATGAATATTAAAATTGTTAGTTGACATTCGAATTTTGAATTTAAATTTTCAAGTTGAAACGTGCTTCTAAAAAAATCAAGTGTGGTTCACGTTATTCATTGTTTATGCATAATTTATATGCATATAGTGTCATACTTTTGTTATGGAGAAATAAATCTTTGTCTTTGATTTTTTCTTGAGTTCAGTGATGTCAATCTTTATGACATAATAATTATATAGCTATTGAATACGTGCAAAACCATGTGAAGTAAAATGTATCTATGAGTCTAACTTCTATCCTTCCTGATTGTTTCTGCAAATAGTGCATTATCTTTGTGGACTTTTTAATCGTATTTTAATGGTAGTTTTTCAACAAGGAAACGTTTGTTCCGCCATTTATTTGTGATTGAAATTTAGTCTTTGTACGGCTGGCAAGCGAAGTGTTTGATTTTAACCAGTGCAATTGTTGTTGTTAAATTTATTTTTTATTTATCCAACATTTTACTCGTGAAAAATGTCGATAGTAAGCATAACGTCGCAGCTAGAGCTCTCATGGAACAAATTCATGAGAAAAAAGGAAGGATACCATGTTATCGGTAAGACTCTTTTTCTCTAATATAAAATATAATTTCCTGGTATTTTTTTTTTATATTTCGAACATTTCCTGCAAAATGCATTTACTTGGTACCTTATAGGACTGCCTATACCTTGCAGGAGTATAAATAAAAGTAAACTTGGGTGTTTAATACCTCTGCCTACCGTTGCTTGGGGATACTAACGTGAGTGTATGTTTTACAAACTTCCTTTCTCATAGTCATGTCAAGTAACGATCAGGGTTTAAGCTTGCTATGATCACGAATACAGAGCACGGCGTGTCTAACTTTTCCCGGGATGCGCAAAGACACAACGCAACGAGTTAAAAGAAGGAAATAGAAATATATTAAATTCACTCACCTTCTTAACAAAGAGGGAGACAAAAGTACCAGTATTCAAATGACCTTTTAGAAAGAGAATATTATTTTTCCTTTAAAATTACTGATGTTTTTGACACAATGCCTCTTATCACGAAGATTTATAATCTATTGTTTATTATTGTTTGTGTAAACCCTAAGGTTGATTGGAAACAACATGAATTAAGGATTAGTGACACTAATGACACCTATTAGCACTACTACATACTAATGACAGCTAACGACGTCAACATAGGTACAAAAATTAAGATTTTATCAATGCAGTTTATTAAGTGCATATCTATTTCATTCATTCCTGATATAATATTACCCCGAATGCTACTGTTTTGTTCGATTGCTTGTTTTTCAAGTATTTTAGTAAATATCAGGTCAATGATGGTGCAGGATTTATATCAATCTGACTTATTAAAGGCGATGAGTATCACATTACAATACTGATTTGACTAAAAAATACTTATAAAAAAGTAAATTTAAATACTTTATAAAAATAAATAATATTTCCATTTCTCTGTCCATTAGGGAACCATAATGTCCATAACATTGATCTACTTTTAACTATATTAATAGAAAATGTACCAGAATATGAAAAAGAACATTTTCTTGCTAATCCGTTCACTACCGAGTTGACATGTCCAATGAGTTTCTTTGGCGAGTGTTCCGAAGAACTATTCCAATTGATCCCACCCTCTCCTTTCCTAACCAGAACAACACGTGGCAGGCTGAGGTGTTAGGCGCCCATTACACGGTAGGTTTTGCTGTCAGTTTTGCTACAATCAAAACGGTGATTGACGAATAACCTATCGTCTAATGCAGTGATTGACGGTTGCATGATGAGATTTTAATGTCGATATTATTTCATCAATCATGACTTTTGGTAATGATTGACGTTTGCATGAGCGTCTAATGGACGCCCTACAGTGCAAATAAAATGTGAAATTCATTACCAGCACACGTGTTCTCTTCGACATATAACCCCGGGTCCTTTAAGCGGGGCGTTTCACACGCGTAAGTCCCGATGCCGTGGGAATATCGGAATAAAAAAAGTAGCCTATGTGTTAATTCAGATGTCCAGCACACACATACTAAATTTCATCGCAATCGGTTCATTAGTTTTTCCGTGAAAGAGCAATATACATCCATACATCCTCACAAACTTTCACGTTTATAATATAAGTAGGAGGACACCAAAGTTTTCTAGTTCGATAACTTCATTGTTGACCACAAAAATTACAGGCAGACAGACAGTGAAATCTTTATAAATAAAAATGAATCCCTATTTACCTTGGTCACGGCATCACGCGTGAACGGTTGGACCGATTTCCCTAATTCTTTTTTTGTGATATTGTTATTGTCAGGAGAAAGTTCTTATGAAAGAAAAAATTAAGAAAGTTGCGCGGAAAATTAGAAAATTTAACGACCAAAATAACTTTTTTAATGTAACCTTAGGTACCGCTTTTGACATAACTGTCAGTCGTTTGACAGTTGGCGCGATTGACAGAATGCGCGCTGCAAATTACCTATCCCAATTCGAATTCAATATTCATAGTTAAGACAGGACGTCTGTCGGGTCAACTAGTATATTTATATTCACAGAACCTGAAATTCAGCATAGCATCATTTAATATTATTGTATAAAGTGTTTTAGTTCGAACACTGTTGATCTTGGCACGATTATGCCCATCCGTAATAGCTCCTCCTCCTCCTATACTAACTGATTATTAGTTAATTGTGTCATTTAATCATACTTAGTAATTACTTCATCTAGAATAATGGACTCCAATCTTAAAGCTATTAGTTTATAGGTAGTATCATGATTAGGTTAATGAAATGAGGTTAGTTACAATGTCAAGTTATGATTCTTTGCTCACTGTAGTGTTTTGTTTTACATTTTGACTGTATTCTAATTTAATTTTCCTAATTAATAATATGTATGATGAAATCCTTTTCGTTAGTCACCGTTAAATAAATAATATTCAAATTAAATAATAATATGTTGGTATAATAAAACAACAAATTTATTCAAAATAAAACTTTTAAGAGCAGGAAGAAAGGCGTCTTTTATACATATTTGCAGCCGAAGATGCGTTAAAATTGGGAACTTCCTAGCCTTTTTAGGCTGTGAACCACTTATTAGCGATAGAACTTTACTTGGAACAAGGATGATACTCTGCCGACATAACGCGTAATTCTTTGTAAAAACCTTTGGTTTAGCAAATTCTTCATCATTCTTTTCCTCAAATTCTTAGAGGACATAGCCAATTACCAAGAATCGTAGTAATACTTCTATAAGAGCCAATTACCAAGCATCGTAGTATAATTTCTATAAAAATATTAACAAATTTAGTTAAACTTACATGGAGCGTATGTGTCAGTTTTTTTATAAATCGCATAATATTTTTAAGGGACACCTTATCACATCGTACATTTTTCCCATAATGAAGATATTAAATTACAAAATTTATTTATTCGTGAGTGCGTCATCGTGACTCATAGTCAGAATCCAGTGCATTGGCCTACAACTCTATTCGTGACATTGCTCCCATTGTAATAAATAGACATTAATACCGTTTCTCTTACGTGAGCCATGGAAATCATAATTTGCTGAATCCATAACAAGTTCCGTATACCGCTGTTGGGTTTCTGTTTATTTATACTTACGCTATAACTTCGAGCCCTTTCTAATTTATATAATTTGATTGCATAACTGTACCAAATTGCGCTCCTAATGCATCTATTCATCTTTTTTTGGTTTTACTTCCTATCTCTGGAACTGCTACTCGGTTCTCGTAATAATAATATAATAACCGTTTATTGTCAGTCACTGGCCGATTTTGTTAGTAACAATTTTCCTTAAGACTAGTGTTAGTATTACTATAATACTCATATATACAACTTGGGTGGCTATAGAAATAAAGCAGCCCTATACGGACGCACTACAGTAGCACAGACTAGCAATGTAAACTGTTCCAGTGAACTGCTCCACCTATCGGCAATCGTCTTGTACTTGTCTTGTAGTACCTACTGTTGGGGCTGTCGCGCAGACGGCTAAGCGTTCAGGCATACCGTTTACGAATTACAGAGTGAAAGCCGTCGGTATGTGCCTCTGCAAACATACTCGATGCGCTACAGCCCTCTGACACCCCATCAACGCCTTGAAGGAATTGTTATATTGAACTCCCAACTCTCAAGACATTTTTTTTTGGATGTGTCTGTGACCAGAAGCACAGGTGAAACTTCTTGGAACGGTTAATCTTAAAGTTATCATTTCTCAGATGTGATAGGATTGGCTACTGATAGCATTATATAACCGATTGGTATGTGTATCGCGTAGGTAACTGTCCGTATATCAGCGACATATCACTAATTATCATAAATGATAGGTATAACAATTCCACGTAAGCCCACCCTCCAACCCAGCCATGCATAATCTCTTATCGTTGGCAATCGTTGTGGAAATTATA
Organism: Euplagia quadripunctaria; assembly: GCA_963859945.1. Taxonomy (NCBI): domain Eukaryota; kingdom Metazoa; phylum Arthropoda; class Insecta; order Lepidoptera; family Erebidae; genus Euplagia; species Euplagia quadripunctaria. The sequence continues at coordinate 5,230,658 of OY982584.1, forward strand.
CATTGATTTATCTCTATTTATTCAACTTTTGAGTATCATTACCAGTTTTAATAGTACTATTACAGTCTTTACACTATCGGTCTTTTTAATATTTAGATATGATAAGATATGTAATATATTATGACGCTGGCTTAGTAGTCATAATCCTGTTTGCTCCTGTTGAGGAAAGTCAGGCAAGCTGTTGCCATAGTCTCGGCCATATGCATGTGTAAATTTAATTTAGATTTACATTCAAGGTTTACATTAATAATATCTCCATCTAGATAAAAAGTTAGAGGAGCAGACCTTGCCTCTACAAAAAGCTTTAGTACATGTTGTTTTAAAAATGTATGCGACCCACGTCATTAACAGTCTATTTAAAAAAAAAACTGTCAGTCAGTGTAGGACTGCACGTCAGAAGTGAAAACACATTTTTTAAAGATTATAAGGAGCTGACAAAACTCAATGTTTAGATTAGCGCCCTCTAGTGGACCTATACCATATGATAAATAATTGTATATGTATTATTAACATGACGGTAACGACTTCAATGCTTTTTCGCCGTAGCAAAAGTGAACAAACGTGCCAAAAGAAGTTTTCACTTCAAAAAGCGTGAGGTATCCTTCGGACATCCGGTTGGAACGAAGTTCATATACATACATTTAATGGATTGAATAAATTGTACCAAAATAAATACTTATAGTAAATATTGTAAAAAGTCGAAATTAAAATTGCGCCATCTATGAAATTTGCCTAACTAATATATGGATAATTAGTATAAATCAAACTACAGTAGTAGTATCGCGCAGAATCCACAGATGGCGTAAAAATATTTTTTTAAATTTAAGAAACTCGGCTCCGTCTTACGAAATTTCGATCAGGTCACGTGTCCTGACGCGAGTGGCTCCGTTTTACGAATTTTCGATCAGGTCACATGTCCTGACGCGAATTAAACATTTTTAACCCATCCCAAAAAGTCCACAACGCCGCTAAAGAAGTTTTCACTTCAAAAACCGTATTTAACCTAACTTGAACGTGAACCTTCAAGTTAAATAAGATCTTGTGGAAATCATTTAGTAGACATGCAAACGTTGCAAGTTTGTTAACAATCTCTACATTACCGAGCCGATGTTATAATTTTTGTTATTGCAAAATTCACCTTGCGGACGGAACCCTGCAGAGTGTAATAGCGTCGACCTTCAAGCTTCTGCTTTCTCAAACGCGACGGCATGCAATAACAAAACAAATTAAAGCAACGAAATAAACATTATGCAGATGTTAAAATGTCTTTGTATTTTTAGACATTGGTGTTTGAATATATTTGTATTTAAATGTAGATTTATCTACGTATAAATTATGTAAGGTGATATAATCTTAGATTATATTAATGTATAAAAATAGTCAGAGATAAAAGTTTAATGCCTTTTCCCCTTATGTCAAACGATTCTCTCAACGTGCGCCATAGCACACGGTCCTCCCGCCTTCCGCATCCACCTTCTACCTTCTGTTACTGGGCGTTCTACCTTCTGTTTACCGATTCGCGGTCTCCACTCTAGGACCCGTTTGCTTCAACCGACATCGGTCCTTCGACAGATATGGCATGTCCATTATCACTTGAGCATACTTATTCTGCGAGCTAAATCGTTAACTTTCGTTTTTTGTCGGATGACCTCATTACGAATTTTATCCTTCAAAGAAGCTCCAAGAATAGCTCGCTGCATGGCTTTAATTGGCCTGTGGACTAGCCCCACCGTTTTGTCCAGATATTATTAAGTACATTAAAATAAATAACTGTAGATTTTCTTAATAAAATTGCTATTTTATTTCAGTCCTATAGTGATTGTAAGTTACAGGGATTTACTTAGACGCATTGCTTTGCACTCTTACATATACTTTTTACACGCTTCATATTACCTTATTTATGTAACAGAATCTTTCTTAGTTTTCACCAACTGCAGGACGGCATGGGAACTAATACCTTAATGTTGAAAATTTTGGTAACACTACGTATATATGGATAATAAATGTTGGTAAAGCTAAGTCGATAGTTTGGCAACCCTGTATACTTTTAAAATGAAACTAGTGTCATAGCTAACGATCTCCTATAAATAACAACGGTGACAATAATCCCTATTTCGATTATATTCATAATATATGCGAGATAATAACAATGTTTCTACACAGATAATCATCATTATTTAAGCTGTGGAACTAGTTCGGGAAACATCGATCGTTGTTTTTAATAATCGAGATATGGCTGACATATACCTAGAAATCTATAAAATATTAAGTTACTAGCAACCCGTCCCAGCTTCGCACGGGTACAAAGCATGTATTGAATTTTTCTGATATCTTCAATAATCATCGTCAAACTTCAGCCATTTTACACAAAAACTTAAAGAATTACATACACTTAAACCTTCGTCAAGAATCACTTCGTATATTGGTGAAAACCGTATGAAAATCCGTTAGCTACTTATTGAGTTTATCGCGAAACAGACAGACGCGGCGGGGGACTTTGTATCCACCAGACGCGTCCATGCTCCTACTTAATGAGTTGCTGAATAGCGATCGTCCAGTTTTAGCTAAGAGAGCCAGGCTTGTCTCTAATGTTGAGTGTTACGAGGCGCAGGTAACTGCTTAAGACCAGGCAGACCGTACGCTTGTTTGCTACTTTAATGGTACAAAAGTTGTTGATCACCACTGGTATACTAGCTAAACTAACGGATTCATAGATTTCGAACTTGTTGATGAACTGTCGTAAATATTAATAACAATCATTTCATTTTATACTATTAACATTATTTTATGATATCCTATATTATATTATATTATGTTATTGTGGGAGAGCCATGCTTCGGCACCTATGAGCCGGCTCGATCGGAGTGATACCACGGCCTTACAGAAAATCGGCAGTGAAGCAATGCTTTCATTGCTTTTCTGGATGTGGATAGAATAATAAACCTTTGCATTATTGTTACAGATGAAATTGGCGCAAACGACAACTCTTACAGTATGGCGTCGATAAATTCTAACGAGAAGAGTCCAGGAGATCCTCCGGACAAGAAATTGGCAGAAGCAGACGCTGAGAAACAACCACTATCTGGGGTAAGAGTCCTATCAATCTAATATCTACTTACAAATATTATAAAGCCGAGGTGTATATTTTTTTGTTTGAACACGCTAATCTCCGAAAGGAATCGGATTTGAAAAATAGCTTTTAAATATGATAGCCCAATGCTTGAGGATTAAGACTGCTATTTGCTATGGTGCATCATAAACGTTAAAGAATCTACAGGCAACGGTTAGTCTGTGTTATATAATAGTTGTGTATAATTTATGTATTTCTTTATTGTTACACAGAGTATACAAATTTAATGTACAAATTTATGCATACATTATTTGAGTTACAATTTATATAGGGCTGATATTTAAAATAGGAAGATCTGAGCTATAAGTACCAATATCCTTCCAATGACACATTTGCATTTCCATGCATTTCTTTTTTACTGAATATAAATATTGTAATATGTGTTGAAACTGTACAGGTACATGTTCAGTAACACATATCTAAATAACAATACAATGTAAGCCAGAAAGTCTTTTAGTGGAACACTCTGCACTGGCAATCCTTGAAGGTCATTATTCTTCACTCTGTTTTTCACTGGTCCCAGAAGTCATTAAGTTTATAAAGTTATATTGCAACGCATTTTTGTGTAATCTAAAATACCTAAATAAATGTACTTTTTTATCTTTAACACTCACACGATGACTCCGCATTGGTTAATACACAGATATTTATCTACTTAACACCCAAAGAAAATACATTCATTAAATAAAGTATGTAACAAGTAATTTATTTATCAAATTTATCACTATCAGAAATGAAAAAAAACCTGATTTAAATACCTATAATTAATTGAAAATCATCTTATGATGTCACCTACTCACGTGATTCACCAGCCATTTTAAATTTATTAATTATTATAAAAACAAACTAATGAAATTATAATAATGAATCAAATGAAATCGAATTTAGCTGTTTGTTAACTACACCTATAATATTATTATTGAATGGCATAAAAAGTAAAAGAAATATCATAAAACAATCGCATAACTTACTCGCTAAAAATACCTAATAGATAACCTCACCCTTTAATGACGTCATCTAAAAGTTTGTCGTTAATTTTAACTTAGATTATACCAAAAACATAACACTAACCAACCACTAACCAAAAATAAAGCCAAACAATTTTAACTAAATGCAAAATGTACCGTGTAATGTGTTCCAAAAAGTGACAAATAATATCAAGGTTATAACGATTGTAATTCATAAATCCACAGCAAATATATTCATGGTATTCGAGGTAATGTGTCCTACCTATAAACTACACCTCTGCCAAATTTACTTTCATAAAAAGAGGCGAGAGCCCTTAGACCTCCTTATATCAACCCTATCCTAAAATCCATTCTTAGCTGACGTGCCTTACGTACATACTACTTCCTTGTCCACCACCTTACTCCGGCCCTATCGTAAAAACCGTTCTCAGCTGATGTCTCTTACCTATAAGCCACTACCCGGCCAAATTTCAGGTCTCTAGTACAAAAAAAGACTTTCAAATAATGTGGCAAAATCTTTTCGTAATTAACGTGTCCTACCTATAAACTACCTGCCTGCCAAATTTCAGATGTCTAGTAAAAAAAAGTAAGGACTTTCATAACAAGACGCGAGAGCCCTTAGACCCCCATAATGCGGCCCTGTCGTAAAATTCGATCTTCGTTCCTCCTCATGTCTGTCCATGTCCATGTCTCCTACTCATAAACTGCCTCCCTGCCAAAGGACAATAACCATGTATGTAAGGAATTCCGTCTTAAGTTGTTGCACAATAAATCTTTATGTATTATAGACTACGCTTTATATACTATCAAAAAAAAAATTTCATTTTCCCACAAATGCCCGAGTTTTTAAGTAATTAGACAAAAACCTTGTCTATACCTATCCTACAAACAAGGACCACAACACTCATGTACAAAAAAAAACAGTCAGTCGTAGGACTGAACGTCAGAAGTGAAAACATAACTTCACAATGTATTTGCATATATACACACACACACACACATCTGTATATATAATTAGGTTAAAAATAAAAAGTAGGTATGTAATAACATATCTAAATGTATACATAGGGTAGTTCGTTAGTTCTGCGCTCCTAGCCGCTCATAAATGTTTGAATTTCGAATGTTATATTTTTTTAAATATAAGAAACTCGGCTCCGTCTTACGAATTTTCGACCAGGTCACGTGTCCTGACGCGAGTTTAACATTTTTTTACCCATCCCAAAAAGTGCACAACGCCACTAAAGAAAATTTCACTTCAAAAAACAATGCTAGTTAAAAACAAAACAAGTCACCTGCTGCTATTTAAAAAACAAAACATAATATTTATACCTTTTCATGCCGTTGATGTGACGACATTGAAATAAAACAACAACTTCACTCAGATAGAGATTTCCTCCTGGCGTAATAAAACACTTTACTAAATATAAAAACGTCCTGTCGTAAGTTTCATGAAACACGCTAAGTTTTTTAAAACAAACACTCGAACGGAGTTCCGTAAGTATTACTATTTAAGATGAAAGATTATCACAGTGACTATTGTCAATCGATACATAAATAGTGGCCGCTGACTCTTATGTCATCTGGCTTGACAGTTGCGTGAGACGGAACACAAAAATAATAATTATTATAACAGAACCATAAAATATTAATTAAATACATTGTAAAACGTAATGTTATTACTAATTGTTTAGCTATTTTATGATATTATGAATTTGATATCATTTTTGTGATGGTTTTGTTTAAATATACGTTCTTACGTAGCACATACAAATGAAGAGAACGAAACGTGAATATCATGACTTTATACGTAAATGATGCGTAGCATTGTTAATTTACTGTTTTTATTTAAATCATAATTCCGGATACGAAAATAAAATTCCTGAAGTGAAAAAGATTGTAAAAAATAAGAAAATATTTTCTATATTATTTTGATGTTGCAACATGAAACATTGCTAGCTCACTTTTGGTCAAGATCCTTTCAGATCTCTAGTACAAAAAAACCAAGGCTGTTCACATAAACTCGCGAGAGTCGTTAGACCACGTTATTAATCCGGCCCTATCGTAAACGTAAACGGTTCTTAACTGACGTCTCATGCCTATAAACTATCAATCTGCCAAATTTCAGGTCTCAAGTAGAAAAAAATAAGAACTTTCATAAAAAGAGTTGTGAGCCGTAAGACCCCCTTAAAATCCGGCCCTATCGAAAAATCCTTTCTTAGCTGACGTGAGTTACCTTCTTACGAAATTTCAGGTTTCTAGTGCAAAAACCTATGACTTTCATGTAAACCTGTGAGAGCCCTTAGAACTCCTTACACCAGCCAGTCTGTACGAGACTATGTATAAGCTACCTCCCTGCCAAATTTATTACGACTATTATCAATTTCTGGTTCGCTGATCTGCGTTTTGCAGGTGAGGTAACTTCCTTCGACGACCTATGACAATTCCTATTTTCCTCGGCATTGTAATGAACACTATAAAACGACAGGAAAATGTTTTTGCTGTCAATCAAACCTGTCCATTTGAAAACCTCGAACACTCTTAAGTCCTCGAGTCACGCTAAATTTTCTGGTTAGGTGTGTCTAAACCTACAAAGTCAATATAGGTAGATAGGATGGCAGATCGAAATTAATAATCGCAATGTGTAGGTTAACTTCACTGCACCTAACTAAATCTTTTCTTAAAATCCATTTTTTTTTCGAAAAACCAAAATATGTAATAACACGGAAAAAATGACCACGAACGCCATCTATTAAAAGAAAGTGGCGATGAAAGAAATGACAGTTCTGTATTGCACGTCAGTTAGACGAGAGGTCACGATCGTCAATCTATTAAAAGTAATCCGAATTGGTGATTTCATTACAAAATTACAAATCTTTATCTGTTCTTTTGGATTTTCTCCATATTTTTTTCTTTTTAAACCACCCTTGTACAAAACAAAAATTGTTTAAATCCGTCCAGCCATATTAGAGTTTTAGCTACACTAACGAGCAGCAATTCATTTTTATATAAAAGATAGTTGAATTCTGTTTTTTAAATTTGGAATATGCGTAAACATATTTGTTTTTCTTTTTTATTTAAGTAAATAAAAGCTTATAGACTTCATAATTCAAAAACTATAATCGTTGTTCTTAAAAAAATATCTATATATTAATACGTGAAGCGAAAACTTTGGATACCTTTTTACGAAAATTGGGCGGACGGAGGAATATGAAATTTCGCACACTTATAGTTTATACAGAGAAGAAGTGACGAATGCTAAAATTTTTTAGAACAATATTTGCTACAAAGTTAAAAAAAAATGCAAAAACGGGTACATACAGCTATGAGTGTCCAGTATATATTTTGACCTGTCATGGTACAAAAGTCTGTACAATGACAGGTCAAGTAATATTGGCCAATGAAATAAACCATGGTCGAAATTCGACCACCACGCGATCTCTATTTATATTAAATCCTCGGAATTAAATAATTTTATAGAAAGGTATAGCTCAATAATATGCCTTTCAATAGACTCAGGTGTCAGTACAGAATCTTGAGACGGTGTGGCGCGACGTATTCCGCGCGCGCTTTTCTAAACTGAAGGAGGACACGGCTCCCATTCACGACTGCGTGACTACCTGCTTTGTGGACAGGTAGTCAAGTCTGCGGGGATCCAGGGAGTTCCTTCCTAGGTTATACCTGAGCCCCAGTGACGGAACAGCGTGTGGTTTTAGTCGGTTCGATTCCGACATAACTACTTCTCCGAGTGCTCAGTGAGGTGGCACCCGAGGCAGCTTCCACAAGTAAAAAAAATAAAAGATATCAGTACAGAATACAGAAATTAGTATGATATTGTCATCATAATCAAAAATAACGTCTCTGAAATCATTAAGTATTGTGATTAAAACATAAAGTTAATAGAAAAGAAGAAGATAATGTTCATAGTAAGTCGTTATTCTTAGTTACAACACAGCAAATATCTAATCTAAGATTTGATCTTAAGATTAGAATCTAATCTAAGTTCAAATGGAAGCACAATATTTCGACATGGAAAAGAGGAAATGTATTAGAATTTACTGTAATTTAATAATTATTATTATTTAATCAATTTCTTTATTATAAACTAGCTGACTCGGCAGCCCGACAGACGTTGTGTTGTAAAATGTTCTTAGTAATTTAACGAAACGAAAAGGTACTTTTAGGTTTTCCTTTTTTTTTTCAATTTATTGGGACAGGTTTTCATTTTACTTTACCTTAAGCTCTAATTTGTTTGATTTATTACGGATATTTTAAAACCATATTTAGCCAAATCCGTCTAGCAGTCATTCTCAAGAGATGCGTCTACCAACGAACAGCATTACAATCTATATTTATAGAATAGAATAGAATAGAATAGAATAGAAATAAAGTTTATTGTACACCAACAAAAATGTTTTAACAAGAAATATATCAGATGAATATGTACAAAGGGCGGCCTTATCACTGAAAGCAATTTCTTCCAGGCAACCTTCGGATGGACAAACCGAAAATAAATAGATTACATCATGGATATATATATATATATATATATATATATATATGTATATATATGTATATATATATATATATATTTTACTTTTTTATTTATTAATAATACAAATTGAACTTTTTTTAGATCTTTATTTCTTTCATAGCATAATAATAATAAAAAATTCTATATTTACCTATATGTACTAACATAAAAGTATGGACTATTTAGCTAAGTAACTAAACTGAGTTAACATATTTGATACATTTATTATAACTAAACTAAAATCGAATTACACACTGAATACATTTATTTTAATTATAAAAACCAAAGTTGAGTAGAGAGAGCAGTATGCTTGTTACTTTTCACTGCTGCTTTTCAAGGCTGGAAGGATTTGGATATTTTGATCCGCGACGTAAAAAGGGGGGGCGTTGTAAATTTGATGTGTGTATTTGTGTGTCAATGTGTGGCGTCATGGACCGATTAGACCGATTTTTCGAAGATGACGTGATCGAGATTGTTCTAAGCTACAGAAACCGACATATAGTGTGCAAATTAATATTTTAAAAATAATAATTTGTCATAATTTACCATTAAATCAACATATTAAAAAAATCTAAAAACACAAATGCATACGGAGAATAAATTAATATTAAAAACGCGGAAAAAAGGACTAAAATAAACCATAAATGTATTTACTAAGACATGACATTTAAGGTCGTGTCATACAAAAAAAAAATACAATAACCAAACTAAGCACTTATACCATCCCCGGACTCATCGTTCAGCTCCGCCTTACAGCCCTTGGAAACCGCAGCAAGCGAGTTTTTCTCCCCGCCGACGTCGGCAACACCTGTACATCGGCCGGGGAGAAGCCAGCCACGGACCTGCTTAGGACCCCGTGGCCCACAGACTTCGAACAGGGCTCCCACTATCGGTGGTAACATGCGTCGCATGAGATGGACGACTTCAATGAATGAGAACTTCATGCGATCATATTTTGTGGCTACAGAGGCAAGAACTATCCTCGCCGCGTATCGTGATCGTATGCTGCCTCTGTTTCAGGAACTTGAGCCAGCTGAAAACGATTCAGTGCAAAGCTTATCAGATCAAGTGCAGGAAATTCAGCACTTTCATTTGGTGGATGACTCCGTACTTGTAAGGCTATGCTCGGACTCGCAGATTAGCCTTACTCCTTCTTCTCCTTCACAAACTGTGACACATGCAGACTCTTTATTCTTACAATCTAACCCGGCTGAAGGAGGGGAGGAAAATGATTCTTCATCTGTAAGTACACAGTACACTGATAAAATACGGAATACTTTGGAAGGTGCTATTCGGGAATGTCGGTCCATGAGTTTTGAAAGGAGACGGAAACGAAACAAAGCGCTAGTGTATGCCCTTGATTCTATGTTAGCCGCTTATTTAGAAGAAAACAAAGCTCTCAGCTACCGCTAAGATCTCTGGTTTCTTTCACACTGAATTCTGTATTGTGCAGCTGTTGCAGCATGTCGAGTAGCTGGTGTTAAATTCTTTTTACTCAATCTTACTAATTCGTTTGATTTATTAGTGATATTTTAAAACCAAATTTAGCCAAATCCATCTAGCATATATTCTCAAGTGATGCGTTTACCAACGAACAGCATTTAATTTATATTTATATACAGTACAATATATAGATCAATACAAATTAAACTTTTTTTACAAGTTTATTTTTTATAGCATAATAGTAAAAAATATTTACATTAAATAAAATAAAAGTAGGGACGATTTGTTTTAATTACATTAACTTAACTAAAATTGTATAGAGAGATGTTTGATACTTTTCACTGTTGCTTTTCAATGCTGGATAGATTTGGAAATTTAAATTCCATGCGCCTTAAAATACTCAAATCGCTTCAAATGTGCCTATAAAATTTGAAGAGTTCTCTCGATTTCTCTAGGATCCCATCATCAGACCCTGACCTGATGATCACTTGGGAAGTATAAAAACCCTTTCAAACAAAAGATGAATTTTCAAAATCGGTCCAGGCGTCTTTGAGTAATCGGGGAACATACATAAAAAAAGATTCCGACGAATTGAGAACCTCCTCCTTTTTTGAAGTCGGTTAAAAGACGCTTTAATATCGAACAGAATTAAAAAGTATAAAAAAGTTCCACTATTCAACTCCTAGCTTCATCATCTAACCAACGTTACCAAGCCTAATCTATGGGACTCGTCAAAACGAATCATATGAGCCCGATTCGAGGGGTTTACTAGTAGCCACTGAAGAGTTCCACAATCCACCTCTTGGCTCCATCGTCAGATCAGCTCCAAGATACCAAATTATAGTATTGTCATCCAAACTACATATACCCACAAAGTTTCATTTCGATACGACAATAAAAGAAGTAGGTTGAAATTTACTTGCATGATTGGTTTACCACATAGTTAGAAGTGAGGCTAAGAAAATCGTGTTAATAATATTAAAATTGTTCTGTTTGAACGCGCTAAAGTATAGCATAATATATTTGCAATAATCTTTTACTAATTAAACAATATTTAAGTAAGTTTCCACCCATATAATATATATTATGTATGCGCCCCGCTGTTTCACCCGCGCAAGTCCCGTTGACTTGGCAATATCGGGATAAAAAGTAGCTTATGTGTTAATCCAGATCTCCAGCTATTTACATACCAAGTTTCATCGCAATCGGTTCAGTAGTTTTTGCGTGAAAGAGCAATAAACATCCATACATCCTCACAAATTTTCACGTTTATGATATAATTCACCTACATAAGAGTGAAATGGCGGGGCATCCCTTTAGTAATGTTAAAAACTTCGTATTAATGACATAATGTGGCCTAAAATCCTAGTTTAAACCTTGGACTTATTACCTATTTCTTATTATCTCGTTTGTTAAGTTATAATAACAAGTAGATTGCCTTTGATAATGAAATAAGTTATCATAACTCTAAAGTGTTGATACTAATATCTTTGGCCTCAATAAGTTGTGAAAGTTAGAGATAAGCCAGTCAAGCCCATGAAATTACATTACATATGAGACAACACATTGAAAATAATTTTAAAATTTTTCAAAAGTGTCCAACGGTTGCATCATTCTTCTGTTGCTCTTCCACTTTCATCAGCTTCTGCCATTGTAAACTTAAAACATAAACCATTTCAAAGCCCTAGAGGTATTTCATTTTATTTATTTTTTACAATTCCTTACTAGTATTTTGATTCAGAAAAAAATACATTTAGATATTTACACAAAACAAACAGTAATATTTCCTCTTTGGTATGGCACATATCAACAACCCTAACCGGCAGCGGTAGCTTGGTTCCTGTGCCTAATACCGACGGGATACTACACGTAATTTTATACATAGTTTTAACATTAATTTATATAAGATGTTGTTTTTATAAGTGTATTTAAAAATATAATGTATGTTTTACAATCATCTGGCTTTTATAATCATCTGGCTCTCAACACAGATTTTTAAATTTTTGAAAGAATCTCGCGTCGCATTTCCTTCGTCCGTCTGCAATTGAACGTGACAATAAACATTTTGATTTTCGTTGTTGTGTGCACTATGTTATTTACCGTGACGTCATTAACATATTTTTTTGGTTTCAGAAGAAAGAGGAAAGATGGTACACCACGCTGATGCAGGTAGCAGTTCCGTTCTTTATAGCTGGATGTGGTACCATCGGTGCTGGTCTTGTCCTTGGTACCGTCAGGGTAAGTTTCGATATTGATTTCTGTCCCTACTATAAAACACCCAAAGATCCCTTGATTATAAGGATAATAATACATTTTTGGATTAGAAGTTTCAAATTAAATTGATATGCGATTGTTATTTTTGGAATAAAACAGTACTCAATTAACATTTAGAATTATGAAATAATAATATTACCTTTTTAAACTTACAATAAAAAAGAAAACTGATGGTACATTAAGATCATGAAGATTATATAATTACATACTAAACTTATTTTATTAGCTAATTTTATTGAATGCGAGTGGATTTCCACCGGGTCATTGTACCTATTTGATGAGAACTCTTATCGTTCCGGAGAAAGGAATATTTCCAAGTACCCGCTGCTCGCTGGTAGTAACAAGTAGAGGAAGGATCTATAAGATTATACAAATGTCAATTTTAATTAAAAACATAATTGATGTGTATTTATATGTTTGTATGTTATGTAATAGTACAGTAGTTTTATAGAGAGGATTTAAGAAAAAAGCTGTAAGAAAAAGTAATGAAAGTTAATAATGGCATAATTTATATTGAAGTCGGTTATTTTATATACGACCAATTTTTGTCGTCAAACATTTATAACAGCAAGTAACTGTCAACCATGAAAACACTGTATTTGATTAGCATTACGCCTGAATATAATGCCTCCGATTTGAGATTTTTTCTTTGCTTTTTTTTATCTGATTACTTAACTAAGTTTCCGTTTCTGGTAGAACAGCGATTTCATGGCCAAGCTTTTGCAATCGGAGCAAAGACTGTAAGGTCGATTTGTTTTGCAGTAAACACAAGTAAATTGAGTAAACTTTATTGGAGTTGTGACCTTTGGGAAGTGATAATAGCTTTTCAAATAAAAAATAAAAATATGACTATATATTTTGTTGCAGGACTGGGAGGTTTTCCAAAACATATCCGCCATTTTTGTACTAGTCCCATCGCTCTCTGGTCTTAAAGGTGAGTTATATTTACTTTTATTTTTTTTATTTTATTAACTGCACAGGCGACTTCTTTCGCGTTTAACACACAAAATACTAAAATGACTTAACAACCACACTTCGTTAAAGATACTGAATTACCCTATCAAGAATAACCTCCACATTCATAACTATCGCGACTATTGGGACTTAATTACAGTGGTAATTATTATTACCACGAAAGTAATTAAAAAAGTCTGCTCGCTTGCTTCTATATTGTGAAAAAAAATAGTGAGACCATTACGACATGAAAATTGTCTTCACGACAATTTTCAACAGATCAAGACATAGTAGGTACATATATAAACATGTAATCAGCGGTGTATTAATATAATTATAAAAATATTATAAATAGCAGCGCCCCGCGGTTTCACCCGCGTAAGTCCCGATCCCGTTGGAACATCAGAATAAAAAGTAGCCTATGCGTTAATCCAAGTCTCCAGCTATCTACATACCAAGTTTCATCGCAATCGGTTCAGTGGTGTTTGCGTGAAAGAGTAACAAACATCCATCCATCCATCCATCCAAACTTTCACTTTTATAATATTAGTGGGATAATAAAATGTCAACCCTTAGGACAGAAAAAGAAGGGACGAATGATTATTCACCCATTAACGTTTCACCTGTGAACCGATTTTGTTGAAACTAAGCACAGATATGTAATTGTAATGACAATACAACATTACGAAGCCCTATAGCCGATTTGATGATGAATGCGGAAGCCAGACGAGGGAACTCCTCAACGGTTTACAGCAGCTATCTTGTGTTTGTTCTTATTTATTCATCCTAATAAGAACATTAAACCTAATAAAACATCGTTTAAGATGTGTTGTTTAAATATGTATAACAATGAATAAGTTTTTTCCCAGCGGTCGTAACAAGTAAAGAAAGTACCTATAAGAAATAAGGATGGTATGGATGGTAGCGTAATGGCTAAGGCGTCGGACTTGCGATCAAGTGGTTGCGGATTCGAACCTTACCCAGTGCACTACCGGCGTGAACCCACTCCTAACACAAGCATTTAGCTTAGCTGGAGGGGTTAACAAGAATACTAGTAATGTGTGACTTACGTTGCTAGTATTCTCTTAAAAAGAAAAAGAAAATAGTTAAAGTAGGTAATTATATTATTAACAAAATTATAAATTAAGTAGTTAGGTTAATAATAATTTTAAAGACTTAAGTAATTATTAATTAATTATATTTTAGACACAAAAAAACTAAAAAGAAACTTTAACAAAAAAGTTAACCGACGAAAGAAGAAAGAAACTGAAAAGCGAAAAATAAACTTGTTAGCCTAACTAAACTCGTACACTAACGTATATACCTTCATACTTTTGAGACAGAGCTATACATATACTTCGATTTACTTAATAGTGTGAATTTGCTTGTAAATACATTAGTGTATGAGTTTAGTTAGGCTAACAAGTTTATTTTTCGCTTTTTAGTTCCTTTCTTCTTTCGTCGGTTTAATTTTTGGTTAAAAAGTTTTTATTTAATACACAACACAACATTTAGTTCGGATTTCATAACTAACAACATAATAAATTAAATGTGTTTGGGATCCTCAGGATGTAAGTTCATTCACACTGTTATTTAATTTTAGTATCAGTCCCAAGTATTTTAGAGAAGCCACAAACGAGATAAAAGGGCTTCTGTGAATTAAAAAGTTGTACAATAAAAATTTAATACATAATACGAACAATATTTTTAAACCTTGTAGGCTGTTTTTCCTTATACAAAGACTTAGCTGTAATATGTATGTCGTCTCTTCGACTTGTAATAGGTTTTTATAATTTCTAAAGAAAACCTCGTTACAACACTGACAATACAAAATTTAACAATACGTTCCATTATACAAACCACTGGCTATTATTCTGCTTTAAACATATTAAGGTTACGTTATAAAAATTGTCGTGAAAACAATTTAACATGTGTCATTGTGTGTATAAGTAGAAATGTTTAAGGTTTTTGTGTCAGTCGACGTGTAAGTAATAAGTATTTCTGATTTACATGTTGTATGTTTATGAAAATACACGTTGACTGATGTGAATTATTGATTATACGTATCGTCGACGAGAGCCGAAAAATATCATCAATTTAGTAGGTTCGTTACCTGCTTCAGTGACGAAAGTTCCCATTCGCAATAACACAGTGTGTCTTTTTCTATCATAGCGTAGTTCAATGTTTTTTTTTTTAAAGACAACTCCCGCATTAGGAATTACTCCTGTGTCGCAGGGGACTTTACAAACATACAAACAACGGACACAAAGAACACCCAGACTTGGGTGGGAATCGAACCCAAGACCTATGGTATAACAGTCAGGGTCACTAACCACTAGGCCAACAGGAAAGTCAGGCGAACATGGCGCCATAATAAAGCATGAGTAAATTTAAGTGGAAGTGTACGAGTGCGTATGTATGTTACTTTGTATGCTAGTTTTTTTATCCATCACACTAAGAACAAGATGGATTTTTAAAGTTTACAAAATAATATATATTTTGTAGGTGCATAAAGACATATGGAGACCAAGATCCTTTGGAGTACTACTAGTACCCTTGGACTACATTTAGGTAAAAATAAACCTCGGAAATGGAAGTCTTGTGTGCGCCAAAGTGACGTTTCAGCAACGATTTATTTGCGATCTATTACATCGACTAGTAATAAAAAAAAATGTCTTCAGCCGACGATATTTTTTTTAATCAACGTGGAGATTCAAAAACTAAATGCAGAAAAGATTACTTGATCATGTTACGACAGCTTATTATCTCTCATTTCTTTGGCAGAAGGAAAGTACAACATAAATGTGCCTCGTTAAAGAATTCTGAACTTTTTAAAGAACGTCTTTAGATTTAGATTCTATCTTCCGAAAGAACGACTTAGGAAAATTCTCCATGACTCTTTCCAAGTCTCGAAGAATTCTGTGCTTTACCACTCGTAACCTAAATATGTTTTGTGTCTCCTCGTAAACAGTCCGCAAGACGTCCATAAACATAGTCTAAAGATATAAATCTGTCATTTACTCCGCCACGACTCGTCGAGATTGTCGCATAATTACAAATTGTGGTAATTATTGTAGCATTGTCTTCTTACAAAGGAGATGACGTGTGTTTTTCTTCATAAATACATCAATCTGCGTATCGTGTTATGTTATTGTAAAATGACCGAATTTAAAAATGCTCGTTTTCGTGTTGCCGTTTTCGTAGGTTTAACGCTTAGGAGTTTAAGAAAGTTTTAACCGACTTCAAAAAAAGGAGGAGGTTCTCAATTTCAACTGTATTTTATATTAGTATTTAGTATTTTATATTAGTATAGTATTTCAATTGTAAACAGATTTTGATGGTTCTTTTAAATGTTTTTTTTTATTAGATACTTTGTAACTTATGGGTGATGTCTTAAAATTACAAAAATTAAACTTAATGGGTGCCGAAATAGGAAGTGGATTAAACACACGTTTTCAGAAGATAATAATCGTCCTTATCAGTCGACCACACAAAGAGTTAGTGCCATACCTCACTGTTTTTTACAGTTAAGGAGACAAACAAGGTCAAACGGTTACCTGTGCCCTTAAACAATCACAACACTAAGTATAGATTAGTAGCAAAAAAATAAATAACGAAATAAAAAGCTTGCGTGATGAAAATAATTTATCATGTCTGTGCGTGTCACTAATATCTTAACTTCTAAGACTTCAGGAAATTGTATATGTAACACTAGCAACCCGCCCCGGCTTCGCACGCTTAGCAGAGCATATTTTGTCTAAATTTTTTCGTTATTATGTGTTAATCTTAGAAGATAGAACTCTATTGGTTTACGCGGCGAACGCGAGTAAAGCTTCCAGTCGGCATTTTTTTTTCCGATATCTTCAACAATTGTCATATTTCAGCAAATTAATACAAACCCCTATTAAATTATATACTTAAACCTTCCTCATGAATCATTCTATCCGTACGTGAAAAGTGTATGAAAAACCATTCGGTACTTTTGCAGTTTGTCGCGAACAGTCAGACGCGGCGGGGGACTTTGTTTTATAATATGTAGTGATACGTAATCTTATATTATTTATGGTGATATTGTGGCTTGATATCCCAACAAATATAAGTTCAAAGAATTTAAGAAATAAAAAGACTGCGTTCGGTCGACAGCAGTAAAAAGTATTAAGTATTCCGTTATCGGATGCTGCGAATGTTTGAAGGGTTAGGTAATTGTTATTTGCAGCTGTGGTATCGTACATTGGATCGCAGAACGGGTCAAAGAACACATTACAGCTGTAAAAAAACGCCAAATTAACAAGTCGGTGATCGCGGAGCATTTGCTGGAGTC
Organism: Euplagia quadripunctaria; assembly: GCA_963859945.1. Lineage (NCBI taxonomy): Eukaryota > Metazoa > Arthropoda > Insecta > Lepidoptera > Erebidae > Euplagia > Euplagia quadripunctaria. The sequence continues at coordinate 5,248,279 of OY982584.1, forward strand.
AGGTCCAAACCACTGGATTGAATTACACCAACCACAGGTCCTCTCCACCGACCGTCACTATTTCTCCAGAACAGTACATGAAGCAGTTGAAATAAAAAAGCATAAAAATTTTAAACGAGAAGATGGGTACCGCTTATCAACATCTTGGTATCCCGTCATCAGCAAATGCTATCGTCAGCGAGTACACCCTCGACATCATTCAGGGGACGTCTTAAGTGTAGTGTATCGAAGTACCGACAGTACGAACAAAAATAGTTAAGACCTAGTGCGGGTAGTTGCCGAAATTCGCACTTCACGGAGGTGTCACTGAGCTCTCATCAGTCCATTCGTGACCACGATCGGTGCAATTCGATCGAAACGTCGGGTAACCAAAAGGTACCTTGTAAATATTATCGCGAATTAAGTCCCAAATTACATATATAAGTTTGAAGGGTTTAATTCCTTTGTTAAATCTGTGTATATTTTTTTATTGACAAAAATCAATGGTTTTCTTTACATACTGCATAGTATATATACGTTGTTCGTCCTAATATTCATATTAATAATGAGACCCTCCTTTATTTTTCGTCGGTTAAAAAATCAACTTTCAACCCAATGCCTCCATACATACATTGATTCCAATATTTACTCAAATTTTGTGTAAAACTAATTTATAAAACAACCAGATATTTTAAACCCAAAGATTATAGACTACATTGCATGCATGCATGCGAATAGACAGGGTCTAACTTATAGTAGATAGGTATTACTATATACTTTATTTTTCGGATAGTACCTTAACTTCACAGATGTTCAAGATATTTAAACACAGATATAAAGGAAGCGACTACTCTCAAAATATTTAAAAATAAATTATTCACTTACATATACAATAATGAAATATTTTAATACTTATGAAACAGCAACATCTTTTAACTTAAACCACCGCCTTATCGCAGGAATGCAGAGAACTCGCTCCTTGGTCATTGACTGGTGATAATTATTTTATTTTCGTCCTACCCGCACCGGGATAATATTACTTAGGTACTAAATATTGGTCTTATGTAAGTGACGATAATCTTAATGAGAAATAAAGTTCTTTGAACCGATATGTAACAGTATCGCCAGAATGCGCAGTAACACCTGGTGTTGCAAAGGTCATACTCATCGCTACCCACAGGTCATCGGTATAAAAAAACAAGCTGATTAAATAATAAATACCTGATGTGATTACTTGAAGATATACGGTTTTATTCAGATGTTTATTTGGGGACGCCCCACTAGTTTCGTTTAATTATCAATGAGTGAGTGTGGTACCTAACACCGACGCGATAGGTCGCTTCTCTCGCTGGTAAACCCCGGTCGGGTCCGAAACTAGCTGGGCATCCCCGAAATACATATGTGAGTTTTACACCGTTTAACTTTAATTGATACTTGTAACCCACCCCTGGTTGGCACAGGTAGCAGAGATGTATGCTCTATGCGTACATTTTTTCCTGTCATAGTTGATAAATAGTAAATAGTTTTAAGAGGAATAATTCCATAATACATTATTTTCATAATGGTAACTCTATTGATTTATGCGGCGCACGCTAGTAAAGCTCCCAGTCGGCATGTTTTTTTCCGACATCTTTAACAATCGTCATCATATTTCAGCAAATTTATACAAAACCTTAATAAATTATACACATACTAGCAACCCGCCCCGGCTTCGCACGGTAACCACAGACATATTCAACAATCATCATCATATTTCAACCAATTTATACGAAACCTTAACAAATTTGACTGGCCTGTTGGTCTAGTGGTTAATGACCCTGACTGCTATGCCATAGGCCGTGGGTTCGATTCCCACCCGAGTCTGGGTGTTCTTTGTGTCCGTTGTTTGTATGTTTGTAAAGTCCCCCGCGACACAGGAGTAATTCCTAATGCGGGTTGTAGTAGTCTAATAAAAAAAAAAAAAACAAAATTATATACCTAAACCTTCCTCATGAATTGCTCTATCTATTGGTGAAAACTGTATGAAAAACCATCAGTAGTTACATACAGTAAACAATATAATTAAGACGTGTGATCATTATCGACACCTACTCGTATTGTCTTGCAATGTACTCGTATGTCGTGAAAATACTCTATTGTCTAGGGGAAGTACAGTTTTCAAGTGGTTTTGTGGAAGTTATTTTAGTAATCGATTTATTTTATCTTCTGTAATCGAACATCGTTATTACACGCTACCCTATATCTTTATATTTATGTATGTAACGGAATCTGTTAACTTAGTTTTCACCAACTTCAAGACGTCCGATTAACTTGAAAATTTGCACACGTATCAAGGACCGATGACGACACAAGACTAAAAATAAAGAAATAAATTAAAGTTAAAAAAACAAAAAAAAAAAACACTTTAAATATGAAGAGTATAGTAGAAAAGCGTTAACATCAAATTCTATAAAAATAGTTCATTGGTAGTTTTTTTTATAAAAGTAGACTTGATATAAAAATTTAGTAAAAAGCATTCCACGCTTTTTACAATATATTTTTTATTTTATTAATAATTTAATTATTATTTTTAATTTATTAGATTTTCTTAAAAAAATAAGGGTTTACTTGAGAACCTCCTCCTATTTTAAAGAATTATAAATTAAATTTAATGAAAATATAATGAATGATATTTTAATTAATATTTATATCGCCATAGAACAAACAAATTCTTCATATTCAAATATGTATTACTTTCTACTTTTTAATTTTGGTTTGCTATTAAAGCATTTTACTTTTAAGTCTTTTTTTTTCTTTGTTAAGAAAACAAAATATAATTTTTAAGGAGGTAGGCAGCTTGTATTGAAACTGCCCGACTGGTCCAGTACCTCCAAGCAAGTAAAGACTTTCGTCTTTTTCTGCTGATGATTAGAATCTCTATGGCGGAATATGGATGGCCCCTATTGAATTCCAAACTAGTCGAAAATTATTAACTTTGGTGACGAAAACCAATGCGACAAGACGACTAACTCCGTGACAAAGGACCCCTGTTTATCCTGTTATTCAGGCTCTCGCGAATGAAATTAATCTCAACACATGTTAAAATATTACGTTCTTTGACTTATATTGTCTTATGAATAATAATTTATAAACTTTGAACTAGTATTATTTATGAATGCTTAGTATAACGTCAATTTTGAATATAAATCTTTATTTTTAGTACCTCCTTTTTATTCTACAAACATATCAGATCTCGTATATGTAGAACATTGTGCATTTTATTGAGAAAACGTGATTTTGAGATTTGGTAATTATGTAATACATACAATATGTAATACATACAATATAAGAAACTGTCCTAACAGACCGGAAGCGTACTATTATGTATTCTGTGCTTAAATCTTAAGCCGTTAATAAAAGTATTTTGGTCTTGTTCACAGGTAATCTAGACATGTGCTTAGCGTCTCGACTATCAACCCAAGCGAACCTCGGCAACATGGAATCACCACGGGAACTTATATCCATGGTTGTGGGGAACATATCATTGGTCCAGGTAAGATTACTATGTGATAATAATAATAATTAAGGTCACCATGTATCGTGGGAAGTCCACTGTTGACGACAAGCGTCTTCCGAAGACTTCCCCAGCGGTACCGGTATAATTGAAAACTTACTCGTGAACTAATGACAGGCAAATTTTAACGCGCTTGCATTGGTTAAAGTAACTATGTAAACGAATCTTGGAAGTAAATTTTATACTAGAATAGAATAAACTTTATTGTACACTAGTAAATATTGCTTAAAGTAAGTTTACAAAAATTGATATATACAAAGGGCGGCCATATCGCTAAAAGCAATCTCTTCCAGGCAAATTTTAGCCAACTTCTAGTTGTCGTATCGAAATAAAACTTTGAACATACAGTTTGTTTGAATGACAATACTATAATTTAGCATGTTGGATCTGATCTGATAACGGAGCCAGATGGAGGTGGATAGTATAACTCTTCAGTGGGTGCTAGTAAACAACTCAAGCTTGAGCTCATATGATTTGTTTTGACGAGTCCAACAGATGATGATAAAGCCAGGAAGTGGACCGTGGAACTCGTGTTTTTTTTTGTTTTTTTATAAACTATTATTATTGTTACTTAATATGGATACTTGATTTGTGTCTTAAATGAGTGAGCGTAAGTGCTTTTATCTTTTTTTTGGACTCTTACTAACTCTTCAATCTAGTAAATTCGTATTACCGGTCCTGGCTTTCTTATCGATGAAATACCTAAGCTATACCTACGCTGAATAATCATTAATAGCTTACCCAGTTGAGGCATAACTAGCGCTCATGATGACATATACGGTGCTCGTAGAAGTAGCGAAATCTACCGATCGATTTCAGCCATAACACGCGTAGTGATTAGGCACATATTAGACTGCACATACGACCGTTAAGAGTAGGTCGCCGACGCCGGACAAAAACTTAAAAAAATCGGACACGTTAAAAAAAAACGCCGATTCCATTTAAATTTTTAGCTTGTTAACGATTCATCTTACAATTATAATTGTTCCCCGGCACAGACACTTTTTGAAAACCCCACCCGAACGCTCCCCGGACGCCCTCTAAACTAGGACAAATCCGGGGAAACCCGGACGGATGGCAGTCCTAGTTAAGAGAATATTATTTGAAACAGCGTGTCGGGGGGCGATCAAGATTAATGGTTAAATATTATTTTCAATTAGAGATGCCTTGTAATAAGAACAATTTTCTCTTATCTAATCTGTGGTTAATACGACATATTAATTTATAAATAACAGGTAATCCTCAAAATACCTATTATACTCAACACTGTCGGCTAATATAACACAGCACTTAGGTACTATAGTAATTAAAGTAAATAAAGATAAATGATTTATGCCACACAGGGAGAATACTCTCCAGACATATGATCTGTTTACTTTTTGCAACCTGAGACACTTTATTAAAGAGTAGGCCCGTTGTCATGTGAACAAAGAATATACTTGTTGCCATGTGTTTAACTAATCAAACTAGGGTTGCCAGACTGTATAATTAATCAAAAATCTTCATAAAATTATTATCAGGTATTCTGTTTGCAAAACATGTTGCCTTGTATATTTTTATTTTATTTTATTGATTTGGCTCACCAACAATTGAATGAACTGATACAATGATATGAGATACATGCAATAGACTTAAAATCCCTGTCCTCGAGGGGTGGAATGCAGTAAGGGCTCCCGTACTCCACGGTGTGGTCGCCTGCTGATCAAGCGGCCAAAGTCTGCACGGATTCTTGAAGGCTACCTTCTTAGGGTATACCGGATCCCCTGCAATTCCACAGGATAAAAAAAAGAGTGTAACAATTTCTTAGAGTTGAGCAATATGCATTACATGTTTGTTGAAGTATGTTAAATTGTTAACCCAGTGTGAGTGAGGTATGCTATATTATATCATACCCGAGAAGTTTTTACACGTAAATTTATTAAACGGTGTTGTTGCTATGCATAAATTATTTAAACATGGAAGTTCTGCATATAAATACTACAGCCCAATTATTTATTAATTGAGAGATATTTTCATAAGAACTTCTCGAACATTCGCTCTTGTTACACTGCAATTCAATGACAATACTCATAATAAAGAATATATTTATAATACAAATGTATATGTAAGTACTTGATATCATTGTCTTACCACAAGTTATCATGCACTTCATTGCAATATGATTCGTTTGTTTGTCGATAAATGCACTCAATCATGAATTCATGATTAATATTTTGACACTTGATGCTTGGAGAAAAGTCATTGAATATAAATGTTAATTCTGAAATGTATAGTCCACAAATGTCACAATATGACCAGCATAACTAAATGAGCTTACTTTTGAATCATCACATTAATGCCGCGTTCCTATAATCAAGAAACGATTCGTTTTGCTTACGGATGGTAAAATTTTCGTTGAAAATTCAACGAAGGGTTAGGTGCTTATACAAAGCATACTTACAACAATTCTTAAATGTGTTTAGGTTCAACATTAAACTTACTGCTTAGGTAACTGAATTATTATGGAGCTTGCATTATACAACAATATACAAATATAGTGTCCTATTCATAGTCCAAAGCCATCGATTTAAATGTGCTACGTATATTTATCTCAATGTCCAAAGTATATAATATATTGTCTATGACATGTGCTAGCAACAATAATAATATGCTCAAATAGTGGCCTTGATCGATTGACCTTAGATAATCAGTAGATTACAAATTACGCTTCGCCACTACGGCACCGTAAACCATCCTCGAATCGGGCAAAAAGTGATCATCCTTTGCAAAATTTCACCAAGACCTATGGTTTTTGTTTTATTACTTTAATTTTATTTTGTACAAGCTACACCCGGCATGCGTTGCAATGCCAATTTTTTCTTTTTTTTAATACTTATAGATTTTTTTGGGCCAAGCACCCTGGCATCACCAGAACACCCTACCAAAATTTCATCACAATTCGCAACGCAACAATAGTTTCTCACAACATAGTTATCTATTGGTCTTTGTTTTGTATTTAACATTTTAATTGATTTTATTTTTCATATAAGTTTAGGATACAAACACCAGCTTTCATTAACTTAAAATAGGTACTTAAAACTAGGTCTATGCCCTTTTACTTTCGGAGAATTATGCTTTGTACAATGCACGTGCGCGACCGTAGGTGAACTCTTTATTAACAAAAATATTATGAGTTTGTTTATTGTTCATTAAGTTCCTTACCTTCCTCACCTAATACAAGAACAACGTTTTTATGCAAATTAACAGGAATAACACAAATAGCCAAACGTAATTTAAGACAGTAAGACTATACCTACATACATTTATTAATAGAATTATATTATTTAAAGGTGCAAGCGATAGTAGCAGCGACGGTGGTGTCAATATTCGCGATAGTGGTGAACATCATCACAGATCGTGGCATCAATGGCTCTTACGTGCTCCTACTGATCGCCTCTGCGGTTTTCACGGCCACAACTACCTGCTTCGTACTGGGTAAGCAACTAACTATAAAATATCTTTATATATTACAGTCTTTATTTTTATATTTCTTTGTTTAATTAAGTTTTAAAAAATCCCTGAAAACTGACATGCATAATTTTTGAAGTTAGTTAGATAATGGATTTTCTCAAGCAAGAAAGGTTAGCAAAAAGTTATGCCATTTCAGTGATTTAAATCATTCAACTATTTTAAAAATAAAAACAAAATTGATTTTTTATGCTGTCCGTATTGGAGCATATTCACGGCTGTGAATTACGTGCATTTAGTATCGAGTAGAATTTGGCTGTCACAGTCAGAAGTTTTTCCTTCTGTACCTTCTTTTTGTACCTACTGACCAAACAAAGTTCAGATTTTTTAGAAACTAACAATTTGCCAAACTAGTTTTTACCACTTTGGGATATAAATAGCTCTGAATTTGGCAACAGACTGCATGTATAATTACAAGAAATAAAGCGTAATAACTATGTACCTCATAACAATTACATTTGGTTTTTATAAGTCTAAATATTACTTGAAATAACCTATCGTCTAGGTATTAATTATATGCCAATAAAAAATTTATGGGTGTCATGTGGGCAAGTTAAATTTTCAAATTTAAATTATCGCGGTAACAGCTGATGACGATCGATCGATGGACGTGCCTAACCTGCGGATTTAGTAGTCACCATACTCGCCATGGAGCTTTGGACAGAAGCGCATTATGCCATAGAAGCTTTTGTTAAGAATGATTAATGCTACGCTAAAGCACTTCAGAACTTTCGTTGCAACTACAATATTTGCCGACCAGAGCTAGCCAGCCAGATCAAACCATAAGAGATGTACTTGTTAAAGAAGTGGTTAGATCAGTTCTGTCGTCAACGAACCCATTCCCGGCTGTGCATGTGGAAATCCTATCGAATATATCGATACCCTATCGATAATATAGAAATCGTATAATCCGACCAGAGCCAGCCAACCAGACCAGACTATATGCGATGCTCCGAGGGCTAACTTGTTAAATAAGTAGTTAGATCACTTTCGTGAAACAGGTACTGTTGTCAACAAACCCATTCCCGGCTGCGTATGTGAAAATCCAATCGAAAATGTCGATACCCTATCGATAATATAGAAATCGTATAATCCGACTAGAGCCAGCCAACCAACCAGACCAGTCCATATGCGAGGCTCCAAGTGTTAACTTGTTAAAGGAGTGGTTTGAGCAGTTTTGTGAAACAGATTCTGTCGTCAACGAACCCATTCCCGGCTGCGTAGGCGAAAATCCAATCGAAAATGTCGATACCCTATCGATAATATAGAAATCGTATAATCCGACTAGAGCCAGCCAGCCAACCAGACCAGTCCATATGCGAGACTCCAAGTGTTAACTTGTTAAAGGAGTGGTTTGAGCAGTTTTGTGAAACAGGTTCTGTCGTCAACGAACCCATTCTCGGCTGCGTATGTGAAAATCCAATCGAAAATGTCGATATCCTATCGATAATATAGAAATCGTTTATACACGTCTTATTCGTCTGGAAATCCTAATTCAGTTCGTCTCAGCCAGTGGGGATGTACTGAAGTAGGATTTCCATGTAAGCTTCCCGACCCCGCTCTGTATCAACCCCAGATGTACATCAGGTGAATGACGTTGTCCTGGCCAATCCACGTTGTTACGGAAGCATTCAGAGATTTTGTGATATCAAAATCAATGTTGCAAGTTATTATCAAGAAAAAAAATCATTTTCATCGATACAAAATCTATGAAAGCTGTGAAACAAAATTATTACTTACCTTACTGAAGAATACCATACATCTTATAGCCAAGAAGTTCATAGATACAGTGCGAGTAGTTTTCCCTCAAAAACTGATATCGAGGTTCGGAGACATAATATTCTGGCGTCCTCGGTCACTCGATCTTACCCCATGTAAAAACCTATTGGGTTATTTGAAATCAAAAGCTTATTCCAATAACTCATCGACATAAGAAGTGTTTAAGCCAAATATCCGCCGCGAAATAAACAAGATTACTCCGGATCTTTGCAATGAAGTGTTCGTATTAAAGAAAAACGATTGAGAGGAATATTCAACCAAAATTAAACCCACCGAATTGATTCATATTTTGATATAAATATACATTTTTTTCAATTATAAAAGTAAAGATTTATATCTTATCTTTTATCATACTGCATTCAAAACTTTCCAACTGGAGATCCTGTCCTGGAAACAAACAAACAAAGTTTCTATATGCCAAATTTATTCCAAACTAGCAGCGCCCCGCGGTTTCACCCGCGTAAGTCCCGATCCCATGGGAATATCGGGATAAAAAGTACACTATGCGTTAATCCAGGTATCCAGCTATCTACATACCAAATTTCATCGCAATCGGTTCAGTTTTTGCGTGAAAGAGTAACAAACATCCATCCATCCAAACTTTCATATTTATAATATTAGTGGGATTAGTGGGGTGATTTTATCGAAAAGAGAAACAATTGGGTGATCATCATCTTCACTCTCAAAGAAAAAGGCACTTTCAGTCTTTCTAGAAATTTAAAATTTTCCGGTCAACGTGTTCAGTTTATCTTTCCTCATGCTGTCATAATTTTCTAAAGCAGTGCAGTCATTCTCAAGTGATGCAGTTATTCACAATACCCATTTAATTTTCATATCGTTTGTAACACAGATTAACATATTAGCACAATATAATGTTCATCTAATGTGTCACATTTACGACCATTAATATTTCCTTACGTGCTCTGAAATAATGTTTGAGTAATTGAGTAAAAAACTATATAAATGAATAGTTATTGCACAATATTATGGTCGGTCACGACTCATGGAATGAATAGAAAGAAATATACGTTTAGTTTTAATGGAATTGAATAATTATTTCTGCACCATGAACACCGGCTACTTACTCTTAATATTTTTAACACACTTTTATTAGCTAGTTAGTAAGTTAGTTACAAGTGAAGTTAATCATCACTTTTAACTAACTAACTAACTATATAAACAAATCTTGGAAGTAAATTTTAACCTACTTCTAATTGTCGTATCGAAATGAAACTTTTTATGTACATGTAGTTTGGATGATAATACTATAATTTGGCATGTTGGAGCTGATCTGATGATGGAGTCAGGAGGTGGATAATGGAACTCTTCAGTGGCTACTAGTAAACCCCTTGAGTTTGGGCTCTAATGATTCGTTTTGACGAGTCCAATAGATTGGGCTTGGTAACAATGGTCTGATGATGAAACTAGGACGTGGATAGTGGAACTCTTTTTTACTTTTTAATGCGGTTTGCCATTAAAACGTATTTTTTTGTTTGTTTTACTATACCATAATTATTATATTTGTTACTAAAGGGCAGCACCACTGAGGGAGGATAGAATGAAATAGAGCCTGTGCTATGGTATCCCGACTGCTAATAAACAATATCTATATATATTTCTAAAGACATATATATAATACATGAATTACACTCAGACACAGAACAAATGATCATGCTCATCACATAATTATGTGTCCTGGGTGGGAATCAAACCCACGACCTCTGCTTCACTAGACCAACAGCCCAGTCATAGTCAAAATATATTTTTGATATTATGATTTGCAACTTTTTTTATAAAACACATAACACATGTTATACATACGTTTTAACTTACAGCTACAAATTACATCTCACTCTCTCTTACGCATAATAAATATCCAAAAATAATTCTAGTTCTCACTTCACGTATAAATGACTAGCAGCGCCCCGCGGTTTTAACCCGCGTAAGTCCCGATCCCGCGGGAAAATCGGGATAAAAAGTAGCCTATGCGTTAACCCAGGTCTCCAGCTATCTACATACCAAGTTTCATCACAATCGGTTTTGTAGTTTTTGCGTGAAAGAGTAACAAACATCCATCCATCCATCCAAACTTTCACATTTATAATATTAGTGGGATAATTAATTGGTGATTTCAGTCAATCACAAGTCAAATTAGATCAATAAATTTTTTATTACAAAGTATTTATTTTTTATTATAGACTTCGTGATGGTGATGGTGATCTACGGGTCCCACAAGCTCAAAGTGAATCCGGACAACGTGGCGACACCCCTAGCGGCATCTATCGGCGACATTGTCAGCAACACTGTACTTGCTGTCACCGCGCAGTACATGTACACAAGTATACGTAAGTATTATTTCTCAAAAATATTTTATATGCAAATTGACATTTTCAGAAATTGGATCAGTTTTCTTCTAGGATAATATAATTCTTCCGTTTAAATTAAGTGTACACTGCGTTTACTTTTATACGCTGATTCATTAATTGCAAAATCAACTTATGTATTTGTTAGATGTTTACTATAAATAAAGTATCGCGTATTTTAAAAATAGTTGATTGAAGTTTCAAAATTGCAAGGTCCTGATGATGAAGGAATTCAAACAGGTAAGATACGTAGAGGAAAAACTTATTGGGCATTAGCATGTTCATAGTCTAAATTTTTTTATGTTATTAAATCTATTTTAATTAATTTTATCTCCTTGTATATGCGAATCTAAAAATGTCTAATGGCATCGGAATATTCCGTTTAAAAAGTTTACCAATTACAATGTTCAGATCATTCGATGCTTTAATTATGAAACTTCAAATGTCCATTTGGTCAAATTTTACAAGAGGAATAAAAACTATTTTATTAAATAATTAACTATAAAACATAGAAAAACAGCTTTACTTACTTGCAATTATGGTTTTTATTATCTGATAACATAATTAAATAAATGAACTTACGTTTCCCTTTGAATTGTGTAATTACTTACTTAATTTTTTCTAAATAGCAAAGAAACTAAAAACAAGTAGGCAATACCATCATGTTCGTTACAGTATTTCACACTACATGACAACAAAAACACAATTCAAAAAGCCATCGATTTTTACCAGTTACAGGGTTATTTTATGTTTTACATAAATTCATCTTAATTAAATCATTATCCTAAATTACATAACGTAATGTCTTTTTTAACCGACTTCAAAAAAGGAGGAGGTTCTCAATTCGACTGTATGTTTTTTTTTTTATGTTTGTTACCTCAGAACTTTCGACTGGGTGAACCGATTTTGATGATTCTTTTTTTATTTGAAAGCTGGTGCTTCCTGTGTCGTCCCATTCAATCCAATTTGGTCCAGTTCTGACAATGGCATCCATGAGAAAACCGTATATAAGTCTTTTATGGAATAGTTTTTTTTTTGTTGAAGTCGGTTTTTTTTTTGAAAGAATTATTAATACGTTCCATAGGATAATAGACCATAGTCTCTAGACATATGAATGTATGTTTGTATTTAGAAGATGTGATTTTGGCATTTGAATTCTGTACTAGGTGCTTCAAAACACAATTTTGGATGCTTTCTAGCTCACATCAAAAATTTGTAGGTCTTCGATTTATCTGCTTTTTGGGGGCTCTGATATCATCATCATTTCCGCCATAGGTTTTTACTGACTACCTACATATTTATGTAGTTAGTCAAGAGGTACAGTCGTAGTCAAAAAGTACCTATGAAATACTAAATTACACTTTAACTGTTCATTTTATCTATTAACAGTGCAAGTGCGATACCTATGACGATGAACGATAGGTCTAATACTTATCGTTAACGGGTTACACAAGTTTTTATTGGTAATAAAATATAGTCATCGTCTTTTATCTGCAGTACAGTTCTAAGAAATAACTATTCGTTAAATTATATATATTTCGTGTACTGCAGATAAGAAAATACGATAACTATTTTATATTACATTATTTGTTGACTTCAAATGATACCAGTCTTCCTGCGATCACTTATACATGACTAATGGACTGATGTGAAGTTTATTAAAAGGACATGAATTTGCCTTTATCGGGTCACGTCACGGAGCTTAAAGCTTATTTTATCTTCCAGTGGGTCAGTCTTTATCTTTATGTGTATAAATTCCGTGTTACGTTGTTTGTTCGCAATGAACTCCTAAACTAATGAACCGATTTTAATGAAATTTTGCACACTGTGTGCAGTTCGGTTCAAAATGAGAGATAGGATAGTTTTTTAGTATCTCAATTTATAGCCACAATATTTTTTATTTGCAAATTACTTAGCCACAGGAACGCGTGGCAGGGTAGCTAGTATGTATACATATTTAGCAAACAGTCGTTTTAAAAATGCCGCACTGAGAATTTTTTTATTGTAATCTAACAAAATCCTCCTTTAATTTAATATTGTAATAGAGAACAAAACTATTAAGTAACCCCTAATAGTGGAAAAAAAAATATCAGAATATTTTGTTTGGAAACGGTGTCTCTATGCCAACAAATTGTCCGTTTGCAAATAACAGGAAGATATATCACAGAAAAAGCATTCAGCGAGGGACGATAATATATCCTAATATGTGAAGTGTAAAAAACCTACAGAATATTTTTTTACTGACTGTATTTTTTTTGTTTGTATGTTTCACGATATTTTCACCAATTATTAACCGATTTCAATAACGTTTTCTTAATTGAACTTTTTACACTCAAGGTTGGTCCCATTTAAATTTGAAGAAAATATTCCACCAGTAAAGGTGAAGAATTAAAACATGAAAAATACAGCTTATTTGAATGTCGGTTATTCCTACTTTTTCTAATGATAATTATGTTTTGATAACGTGAACAATGAACATAAAACACTCACCATAATACTATATGCAATATTTATATTAGCTTATCATTTGGGAATTTCAAGTAAATTATCTTAATCTTATAAACATTAATAAAACAATACTAATAAAAATAAGTCATCGAGACTTAGGTTTTACATATATTTATTGTATGTTAATAAATCGATGACTTAATCTTATAACTATTGTTTTATTAATGATTAAAAGATAAATCAATGACTCATTGAATATACACACATCAAAAGCATCTAAGGATCAAGTACATTTTTTAACTATGTATAAAAAATTATCTAATTAATATTTAAAAATTCCAGTCTTCCAGACTGGCTTCTTATTTTACTTCCTAATGTTTAAGTTACCAACTTATCCCTATATTTTGTAAAAATAAAAAAAAAAAAAACATTTTTGTAAATTGTGGGAAATTAATCTAAGTTAAAGTCGTCAATTAAATGGCAAAAAATGCAAAAATGAGGATTTTTTAAATTTTTATTGTAAAGAAAAAACAATAATCCGTGTTTCCACCATTGACACGAATCACACAATCAGCGATTTGGCATGCTTAAAAAGAATCAATAACAATCCAAAAAGTTAAAATAATAATCCTCAATTGCGGCTATTAAAACTTACTTGATCCCTAGACACTTTTGATGTGTGTAAAACAGCGCTTAATAAATTTAATAATCCCCGACTCAAAGAGGCAGGAAACGAACAGGCAAGAAACTCCAAGGACACTCCTTTTCAAAATGTTTTTTACGAATTTCTGGTTAAATTGCTTTTAAGCGTTAATTTAATGTGACGACAATGTAATATGCCTATTATTCTAAAATATAAATAGACGCGCTAATTACTATTATACATATTTAAGTAGTAGCAGTCCGGAGATGACCACCCCGGACCAACGGCACCCGTTTACGAACATGACGCACACGCCAGGCATCGTACAAATCAACCAAATTGAAGGGTGGTGCGATGGGAATAATATCTGGAAATTCAAACGGTCATGATTTGTAAACGGATAGCTTTTTACCAAAAATTATTTTTGTAATTGCTTGCTAGAGTCATGCCCGTTCACCTCCTCCTTGTGTTTCTAATCATTTTATTACACTACTGCATACCTAGTCACTTCTATAAAAGTTATCCTACACTTCAATAAACTCACAAAATCTCATCTCTGTGAGAAGTTATTTTTCTCTTTGTTTCATCTCCTTTTTTATAACACTTCATTTCTTATTTCATTTACAGAGGTATCATTATGGCAGCCAATTGCGTTGATGTGTGTTTACTACAGCCTGCTTCCTCTGTGGGTGTTCGTCGTCTATCGCAATAAGTACACCAAGAAGGTTCTCACTAGTGGCTGGACACCAGTCATCTCCGCGCTCTTCATCAGTGGGTACGTAGCTTTTTCCATTTATAATAATAATAAACTATTTATTTCACTCTGAATAGGGCCCCTTAGATAAAATATTAGCCTAAATAAAAAAAATGTATTTAGCGTTATGTAAATAATTCTTTAACATAAAATCAGAATTTTATCCGTATTACTTGTAGGTGTAGAATCCAGTCACTGTATTGAGGGTAAAAATACAACATCTAATTTATTTGTGGGTACCTAAAGCTACCCAAAAAGAAGATTTTTGCACTCTCTTTGCTATCCCTAACCAAATAAGGTCAAAATCTATCAGCTCCTATCTAATGTTAACCATCTCTTCAACAGTATTGGAGGTATTGTCCTGGACCAAGCCGTGGATCGTTACCGCGGGTATGAAGTTTTCCAACCGATTGTTAACGGTATTGGAGGCAATCTGGTCTGTGTTCAATCTTCGCGCCTTGCTACCCACCTGCATCAAACTGCGATTCCTGGAGTCTTACCCGAGAACACTAGAATCGTGGAATGGCCGTGGAGGACGTTATTCTTTGGAAGTGAGTTTTTTCTTTGTATTTACTTTACTCTTCAAAAGTATCTAGGAACAACTGTCTTATCATTAAGTAAAAGTGTTCAGAATATAAATTTCAACAATTATTATAAGTTTTTGCGGGTTCTTACGGTTTCGTAATCACGGTTAGCTTTGATGTTCCTTAATGCATCACAATGTTTGTGGCGCCACTTTGGCGTCGTGGTATCTTCACCTAGGCTAGCTAGTTTAAGATCAATACAAAACTATATCTAAGTGAAGAACTGACCCTAAAAACCGCAATCAAAATAAGGAAGACTTACTTGCGTTTTATTAAGAAATAATTAGGATCATATTACCAGTTTGAACTAATTAACGTGAGTCTATTATTATTATATTTATTCATCAGCTTACAAAAATGTCAACTGTCTTAGTAAAAATTAATCTTAAAAACTATGTTAGTACTTAATTACTAGAACAGACTTGGTGCGAATCACCAAATTCTGTATACGAGAGCTTTCAGCCCAATCAGCAATCGCACGCAACATGCTGTTGGGGCTGTCGCGCACCCTGTGCAGCAGTGAGGCATATTTTTTTACGCCTAAACGCATCAAAATAGTCTGTGCATGCCCCGGTAAACTTTGTGGATACGCTATCTGTAGCGTGACAACCTCAACAGCACTCTAAATGCATTGTTGAATTGGATGCGCAGCGCACTGTAAGCCTTCTGGGTATACTCGAACCACAGGGCTCCTGTGTACAGTAATAAGCAGTATGTTTTAAACAATAGGACTATTATGAAAATACCATATTTGAAAAAGAAAAAAATTAATATATTTGATAACCAAAATGTTTCCTTCATTCCAGCTGCTGCCGCAAAAGTCGCTCGCATGTTACTAGTGTTGGCAATCTTTGGACAGATCATCTTCATGACGGTGGCTGACTTTGTCTACCAGGGTCTTGTCACCATTCAGGTGGCCTTCGGTGTTACTTACGTAATGTGCTCATTGTTACAAGTGAGTACTTATTTGGATACTTTTAGTAAAAATATTTAACTTTTAAACTTCTTCAACACTTATGGAATACCAAAAATTATGCAAGACACATTCATTTTACTTTAACGGTATCAAAGCTTTTTTCGCATTGGTACTTGTTTTTAGATATGTAGTTGGCATGCAGAAAATAACAAAATTAAAGCTTCATATTATGTCATCAGCAATTAGGTTGAGAAATGGTTCAAAGTGCCTAGTGCTCGTTTTGTCTCATATTTGCTATTATTGTATGGAATTATAGTAATGCCACTAGATTGACACTAGATGGCGCTTTTCTTATTATCATACAAATGTCATCGTTAATGAAATAAAAAGTACAGTTGTCACGTCAAACTTCTGTAGGCTTTTATAACCTAACTAACAAAATCTAAAACATTTTTCAATTCCAGGTCATGGTGCTGCTATACTTGTCCTACATGCTAGTCCACCTCATGTGGAAGAAGAAGAAGGATCCCGACAACGCAGCTATCCCTTACCTCACCGCCCTTGGCGATCTGCTCGGCTCCATCTTCCTCGGTCTTGCCTTCGTCATCCTGTCTATATTCGGCTTGGAGTACGGTAACAACGTCCAATGAACTTGAATGTATTCGAAGGGAAATCTAGTGATCTTAAAAATCTGTCAAACAGATTGTAACTATATTAATTTTGGATGTTTATAGATTTATCTCATCCAGTCTTGTATTTTAGAATTATATTTTGGAAAGGGTCCCGTTATGGGTCCGTGGTGACAAGACTTAGAGTTCCTTGAAGGTGGAAGGGACAGGACTGATTGAAGATATATCCTGACGTTCCTTTAAAGTATCGTTACTGAGCAGCTATGAAAACTGATAATAATACCAAAGTTAATAGAATCATTAATTGCCTGTTATAGCTAAACTGAGTTTTAAATGTGCTTTTTAGATGAATTTTCTCTATCATTGGATAAAATTGAACAAAAATAAAATATGAGGTTTTAATGACATAAAAGTATTGAATGAATTAAAATTATTGATGGTCAAATTATTGTGCCAATATTTATTGATGATGTTTGTCTATCTATGAACGTGACAGTATTTTAAAATTTCAAAGACGTAAGTAACAGTTTTATAATATAATTTATTATGTTTATAAAAGATTGTTGTAAGTGATACAACTTCTTCGACAAGAGTTGACATCTTGGGAGTCAAAACTGTGATAATTATGAAATGTGAAAATGTGATTACTGCAATTATTTAAACGTATAACATCGCTTTTAAATGAGATGGGCAATAAACTTTTGTTTTAATTATGTTATGGTATTGACTCTCTTATTTTAAACCTTATTTATTTATACTGAAGATTAATTTTAGGCTTAGATAATGGTTTCAATTTTGCTCCTGATTTTTTTTATACTTACAAAGAGAAAAGCTTTCGATACTACTTTAAAGCTAAAACATATAGTTTTTGAATCCTAATTTCCATTCTAGCAGTTATTTTATTGTTAAAACTAGGAATCATATCCAAATTTAATTGAAATTGGTTTTTAATAAATTTGTAGATATTTTGTGTAAATATAAACCTGTATGACACTTGTACTGTAATATAACATCATTTGTTAGTAATTATTTGTGATATAGCAATTATTCTTTTTACACTTGGTTTTTGAAAGGACTATTTTATATCTTGATAATTTTTAAATAAGGTTGAACTTGCTTCGACACTTTTCGGGCAGTACTTGAATTTGGCTGTACTATCATGAGGTACATGCTAATTCCAGTATTGTGTATTGTAATAGTACAGCATAATTCCAGTATTGTGTTCAGTTGTCATAATTTTTTATCAATGATAATATTTTAAGGTTTGTTTTGAGTTGTGTTAGAATCTTCTCTAAAAGATAATGCTAGTGTTATATATTGTTAAATAAAAATACATCTTTTCTAGGGTGAAATCCTGTCAGATTATTTAGATTTTAGAAGTTTAACGTTTTATTACTTTTCTGTTATTACCCGTAAACTTGTAGAAAATGGTTGCTTAAACTGTAGTTGTCACCTGATTCTCTTGCTTCTTGCCTTCATTAGAAGAAACTGTGATTTCTTTTATTTTCTTGTATTCACCATCTGAGCATCATAAAGATTTATATTTGGTTATGGTACTAATAGCCTGATTTCACCTTGTAGTATTTAAGAGATTTAGAAATGACTGCTCTGAGTCCCGGCCTTCTTTTTTTCGTTAGTCGTATATTGAGGGAAAGAGAAACGTTGTTCAACATATGGTCTTTCGAGCCGACTCTGAACCAGCTACCTCTGAATACAACCCAAACATTATATTAGGCTAAAACAAGTACTTACAACTAACTTTTGAAGTTCTGTTGAAAAACCAAGTGTATATTTGTAGTTTAGTTTAGGAAAATGAGTACAATAAAGCAATTAAGTAGATTTTAAGTTAAGAGGCGTAAAGTAATTTATTAAATAATTTCATGTCGATGGGTTTAACGATTATTTATGTCCAATCGATTAGTATTAGAGAAGCATTTGAACTGGATATAGAAAATAATGTAGTTTTTTAAATTATGACACAGGAATGAAATAACAATTTAAAACTAAATGAATTAGTTTCTCACTGATTTTGACGAAAAATACATAACGTGTATAAAAATTGAGAGAGTGATAAAAAATAGACATTATTTTTTATTAGAAAAGTTTTAAAAAGAAAAAAATAACAAATAATTACACAGCGGTTTTACCTAAAAAAAAAAACTTAAATACAAAAGTACAGTCAGCCACAAATTACTAGTAGAAAATATTATTTAAAAGTTGTGTTAGTTTAATATAGTGGTGTTGTGTCGGCTGTACTTTTTCCTATCTAGTAGATAAATCTATGACTACAATAGAAAGATGTTGGTGTATAATATCTTGATAATATTTAATTAAAACAATATCTTGCATAGGTATAAAAAGGTGTAGTCATATTTTGGGATCGTCACCTAGAAGTAACCGATAAATAGCCGAGCCATGCTGAAAAAAAAAATATTTTACAAAAAAAATAGGAAAATTTTACTTCTTTTCAGAAGATGCTTTTCCTTGTGTACCATATTTTAAAACAATGTCTTATATTTTTTGTAGCTATGATTTTGTTTATTTTTTTATTCAGATAGACCTGGATGTAATATATGTATGTATATTTTTATTCCGTAGGTAATATCGATAAATTTAGAAGTATACCTACACTTTTAGTTCCGAAGTAAAAATTCTGTATTTAGATTATCAAAATTGCCATGTCAGCGTTTGATTATAATGACGGGGTCTATTATACGAAAACAAAATATAACTTCACCCAACTGCAACACGTTGCAGAACAACAGAGTCAATCATTTGCATATAACTCTTTTTTTTTGAGATATTGTACTCCAAATCTTCGGCATATTGTTAACAAAACGTGATCATAGCGTAGAAATGTTAAAATATATTTTTGAATGAATGAGAATGTGATATAAATGAGATTTTAACTTGTAAATAGTGAATTGTTATGTAGTACGTAAATCGCAGGAAAAAAACTGTTAATAGTTGTTAGAAACGCTTGCCTTACGAAAGGTTACACCAGACACATATTTAATAATAAAAAAAACTACTCTATATTGCATCACATTTTTAATGTTTTTTTTATTTCTGGTTATAATGTTTTTTAATTATATTTGTTAAAAAATAACATTTGCTCCTGTGTATTAATTTGAAATGTATAAAAATGCTACCCTTTTTTTTTATTACTATTTTAAAAAATCATGTATCACGTAAAATATTTTATGTAACCGACTGTAAACCATCCACTAATTATAACAGGACTTTGGACTTAATTTTGAACTTAAGGTGCCATTAACATAGTAAATAATAATTTTATAACACAATATAGTTACCACATGGTAATAAGAGTCAAAAACTGGTTAATTTTTTTTTTAATATTGTTTTATTCCACAGAAAATGTAGGTAATTGAAAGAAATGTTGAAATAATTACCCCAGGGTAATAAGAGTCAAAAACTGGTTTTAAAAAAAACAAAAATATGTAAAATACTATTTTCATCCACAGAAACTAGGTAAATGTAAGAAATGTGTTATGTAATACATCCTTTTACCTTTTTTATTGACCCTCATGCCATATTGAACATTATAATATTTATAATAATAATGTCAATTCTTCAATTTCGATTAGTGTAAATGTGTATCAAATGACAATCGGGAACTGTCAAATATATCTGCAATTGACGTGTGATGCTTCGTTTAAAAATATTTTGATCAAAATGGTTTATTTGCTTGTAAAACCGTGTTATAAATTATAGAAGTATAAGTTTAGTATTGTACACAAACATTCCTGAACGCAGCTTTTGAAAGACGTGATCGACGTATCATCATAGTTTTAAGTTTTATACCATCAATGTATTCCTATTATGATGTCCAAACATAGTGTATAATAAATATCATTTCAAAATAAAATGAATTAAAGATACACTTAACGTTTTATTTAACAAGCAGCTCTCGTTTTAAAGTAGACTTTAGAATATTCCATATATAAAGGCAGCTCTGGACTGCTCAATAGGTAATGAGAAAAAAATCTTAATTATATATAATATACATGTATATATATATATATATATATATATATATATATATATATATATATATATATATATATATATATATATATATATATATACAATATACATGTCATTAGTTTAAGAGTTCATCGTGGATAGACAATGTGATATGAAATTTTTATACCAGGAGTATCTGACAATGGAACACTTAGTTAAATCACTGAAAGGGCATGACTCTAGCATGCTGGTACAAAAAGTATTATTGAAAAAAAATACTATCCGTTAAAAGTGATGACCGTCTGAATTTCCAGGTATTATCACCTGCGGTTCTCAAAGGTTGAACCCGTTGAAAAGGGTACAAACACTTTTTTTTTGTATGTCTAAAAAGTACTGTACTAAAAAGTCTGTTAGGTACACTATCAAAAGATTGAACATTTTCTATGTCAGACTTTTAAAGCAAAAGCAAGCGGAATATGAATGCTATTTTTTAAAGGACATTCTTATACTCATTTTCTTTCTACAGTAGGTATTGTAATAATAACTTAACACATCTCACACACGGCCGTCTGATCCCAAACTAGGCAGACCCTGTACTATGGTAACCAGACTGCTGATAAACATACTTATATATATATATATATTATATATATATTCCTAAATACATACATATTCATAGAAAAATTACACCCAGACAGAACAAATTATCCTGCTCATCACACAATTATTTGTCCTGGGTGGAAATCGAATTTGGAGAATGAAGTTTGACACTTTCCTCAACTTTATTAAAATGAAGGATTTCACTACTACGGTTAGGTCTAATTGTCAAAGTTATTCAACAGTTCAGGAGTCAATATCATAAAGATGAGGAAGTACATGATTATAACACCATAGACTTCGTATTTTTTAACAACGTTATCCGTAACTTTGAGCTACTAAGTACATAAAAGACAAGGGAATAAAGATAGAAGTTAATAATTGACACACTGTTATAGGTAGATATTTTTTGTTCTTGTTAATAATAAGTCTAAACAAGAAAAACAAGTTATTATTCTTGTACCTGTATGAACAATAAGGCTATATTTAGATGGTGGGCGTTGAGCACGCTTCACACACAAGTATCACGAAGTCTTACTAACGCGTTTTCAACGCGCGTAAAAGGAACACCCTTTAGCTTCGACGACTTCGAGACAGTAACACACGATATTGTCAATCACTCCTGTCGGCTACTGTAGTGGTTTAGGTTGCGTAAGCATATAAATCATCACAGCTTTAGGTGAATATGATTACAGTGGCCAGTAGGTGTTTAACAACACGGGTTATTAGTAAAAAAAAAATATGTATAAAGTTAACCATTAACATAGAATAATATGTACTATTATAATACATTCAATAGTATGTACTAATTTAATAGTGGTAATAATATTTGAATACAGCGCCATCTGTTGCGGTAGATCTGTACTAATTGGTTCCGGGAAATTCCTGAAATTTGTCAGCCAAGCGTTGTTCCACTTTTCATCAAATACTGTTAATAATCATACAGCTTAGCTTATGACGGAAACTCTAGATGGCGTTAAAGTACTTTTAAAACGGTTGGAAAAATATATAATGTAGATTTATTCAACTGGAAGTTTTTTAACATGAACTCTCTAATATAATATGTTATCTTATTAATCCATGACAAGAAAAAATATAACAAAAAAAAAGAAATTATAAGTTGATTTGTAATTCATATCATTTTGTGTTCAAGAATAATAATTAACTTACATTTTTAAGCGAAAAGAAACGCAAGCTTATTATTACACTACAGCTGTAAAGTTATTTTTTTATTTTATGTCA